>VWZN01013655.1:270701-440686 GCA_013396955.1 Regulus satrapa | reverse complement strand
CTGGTACCGCCATCCTGCTCCCCCCCTCAGGGCTGGTGCCTCCATCCCACTTCTCTCCTCAGGGCTGGTACTGCCATCCCACCCTGTTCTCCTCCTCAGGGCTGGTACTGTCAGCCCGATGAGGCGGGCTGCTTGCGCTTCACCTGCCCTCAGCGAGGTGACTCTCCTGTCTCCTCACCTGCCGAGCACTGCCGCTGTCCCATGGTGGGTGTTCTGCCCACCCTGGCTCTCCCATTTGGCGCTGCCTCAGCCATCCCTAAGGGGCTCAGCCCCTGTAGTTCTGTTTTGGGTGGGCAGCAGAACCCAAGGGTGCTGTAGAGGAGCGTCCTGGCAGAGAGAACATCTTGTGACACTGTCCCCCAGCCATGGGGTAGGTGGCTGCGTCCCGCTGGGGGTGGTTTGTGCCATCCTGGCTTGACTCTGTGGCAGCTGTGCAGCTGGCTCTTCTCCTGCCGTTGGTGTTGCGTGTTCACTGGGAGCTGTGGTCAGGGAGCAGCCAGTGCTCCAGCGTGGTCAGGGGAACATCCCACTCAGGGGTGCTTTTCCTAGCACAAGTGCCAGGATTTCTCTGCCCAAGGCTGTAGTTTCAGCTTCTCTGCCAGCCTGGCTCTCCTCTGAGCATCCTGGTAGGAGCAGGTGATCTTGTGTGGGACAGAAAGTTTCTCAGTGGTGGAGGCTGAGATGCTTAAGACATTGTGTAGTTTGCAATTATTGTTGATAACTTGGAAGTACTTCAGGAAGTCGGGGGGGCATTAGGCAGTGAATCCCAGCAGATGGTCCTGGGAGCTGTGCCTGTCAGAACAGACCTGATGAGGGAGATTTATCCTTCAGCCGTAGTGAGAAGCAGTTCATGCTCTGCCCTCGGGGCTCCAGCCTTCCTTCCGGAGCCATTTGAGGGCGCTGTGCCTCAGGATTAAGAAAACCCCAACAAACAGAGATGCTGAGGTCTGAGTGGCACTGGAAGTTGAGCTGAGTTCCACCGAGGGAAGCTTAAAACTACTATCTCTAGTTCAAGCCTTAAATCACTAACTATGCTTTTGTAACCAGGCATGCTTTGTTAATCTTTCTGGGCTTTCAAAGCTGGAAAGCACAAACAAGCAGAGGAGGGACCTTTAAAAAAAGAAGAATGTAGTTGTAGGCACAATATTAACTGTCTGAGATCAGGGAGTGGAGGAGGGGGTGAAAAAACCTGGCAAAATTCCCGGTAGAAAAGCTGAAAAAGAGACAAGATGAGTTAGTCTTTGCTCACTACTCAGCAAAAGTGAACAGCAATATTGCAGTACCTGTTTGGATCACGGGAATTCTGAGCAAGGGCCACATTGAAATAACTGAGCTGGATCAACCTGGGATCAGTGTTGGAAGCTGCTGGTTTGTGCCACCTCTTGAAGAGCAAAGCTCCATGTGTTAGCGTTGGTAATACTCTGCCTGCCTTTGCCTCTGCGCCTGGTCCTGGGAGTGCTGAGAGTGGTGTGGGCAGATGTGCTGGAAGAGAGGTGTTCATGCATGTAGGGTTACTCCTTTCCTATTAGAGGAATCCATTCATCCTCTTCATTCAGACAATCACCAGGAATGGGAAAGGGCTAAAAGCAGGTGCATGGTACATTTGAGTGAGTTAAGGTTTATAACACCCCGGTGAGCTCAAAACGAGAGAACAGAAAACTACTGTGTCTTGAGATGGATGAAATTAAACTTAAGATGAGCCTCCTTGATTCTTGAAATGCTTTAATTGAAATAATCCATACCACTGTGTAGATAAACCTTATTCTAGCTAAGTGGACCATTTTGGTTTCTTAAGCCTGTCTTTAAACATGAAACATCTCACATTTCAGGCTGTTCTCAGTGCTCCCACAGCCTTTAACAGTGGCCCCACTCAAACAGCATGCCTGTAGTGGAAGCTGTGCAATGTAGTGGTAAGATGTTTTCTGGCATCAGAGAAACCAAAAGTTTGCCTCAAATTGTTTGTGAAGTCTTCAATCTGCCATGAGTTGAACTGAGAGCAGGTGACTCTATAGCCCAAAATATTTTGCCTTCTAGTCTGGCAATTTAAAATACTAAGACCATCACTTTAAATTTTTTTTTTTAATTTTCCCATTGCTTCCTTGAGCCCTGTTTGCTGCAGAAAGAATAAGCCTTTTCCAGCAGCTTTTAGCTTTTAGCAGCAGCTTCACACTTGGGACATGGGTCTGACCTGCTGGGCTAGAGGAAAAACCTTGGTAGTGGAAACCTTGCAGCTTGTTTGTCCTGGAATTTGTCTCCTGAGCAGTTCTGTAGTGGGGGGTTTCCTGAAAATTCCTGCAGGGGAGTGCTCATTGGACTCTTAACTGGCTCATCAGGACATCTCCTTCAGAAAAGCTGGCTGCTAAGAAGTGGAGTGGGCAGTAATGCTGTGTCCTGGTCTCCAGCTGGCTCAGGCCTTGCTGTAATCATATTCTCAGCCGTGCCATAAATCATACGAGAAGTGATATAAAATGATCAGGGCAAGTGGAGTTCTAGTAAAAACAAAATCCCTGACACAGTGGCATGAAAACCGAGCTGCAGCCAGACTGAGCAATTGCTTCCTGGGGATGATATCAGATTCCCAGTGTGGCATCTGAAGGTTTGGGTCTGGTTTTGACGCTTAACCAGCGTGTGGCTGCTGTAGTTTCCTGCTCTGGAAGGGTGGCCGTGCTCTCGGAGCTGTGTGAGGTCAGAGGGAGGGAAGGACTGCTGTCCCCAAGGGCTCATCACTGAGCCACAGCTAAAACACCTCACGGGAGGATGCTCCAGCCCTCCTGGTTCTTGTGACAAGCTGGGAATTCAGCCTAGGCAGGAGGCACCATGTTCCTGGAAAGTGCTGCTGCCTTCCCTTGGCAGCACCGTCCTCTGGGCAGAGCAGCTGTGCCAGCCCTTGGATTCTGGCCACAGCTCAGGGCTGCCCTCTCCTTCCCTGCTGGCGGCTCTGCAGCCTCTGGGACCATCACTGGAAGACAGCAGCCAGTACAGAAACTTCTTTTTTTTTTAATTCCACCTTTGTAAGGCCACAGTTGAGTCACTGTCACACGCTGAAGTGCTGGACTACAGCATCAGCCCCTTACAGCAGGTGTAGGCTTTTCATATTCCTTGTACCTACATTTTGGAAACAGTTACAGTTTTAAGAGGGTCATGAGTCCCTGTCAAAAAAAGCATTATACTTAGAAATGAGATGAAATTGTTGAAAACTGTTCAGGAACCAAAAGGTGAAAGTCACTGGGAGATGCATTTAGAGGTTTGATTCTAAATAACTTCTATTTTAAAATCCAGAGTCTTTGATCTTGGGTTCAGGATTGCTCTTTGTTTTGTCTCTAAATAAAGAGGCTTGTCCTTCTCCATTGAAGTTAGAGAAGAGTTTGTGCCTCCCTCCTGTTCAGGCTAGTTCATGTAACATTTTCACACCCCAGTTTTGTCTCCTTTGGACTTCCTTGTGCAGACTGGGTTGCTGGAAATGGATGATGTACATTACAAGGGCTCATGGAGTGAGAATGGTGATTTTTCTCTTTGTAGAGTGGAGTAGACTGACCGAAACTACATCTTAAGAGATGCACACTGGAAAAACCTACATATTTTGTAGCAACGTCTCATACAATCTACTCAGAGAAAAAAGCTTATTTTCTTCCAAGCTTTGCATACATTTGCCTTTGTTAAACTTCCTGCATCTACTGGTGGGCAAGTCTTCCACCTTGTTAAAATATTTCTGAATGATGGCTCCTCATTCTGGTGTGTCCTGCTCACTTGGGACCATCCATAAACTTTGTGAGGGTGTAGGTGTAGACAAGTTGATAAGAACATCTATCTGAACTTCTAAGGTCTCTGAAGTCCCAGTGATCTCCAGGTGGGTGTCAGTGCCCTGCAGGACCTGGATGCCTTGGGGTGTGTTTGGAAGGCCGCTGAGGGCAAAGGGACCCGAGCAGGTCGGCCTGCAGCCTGCAGGGAACGAGCAGTAGCTCCAAGGACTCCTGGTAAAGCAGTAAATCCGCTCTGTCCTTGGGCAGGGGAGCAGCGGGGCCGCAGAAGAGGCCGCGGTGTGGCAGGCTCCGGCCGGTCTGCTGGGCAGGTCAGGAGCTGATGCTGCCCTCGCCGAGCTCCGGCCCGGCCAGGGAAGGGCTCCGCGTGCGCCGGGGCCGTGCTGCCCCTCGGCTGACTCGGGAGCCTCTGCAGGCGTGTGGGGATTAGAAGATGATACAATTTCCCCTGAGGAAACCTTCAGCTCTGCTGAACTCTCCTGTCTGGGAGAGGAGCTGTCTGGCGTTCATCCATAGCTGGGCCATGAGCTGAAAAGTTAAACCTCTTAAAATGACTGTGCTGGGTTTCCTTGTGCTGGGGTTTTCTTTCCTCTTCCACAGTGGACAAGAGGGAGAACCTCATGTAGGGGTTTCCTTGTTTAGCAGTTCCTTGTTTAGGCCAGGACAGATATTCCTGGGTATGGTCTGCTCTCAAAACTGAGTGTAAACCTGAAATGACTCTGGAATAAGACTTAATTTAAAGCTGCTCTTTTCAATTTGCTTGAATTGCACTTTTAAATAATAGCCAACCAAAGCTGAAACGTGGTTAATAAGGTTGGGACTAAAACCCACATGAAGCTTATTAAACTGTATTTGTGGGTTGTTTTGTTCTTCCCTTTAAACATTAACTTCCTTTTAACTTTGAAGAAATGGTTAAACAACGATTTGCAGTGTAACAGTTGAGAAATTGAGAAGGGGATGGAATTTGTCAGATGTTTAACTCTGCTCTCTTTTCAGCGTGTTCATATGTATGTAACTAATGAACACTTAGGAGCAAGAGAAAAATCTGTTAAAGATTCAGCATTTCACAGATCTCCTTCAAAGATGTTGTGAAAATAAAAAGGCCTGGAAAAACAGTGTAACTGTTGGAGAGTATTAACATGTGGGAAGGTCGAGGGCCATGTGTAGAGGACAGGGAGAGTTTGGATCCCTGTTCTGAGCAAGCCCTGGAGCTGCAGTAGCTCCACCAGCTCCGCCAGGGCACATACAGAGGCTGTGTGACCACTGTCATTCCAGCGACACAGTGTGAGGACCTTCCTCCTTTCCCTGCTGTCATTTAGCCCGAGAAGAAGCCTCACTAGAAGACGATCTGTAGCAGAGGAGTGAGCTACTGGAAGGACAGAGAGTGAGCAGGTTGCTTGAGTGACCCCTGTGTGTGTGAAACCCTGGGAAAGAGCACTTGGGAATGTTTTGGTGGTGAGCAGTGTTGTGACTTCTAAAATAAGGAGATGAAATAGCCTTACTGTGAAAGATCTTGCCACTGTTAAGCACGGTGGTGAGTGGGGCTGTAGTGGGAAGTGGGGATTATTGTTTGTTTTAATCAGCTTGTCAGTTTGCCTGCCTTTGGAGGCTGAAATCATTCCAGCCTTTCCCGTGAGTGGAACTGCAGGGTTCTGTCAGCTGCATGGTCCGGCCCTACCGAAATTAAATTGGTAAAATGGATGCTGACGATGGTGGACTCCTGCACTCCTCTGAATTTTTGGGCTCCTGATGCCTCCTGTGTCTCCAGGATGGTTGGGTTGGGCAGAAGTTGCTTTTCCCAACATTCAGCAATCCCCAATCCTGAACTTCCACAGGGAGAGAAGGATGGGAGGGACTATCCCAGCTTTTGATATGCATCTCCCCAAGCAAATGGGAGTTGGCAGACCCAAAGCATTTCACTCAATTGGAATGATTTCCAGTGATATGGGAAAAGTAGCTCTGAGGGTTACGTGGTCTTCTGTTTTCCTTCCTCATCTTCAAAATCCGAAGCCTTCTGCAGTCCCTCAAATCGTACAGACAGGAGAAGAAAAGCTCAGAGCCTTTGTCCAGGGCTGATGTCTGATCCCTCATGCTGGGATTAGCACGGGGCAGGATCTGGAGGATCTGAGGGATGCAAATGAGAAATGCATTTCTTATGGAAAAAGCAAAATAATGCCCAGACTATTCCAGTTACAGGGTCCAAAAGATCTCTGAGCCATCAGATCTGGGGACTCTTCAGAACCTTGAGCTTGAGATGCTTCCCAACGTATTCCAGGATGAAGACTCACGGCTCTTTCTCTCCATAGGTTTCACAATTCCACAGCAAATGTGAAACATAAGTCTTTTCCAATGGTTTAAATTATTTTCACTGTTGATGCCAGAAAATTGGGATAATGCCGGGTGGTGATGAAATGGACCTCTTCTTACGTATTTTTGGCACCAGCTGAAATGGTTGGCAGTCTGTCAGGAGTTCTGGTGTGGCTTTTAGTACCATGGCACCAGATTTACAACCTTTCTTCTAAATAATTAAAACCTATATTAAAAAAGAGGGCTGGGGCTACCTCCCAGCTGGAAGATTGGAACAAGGAGGGGCAGTAGTGGAGAACATTGTAAAGGAGGCTGGAAGAACAAGTCACTGGAATTTTTGCTGTCTCTGAAGCAATTCTGACAAAGCCCAACTTGTGATTTAAGTGGAAAGAAGCCCTTTGGACACTCCAGGGCAGAATGGCTCCTGTAGACTGGTGAGCGTTCTGTAGGGCCTAGGAATGATGTTGGGTTTTCTCAATATATAAGAAGTGCCAAGGCGTTTTGTCCTTAAGCAGTTCCCCTGCCCCAAGAGCAGAGTCTCTTTTGGAAGGCCCCCAAGAGGTGTCTCTTGTCCCTTCAGAGACAGGGGACTGTTTGTCTCTGCTGTGCTTTGCAGTCATGGCCAGTGGAGACACCAAATTTTACAGTTTTATTTTTGTCCAAGCGCTCTTTGGAAATCAGTGACCCCATCTGAGACACCCTGGTTTCCCCTGAATGCTGTTCAGTCCCTGTGGCTGTCAAAGGAGGAGAGCTCTCAGTTCTGCTCACAGAAATTCCTCTTGCTGGAAATACTGGGCCAAAGGGATTTCCTGGGTGTACGTGAGGACCGAATTTGGCAGGGAGGTGTGGAAATGTACAATATACAGTATGTATGTAATGTATATTATAAATCATATTAGTACAGTCAGCTGTTGAACATACAGCATTTGGATATACGTGCAGAGCATTTCTTTGGAGAGTTGCCTGGCTGGCACAGAACGTGGAGAGAGAGGGGGGGGATCAGAAAAGTCTGGCCTCTCTTTTTATGTGTAGGATGGGTGTTGGAGCTCTCTGGAAGCACCTTTGCCTCTCAGGTGCACAATCCTGGCAGACCAGATGAGCCCTTCTGTTGTTAACAGAAGTTAAATCAGGCCTCAAGACTTCTCTCAAGGGGGAGGTACATGGCAGAGCTGTGTTTTGGGACTTTTAATTGCAATATAAATAATCACTGGATTAGTACAATGAAAAGTAAGAGCCCCTCATTGTAAATACTCACTTTGTGCAAAGCGTTACAACCTCGGTGTTGATTACTAAACCTGGAGGCTTTGTTAAGTTTTAAGGTGATAACTTTGCTTTCACTCTCTTCTTTTCGTGCCAGAAAAGGAGTGGAAAAAAGCATAAAAGAACCTTAAAAGCTCCGGGTTGTGAGCAGAGGAGGGCTCTCCTGGGGCAGAAGCTGGCTTCCAAAGGCGTTCTTGCCAGCCCTGGTGTAAGGTCTGGACTTGGTGCAAGGAAGGCAGGGATTTAGTGCTCTGACCTGGACCCTATGGAGTTATTTAGGCAGGGTCTTTGCTTTCCTAGTGTCACTTATTCCAGGGATGGTGGAAAATCCTGAAACTGGGGCAGTGCAACAGTCCATTCCTGACTTCACTCTGAAACCCAACCCGTGGCTTGCAGGGAGAGCAGAGCTGACTATGTGGCCCTTCATGGAGTTAGGAGGAGGTATTTGGTCCCAGGAAATGCGTGTGGCTCTGCAAGTCACACTCGCATCCCTTCACTCAGTGCTCCTTGTGAGGGTGCTACACGCAGGGGCCTCTCCTGTGTGCAGGCAGTGTCACCTCTGTGCTCTGAGACACTCAGTGTCACTCAACAGCAGGGCAACCCCGGCAGTTGGAGAGGTGATTTTGAAGGGATTTCTCTTAATAGGATTTATTGGTCCTCGTGTGAGCTGAGCATCTCGTAAAAGCACACGTATTTGTGGGGCTGTGTCTGAAGGGAGGAGAAGGAAAAAAACCACAAGTGTTGACAGGAATCCCCACCTTTCCTTTGTGCATGTACAGTGCATTGTTTCTAAATAGTGCTCAGTGATGCAAAAAACAAATAAGAGAAGCAGATGAAGTTCTTTAGTCTGTATTACACGGGCTGAACACAACCACAATCACATCATTTCCTCACGCTGCAAATAACTGCAGTGAGATGACCTGGGTTTCAGACCAGGCTGGATAGACAAGGCTTGGCTACCAAACTGATGGGGTTTTTTTTGTTTTTGTTCTGTTTTCTGGACAGGTTGGCTACATCCAGCTTGGATCAGAGCAGCTGCTGATCCAACCTGTGAATGCATCTGAGAGCTCGTTCAGTGGGAAGGAACATTTCATCAGGCGGAGACGCTCCACCAAACCCGGCCATCCCAGCAGGCCAGAGGGCCCAGAGGAGCACTGCAAGGTTGTAGCAGGTGAGCCTGGAGTGGCTCCAGAGAGCAGCCATGGGAATTCTGCTTGTATTTTCTAATTCTGGTGGTTGGGCAGCTGGAGCTGGGGAAGGATGGCAAGTGGGAGGGAATCCTGTTGCTGCTTCAGGCAGGAATCACTTAGACATGAAATTGTCAGGGCATGTGCTGTAACATTGGACTTGTGAGATGATAAATTCTGCTCTAATCTTGCAGCGTGACCACTGCTCAGGGAGGGATTCACTGGGTTTTTGAACAAAGGTTCAGGATTTTTTAACTGACATCAGTGTTGATGTGGGCTCTTCCATCTTGCCTTTCTGCTGGAGTTGGACTGAGCAGGCAGGAATAGAATGGTGATCCTCACCTTTCAGAATGTGGAAAACATCGCTTCAGCTACCTTGATGTAATTTAATGAGAAGTATCATCTACAGAGTCCAACTCCAGGGATCCAGCTCTTAATAGGATAAAGGAGTATCTGGAGATGGAAGAGATGCACAGTTTGTCTTTTGAAACAATCTGCTTTTTCAGCTTCTCATGCCATCATTCTTACTTTGGTCTAGCAGAGCACACGATCCATATCAGGGTCAACTGAGCAGACTTTGTATTATTTCATGGTTTTTAATTGCTTTTGTAAGGGCTTGTGTGCATTTGGAACTACCAGATGTAGTTCAGCAAGGTGGTTTTTATAAACTAGGAGCTTGATTTTGCTTTCTCTGACTGGTGTTTGCCTCATGAAACTTAAGGTCTTATCTGATAAAGCAGCTGTTACATCATATAATTTGCTATAATTTTTCAGGAGGAAATGTCCAGCTCTGTTCATTGATCATATCCTATCTTTTCCCACTTTCAGAGTCACATAGTCAAATTGCCAGCTGGTATAAACTATTTTTTGGCTTCTTTAGAGCAATTTAATTTTGTCCTTTCTGGAATTCTCTCTGGGTGTGTTGCAGAGGGGGTATTTTTTATGAACTTTGTGAAATCTCTTCAGTAGGTTGCAGTGTCCCTGTACTGTCTGTTCCTTTCATTCCTCTCCTGCCTTCTCCTGGATGGATTGCATCAATGGAGCAGTGGGTTCTGCTGCTGGGCTGCCACAGGGGCCAAGCGGGGAGCAGGGCTGGGAGGTTTTCTGGGCACAGCAGTGAAATCACTGCAGTGGGAAGAGCTGAGTGCTCAGGAACGAGGGCTGCTCTTGGACACGGAAGGATGTGACAGCAACAGGAGGCACAAAAAAGCTTCCTTGTGGGAACAGCAGTGCAAGAGGCCTGAAGGAGCTCCCTGGGACTGGCAGCCAGGAGCCTGTAAGGCTTTGTGTCTCCGTTTTTGTGTTTAACCAGATCTGTGCACCAGCAAAACAACCTGTGCCTGCTTCTGAGCTGTGTTCTCCCTGGCAGTGCTGCTGGTAAATCCTGCAGCCAGGACCTTTATTCACTCCTGTGTGGAGCTGAGCTCTTAATAGTTCAGCAGGTTTATCATTCTCAGGGGTTCAGACTAAGCCAATCTTCTTTGTGATTCTCTGAAAATGAAATCTTGGATCTGGTTACAGTTAACGATCCCTTATGTCTCTTTTCAGAGAAAACATCAGAATTCAGCACCGCTCTGATTTCCCAGCCAAGTTCGCTAGGTGCTGCAGCCCTGTGGTCACAGAAAATGCATTTCAGAATTCTTACACTGTAAAATGAGACAGCCATTAGTTAAAATCTGGGTTGAACCAGAATCAGTCCAGGAAATCAGCCTCACCCTTTGGCCAATGAACCTTTTGACCTTTTTTCTAGGGGCAGGATGCTCCCTGTCCTTGGCAGAACTGGAATTCCCTCCCTGAGAAGGGAGACTGAAGGAAGGAAACTGGGGAGACACTGGGTAATAATTACATGGGACCACAAAAGGAAAGAGGAGCTGAGTGAGCATGATTTACTAAAAGAAGACACTGAAAAAATTTCCAGTGGCACCTCCTGCTTCCCTTGGGTGCTGATTCCTTGTGCTGTGCTAAGAAGGGAGCCAAGCCCCTGCAGTGCTGCTTGGCAGTAGCCTTGTCCTAAAATAATGCAATTACTTGTGGGCTTTCCCACTTAAAGGTAGACCCCTGGATGTTTGTCACTGTTGAGGGAGAGAAATGTAACTCATGGCTGTTAATAGGCTCAGCACGTTAATGACCTAATTGCCTCCTGTCTGCTTTGGATTGACTTTTTGTGCACAAGGAATTTAGAAATGAAAAAATGAATCCTGTCTGAAACACAAAATGTCAATTTCTAATAAAACCGTGTGGAAGTGACCAACTAAGGGTGTGCTTCCAGAGTTTCTCTTTACAAAAGGTATAAGGAAAAGGTCTCTTTACAGTGGTACTCATCAGCATGAACAGGTCAGAGTTTTACTAGAGGTTGTTTTCCAGTGGCTTAAAATTTGGCTCGCACAGGCTAAAACTTGGCAGGAAAGGTTGGAGGTTGTAAATACATGGGGATATTTCTATGCCAGACATCTTAGATACAGACCCTGTATTGTGGAACGACATAGACAGAAAAAGACAGGTCTGTGTAAATGCAGTATAAAATGGGTATTTTTCAAGGGCACAGAGCTGCCATGCTTGGGCATTTTCTGGTCCTTCACTGCTGTTCTTGTATTTCCTGAATACACAAGAACCACCTCTATATGCATTTTCTTCTTAAAATTCTGCAATTGAGAGGTAGCTAACATAATCTGGGGTTATTTGGGAATCAAAGTACAAAACATCAGCTGAATTTTTAATGCTAATTATTGATCATGTCATAAAAATTTAAACGGGGCTGTTGCTCAGTGGCAAATTTTCTGGGATGTATGAACTTAATAACTTGTAAAACAAATGTTCTTGGTGACATGATGTGTATTTGGAGGAAGAACAGGGAAGCACTTTAAGGAAGCAAAATGAACTTAATTAGGAAGTGCTGCTTAAGGGACAGAGGGCACAACTTTCCAATGGCCTTGCCCTTGTGTTCCACCCAGAAATGGGGTGCTGTCCCTGCAGACCCCAGCCTTGGGAGAGGGAGAGTGGCTTGGGGCCAGGTAATGCCAGCAGGCTGGTTTGATAAGGGGTGGTTAAAATCTCTAAAACAACTCCTTTAGTCTGAGTGGTGTTACATGTCCTGCAGCACTCAAAATTATTTTTAGGTCTGCAGGAGAACTTGGTGAGAGCCAAATTTCTCCTGGAATAATCTGTATAAGAGGATTAATCTGGCTGTAGTCAAGAATGGGAAAGTACTTAAGGTTTTGCATGACTGGATCCTTGAGATTTGAACGTGAAAGTGTCTACTAATGGGTTAAAAAAAATCCCAGGGCTGATGTTTTAATTCCTTTGTTTAAATTCCAAAGTGCTCCAGCAGCAAAGGAGGGATCTCATCACCATGGGCCAGGTGCTATTGTTAGTCATATGATACGTGAATATGTTTTATTTTTATCACCTGTCATCCAGCAAGAGAGAGAGTTCAAGTCACAATGCACATTTCTGCTCAGGCATGAACGTGAGCCCCTGTGAGGCAAACAGAAAACCTATTAAAAGGTTTCCAGGTGCACGTGCAATGAGGGGGAAGGAAGGGAAGGTTGGGTTTCACTTGCTCTGGAGCAGGGAGTCGTGAGGAACATGGGAAATAGCTTCACACCAGTGATGTGAAACACTTCTCATCTCTGGACACTGGACAGCATCTGCACAAACCTCCTGTCACACCCTGCTCTCATTTTAAAGACGGGCTCTGACAGCTTTCTTGTCAAAGGTCCTGGAGAAGTGTTTGTGCTATGGAGAGGGTGGAGTCAGAGGGAGTTTTGTGTGCAGTTTTTAATACATACAAGTTAGAATTTCCCTGCAGAAGACTCAGGCAGGGGAGAAATATCTCTTTTAAGGCATCATACATGATTTTTGTAGTGGCCAGCCCCTGAGACAGAGATTCTCTCATTGCCCTGTCTCTGTGACCTTGTGACATACAATAAAGCTGTTTCCATGTGATAATATTCCCCACAGCCTCAGCTGCAGTAAATGGATTTTTTTTTTTAAAACTGTTCTGGAACAATAGTAGTTTGACAATTTACTGAGATTTGGACACATATTTTGCATGTTTTCTTTGCCATCAGAGTATGTGGATGGGAAAATTTTTCAGTTTTTCTTGATTTTTGAGAAAATATCAGTGTTCAGGACAGAACCAAACCACGTTGTGAAGGCATAGGAATCTCCTCTAACCATGTCATAAAACTTTCTGTTTCTTTGGGAAAAGTAAGTTCTGTTACAACTTCTCCAGAAGTCTCCAGTGATGTATTAAAGTCTCCTTACATAGAAAAGATTTGATGAAAATACAGTCCAGGAGCATGAGAGAGAGCAGCTTGTCTTTGGAGGGAAGGTTGTTATTTCATGTTTATGACACAGACCTCATAAATTACTCTTAAATGTGGGTTTGCTTTAAACCCTTTTGTCAGTTTAAATGAACCAGTTTTCCTTTAATGCAAATGTGCTGCACATACAACGAAATAACAGGAAGATCAATATTTTAATTCACAAAATAACTACGTGTTGCTTCTCTGCATAGTTCCTTTGCAACCTGTTTTAACAATTTATCAAAGCTGGTAATAATTTAAGTAAGTGCTGGTGTACAGGTATCAAATGTGGGGAATGCTCTCCCCGAACAGGTATAAATCTTAAACACATGTTACTGCTAGGTTGCATTTCCCCATCTTTAATCATTGTCTCTTAGCTGTGTTTTCTCTGCAGGTTTGAATTGGCCTGAAAGAACAGTTGTTATGGCCAAAAACATGTGCACTAAAAATAGAGAGATGTAATGCAACCTGTATTAGTCCATATTAGGAAGCAGCTGTTGGAGAATTAAAGCAGGATTTCAACAATGGGCTCCACAGAAGATGTAATGTGATTAAGTGTTTGCAAGCACAGAAGGATTCCCCTGGTTGAGGAACTCAGCACTTTGCCCATGGGAGTGTCTCACTTTTGTGGATAAATCCCTTGGTTTTTCCAAGTCCCTTCTCTTCCAAATGGGGAGTCTGGGTTTTCCCTGCAGGCCTGTGATTGTTTCCTCATGGCTGATAAACAGCAGCCTCCTGGAGCAGTCTGACCTTCAGAAATGTCCTTTTGCATCACTTGGGGCAAGTGAGGCTTTACTGCAGGTCTGCTCTGGATGGTTCCCTCCCAGTGGATCATGAGGAGTGCAAGGGACTCCTCTGCTGTCAGGGTGAAAAGAGACACAAAAAGGAAGTGTAAATACCCATAGTGTGTGGATTTCTTCCCCTTCCAGAGCAGCTGTACTGCTCCTTAGCTTGGCTCCTGATAAAGCTGAGTGCTGGTTTCCACTGGAACCCAGTGAAACGCAGCCTGGCCGGTGGTGTTGAGCTCAAATGTCAGTGCCCACTGTCCTTGTCTTGGGACGTTCATGGATGTCCCGTGGTCACTCTGGCTAGAAAAGCAGAGAGATGGTTCCTGGGCTGAGGTAGTTTGCTCATCTTTTAGTTGTCTTTGCTTCTTCCATGTTATCACTGTCCCCAGCTCAAGCCATGCTCACTGTGCCTGCTCCTGTACCACTGAATTGTTTTATTTGTCTGTAATGAGTTCTTGTTTTTGCCACCAGGAAAGTGCCCTTTCCATGGGAGATGGGTGTAGATCATCCTGGAGGTGGGAACCTTTGAGTCCAGGTGACAAAATTGAGCCCTTGAGCAGAGATCACAGTGCTTATCCTGTCCTGTCTCACAGCCCTACCATTAAAACAAAGTCCTGATGAGTTGTGTTGATGACTGAGTCTGTTTTGCAGAAAAATAAGGTCTTAACTGATGTGTCCAAGCCACAGACTAACTTGGATTGCAATCCTTGCAGTAAAATCTCCGTGGTGTTTTGAGATGCAGCTCAGAGTTCATGACTTCTGTCTCAAGTTCTTGTTTGCTGCTGTGCCAGAGAAATAGTCATGAACTTGTGATTTGGTATGAAAGTGGCTGTTTGGGAGAAAAGAAATAAACAAAAAAACCCCAAAGCAAAACAAAACCATTTTTGGAAGGTGAATTAGGGAATAATGGATCATTCTGCTCTGCAATAATTTTTCCTGTTGGTTGATGCCTGATTTTGTCTGCCATTCCAGTCAGAAAGAAATTGGAGATGCAGTTTTGTAGGACAGGACATTAAAAATGTCCTGAGGAGAGCTCTCTGTCTGTAATCAGCTGTTCCTTCAATGAGCAGCCATTTGGAATTCCTGAACTTCAGGCCACCCACTGGCATCAGCTGGCCGTGGTAGATGTGAAACTCCAAGGTTTTAGTGGAGATATAACAGGCCAGGCACAGAGAAAATTGCAGTGCTGCCTCCTGGCAGAGGCAAAGGGGCTCCATGTCTCCACGTCTGGGATTAATCACCTGCTGAGAGGTGCTCCTATCCCGCTGCTGGTGCCAGGGACATTTTGTGGCATCCCTTCCCTCTGATAATTCAGCAGTGACAGAAGGCTTTAGGTTGAGTAGTAAGAATATACCTCAAGGACTTCCTTTCTTTAATTTCTAGGCTTGGTTTGTGTGCAGAATCTCCCCTTTCCTTCTTCTTTTGCTTTGGAGAGGTGGTGATTTTTACTTTCAGGTGAAGCTAATAAAACCTGCTTAATGTGAGTACCAGTCAGAGGTTCTCTGGAAACTCCTGGGGATTAGGGAGAATTAATTTTAGCTGTTTGCCCCACTTGGATACCCTCTCTCTCCTTTTTTATGCTGCTGAAGTAACAGGACATGATAAAATCAGAGCTTGTCCTCCATCACGGGTATGTGGAGATGTTGAGGGGGTTGTTGGAGGAGGGAAGGGAGCAAAGGGCTCCTGAGGAAGAGCTGGAGAGGGTTTTTAAGGCAGCAATAGAAAAGAGCTTCTAAGGAGAAATCTGGCCTTGCAGAAAGGATTTTGCAGTTTAACTTTTATTTGTGGCTTTTGTTGAACGACATCCAGGAACTGTCAGTGGGTTTAACAAGAATGAGGTAGCTAAAATTACAAAGGGAAAGATTAGGCAGGAAAAAATAGTGGAAGGCTGTAGGAGAAGAGGTTGCTTTTAGATGAGTCTGGGAAATACAGTTGGAAGGGAGGCAGGAGGAACAGGAAAGGACTCTGCACTTACAGCAAGAATCTGCCAAAAGCCAGACAGTGCTAGACAGTGCTTTTGGTGTGTAATAGGAAAAGGTCATTTGGGGCGGTTGCTCTGGAATTGCACATCTGTTGAGTTGCCATAAAAAGCACTGAACGTCAGGAGTTCTCTAGAGAGGCCTCAGGAGAGCCTTGTTGTGCTTCTGATCCCAGTGGGGATTCTGGTTCTTCCCATTCTGAGGGGACTGCAGAGACTGCAGGATGTGGTGTGGTCATGTGGCTTTGAAGGTGATGAGCCAGGGAAGGGGAAAGGAAAGTCACCTAAAGAACTCGTGCAGCGTCGCTGCCATTTTTTACTGAGGATCTGGGGGTGTTTCACCCTTCTCCCTTCACCTCAGAATCCTGAATTTTGTGTATTTTTTTTGCCCAACAGACTGCATAGCACACTGTCAGAGTGACTGGCCAAAGAGTAATGTCCCCTGTGCCCGGTCACCTGCAGCATGTCTGTGCTGTGTTGTAGATTGACTGTTTCAGCTCATATTTCATACGAAATTCTCTGACCTCTTAAGCAAGGAACACCTGACTCCTAAAATCATGTGCTGTGTGCTCCCTGCAATGTAAACTCCTCTGACAGCTCCTGCCCATGGTTTATGGCCTCTTGTGCCTTCACACTAACACTTAACATCTGCACCACAAAATTTGTAACATCAGTTTGTTCAAATAAAGAATCCACCAAGCATTTAATCCTTGCTTTAATGGCTGATGTTTATTTTAGTTTGGGGTTTCGTGTGCTCAGAGAATCCCTCTGCCCATGGTCCATAAATCTTGCAGGGCAGGAATGAGACTTCCCTGAGCTGTCTTGTTTCTGAAGTCAGGCTCTTGAGATGGGGTATTTTTATTTTTTGGATACCTCCATAAAACTGACTCACTTTCAAGTATGAGTTGCAAATGCACCTAATGAGATTTTTTCCTTTTGGTTTTGGATCTTTCTCTTCATCAAACGTGTGTAATATAGGGCATGTGCATTTCCTTTCTCTCTGTTGTGGTTCATCCATGCAAATGCCTTGTTTTCTCCATGTGCTTGATTATTTCTGGAAAATTATTTGCATTTGCAGTAGGCAGGAGGGTGCAAAGAGAGACCCCTGTGAAAGTGGACAGAAAAGGTAAAAGAATTTACCCAGTGGAGGAGCTACAAACTTGAAAAACCTTTGCTTTTTAAAGTAGCTGGTGTTGCTGTGCCTGTTGTGGAGGGTTCAGCAGTGCCCTCCTGAGCTCTTTGTGGGCTCCCTCGAGTCCTGTTGCCTGTTTTAAGTGCAGGTAAATTTACACTTGGGCAGTGTGAAGGGGAGGGTAGGAGCAGGAGCCCGGATTCTCCCTGTCAGGTCACTCTGGCTGTGTTTGCAGGCAGCCTGTGGGGTGCTAGTTTTCCACACTCATCCCCAAATCCCAGCCCCTGGGGGAGAGCAGCCAGTCCGTAGGAGGAGAGGGGGGCAGAGGCTGTGTGTGAACCAACACTGCCCAGCCCTTTGCCACGAGTCCCTTTAGGCTGCTGCTCTCCCAAAGTCACACCTTGCAGAGTTTTGTTCAGCTGCCAAGAGGTGCCAATTCCTTCATCTGCCTCTGGGGGAGGGACCACACTGGCAAATGACCATGGCGTGACCTCTTCTGCAGAGTGGCTTCCTCCTCTGACACAAATGTCTTCTTTTCCACCAAAGAAAAGAGATTTAAAAGTGAAAATCCAGAGAATTCCGATTTTTTTCTTCCACTTCAACTTTTTTTACATAGCTCATTCAATGCCAGGCCGAGATGTTGTTGAATCTGGGCTTAGCCCCCACATAAGAACAATTTCTCTGCAGGTAAGAGATTTATGCCACCTGGAAAGATTTATTAGGGGATTGCCAAAATAAGAATTTGATGGGGAAATGCTGCTGTTTTCAGAAAGGCTCTGGCTGATAGCAGTAAGACCCAAAATGTTAATGTTTTTACTGAAAAAATTCACCTTCTTTTCTCTTTTCTTTGATTTCTCCTTGGTATTTAAATGATAATGTTGAGGACCTGTTGCTAAAGATGTGCTGCTGTACAGAGGGAGGGATGGGAAATGAATGGAATGATAAAACAAACATGTGAGTTTGAAGTCATCTCCATCTCACAGTTGGCAAGTCAAAGGTGCATTCAGCTCTCATTCTTTCTTGTATAGTCAATATTTATAATTTTGCATTATTTTTATTATAGAGATCCTCTGCTTCAGGGCAGCTTTGCCATGATTGTGCACTTTTTCTGTGGCTGTCCTGCAATCTGTGAGAAAACCAGCCTTGAAACTTGGTTATTTTCATCTTTGCTGCTGGCATGTAGCTTCCATTATTTATGATCACCCCACACTTTTTTTTTTTCTTGTCCATAGACTGCTGTCTGTCTTTTTCAACCCAGGGGGATATTTCCAAACCCTCTTAAAAAAAAAAATCAAATCAAATTTCATGGTTGTTTTCTCAGTTTAAAATATGTACCAAGTGTTGACAGTTGATGCCTTGGGCAGAAAAGCACGTGCAGAGTTGTACTGGATGACTGGGAGAAATGAGAAGATGGGATGGACGTGTGGAAATGTGAATATTGACAAGGCAGAAAATGCATGAATGGGTGAAGGCAGGGAGCCCATTTCAGGTGGGCTTTGGGGGGCTTGCAGCTGATGGGGTTTGTCACCCTGAATGCAGGAGGGTCAGTCAGGGAAAACTGATGCTCTGGGAAAGAGGAGCAATTCAGGCTGAATTATGTCAGGGAGCTGGTAAACAGGCTGTGGAAAATCAGGATCAGTGAACACCAGCTCAGCTCTGGCTGCTGCTTTGCTCAGAGAGGGTCTCAGGTTAAATCTAGAGAAAATTAAAAAGTGATTCTGTGCTCTGGGAAATGAGCAGTGCATGTTGTGTGACATAAGAGGGATTTGTCTGGTCATCCATTAGGGTCTGTCCCCATGACAGTTTTGCACTGAATGTTGTGTTTGTGCTGTTTCAGGACTTTTGTGTTCTGTTCCCTTTTCCACAGGGAAAAAACAATAGTAATAGCAGTGTCAGTATCTTATCCACAGTATATCACAGGCTGAACAGTAGACAGAGATAATTTCAGTAAATCTTGGAAGTTTGTTTCTTATTGCAAGAATAAATTTCTTTTAGTTACTTCATTTGCTTCTTTATAATTGAAAACATTAACACAATTTTGTGGCTGCAGTGAAGTGAGCAGGTTTGAATTCATATCTGAATTTAATTTCTCAGTTGGTCATGCCTCAGCTGCTTTGCATATCTGCCCGATATCTGAAACACAGTTCAGCTTAGAAGAAGACAGATTATCAATACCTCAGTCCTTTAGCTGGGTGGAATGGAGGTTTATCTTACCTGTAACATTTTCATTTGAATAAGTTAATATTTCCCTTTTCTTGAACTTCTGTTTTTTCCCATCTTCTTCCCTCTTTTCACATCATCTGCTGCTCTCTGCACCCAGAGGCACAGCCGTACCTGCCACGGAACTTCTTGGTGGCTCCTTTAACTTGAACTTAAAAGTCTGTTACAACCCGAATGTGCACGAGAATGTTTGTTGAAAAAGGTGGGAGCGATTTGTTACGATCTTCCAGCCTTAAAAGGCATTTTGACTTTTCAGAAAAGAAGAGACAAAGGAAAGTGAAGTCCCCGAGTGAGTGGCGGGAGAGGAGGAACGCGATCCGCCTCACCAGCGAGTACACGGTGGAGACCCTGGTGGTGGCAGATGCTGACATGGTGCAGTACCACGGAGCAGAGGCTGCCCAGAGGTTCATCCTCACGGTTATGAATATGGTAAGTAGGCACTTTACCATCCGAAGAGGAAACAAGAGTAAGCAGGGTAGGATAAAGCTGACTTGACAGCAGAAATCAAGAAGCATTTTGACCTTCAAAAGTTTTTCTTGTGTTCCGTGCCTCTTCACCGTTTGTGTTATTTCTGGTATTTGCCACAGTAAAAACCCATTTTTAAAAACTGAAAATGCAAGTTTTCACTGAGGAAGTAGTTGTTCAGTAGTGGTGTTTTCTGCCAGGCTTTTGGTGCTGCTGTGGTTTACCTTGGAGGGAGGCAATCCACAGTGGACAGATGATCTTGTCTGACATGTCTCTTGAGTTCCTGAGGATTCCTATGGCACACCAGTTTCACAAGAGATACGGATCATTGTTACAGGCAGTTAAAGCCAGCAGTCATATTGATTTCCAGCAGAACACCTGGCTTTAAATCCAAAATTATTTTTATCTCTGATTTTTATGCTATGAAAATGTCTGCTTCCCTTGATGTAGAAAGTGTGGCAAACTTATCACCAAACTGCTGACTGATCCCCCTCTTTTCACCCCAGGACCTCTAAGGCTGCATGAAGTGGTGCTGATCATCCCTATGAGAAGTTGATGGAGTTGGGCTTGAATCTCTTGAGTTCCTGAGTTTCCTTAAGAAAGAAGATTTTCCTAAAGAAGAAATCCTAAGGATATCTTCTGGGAGTGAGGGGAACCTTTGGAAATTTCAGCTCATGGGAAGTGTGGGTGTTAATTTGAGAGCTGGCCCTGCAGTGGGTCCTTCTGTCTCCGCTGATAAGGGAACACAAAGCCTCCCACAGGGAATGCTCACTCAGTTGTTGGCAGTGCCAATAAGGAGGTAATGGCTAAATTGGATGTAGACATGGAAAACTCTGCTCAGAGGCTGCAGGGGTCCTTGCAGAGGCATTTGCACAAGAAAGTCTTGGAGGAAGCTCATATTCCTTTGCCCATGCTATTGTAATATCCAGGAACAGCTCATTCTCCTCACTGTGCCTCTGTTGGTGTTTATGAGCAGCAAATTGGCTTGGGAAAAAATAACAGTCCTGAGCAGTAATTGCCTGGTCATGCTTCCCAGTGAAGAGATGGATGCTTAGCATAAACCAGCTATGGAACAACAGCTTTTTAAGAGGCCTTGTGTTCCTTCATCCAACGCTGGTGTGAGGGAGCCCTCCTGGAGACTGATTGAGCAGGGAGTTTAATTAGTCTTTTCCATTAATGAGCTGCTTTTCTGTGTCCCTTCCTCTACCTTTTATTCTGCCTCCCAGTGTGCTGTGACAGTTGTCACTTGACGGGGCTCCACTGTGGCTCTGCAGTTACTTTTGATGATCCTCATGCTGACAGGTCAATGATTTCATTGTGGCCATTGGGAATTTCGGTGCTGTGCAGCTTTTTCAGCCTGTGAGGATTGTTAGGGATGAACACACTGATGGACCAAGCCTTAAACTAAGGATGTCTGTTAAACTTTGAATCCTGTTGTCTGAGGCTGAGGTACAGAAGATCTCAGCACCGCCAGCTTGCCAGGTGTGAATAAATCTGTGTGGGGAGGCGCTCATGGATGGGCTGGGTTCTCTAAACCCATTTATTAAACAAACATTGAAGGTTAGTTTCCAATGGATTAGGCTGATGGGCTTTTAAGCTCGGTTCTGATGCTGTAGTGTGAGCTCACCCCTTTATTAGACACCAGAGAGAGCACATGGAAGAGGACTCTTGGATGAGGAACACATTCGTGTGACATCTCCTCAGGTGCTAGGTCCAGCTGAAACGCTTCCCACTGTTAAGTCATTGCTCCTGGGGGCTCACTCCTATGAGTTTTTTCTGATGTCTGATAGGGTTTGAATTCATGTTTCAGCTCTTCAGCCTTCAGAGGGGCAGTGGGAGAGTTTCTCCCTTGGCCACCTAGATTCCCACAGTCTTACGAACATTTTTCAGGCCTCTGAAGGAAACTGCTTGAGAGTGATTGGCAAGACCAAAAGATAGTGAGGAATAATACTAGGCAAACACACAGATGGCATCATTGCATGAATCCTTTATTCTGTGGCAATAAAACCAGGTAAAATTCAGGGAAATCAAAGGGGATTTCAGTGTTACATCTGCGTAATGAAAGCTGACCTGCTTCCCAGGAAAAGAAGCTGAAGGATAATCCAGAAAAACATATTTCAGGGAGATAACCATGTGGTTTGGGGAGGCCTTAGCCAAGCTCTTAACTGCTTGGGATCTTTGTTTTTTGCCTCCCCGTCAGCCTTGGGTGACTGTTAGCTGGGGGACAGGATTTGCCCCATGATATTAGGCAGTGCTTATTCAGCTATACTGCAGGATGGCAGGCTGCCTCTAAAAGAAACCAGAATGTTAATTTTGGCTTGGATGCTTGCATTTAAGCAAATAGAACATTACTGGTCAGGGGTATATTAACTTAACTCCTCTCTGTAAGCCATTACGTTTACTGTCAAACCACAAAACAAGCATTAAGAGGTCTTATTAATGCATTTTATATTTATAGACATTTTAAATAAAGTGATCTGCCTTAAAGTATTTAATATCTATTTACGTTACAAGAATTTCTGAAGGGGAAAAAAGTCAGCCTTACAAAATACGGGTTTATTGCTCCCTTGGTAAATGAGAATCTTAGAGGAAAAAACCCCACCACCCTCTTCTAGAATAACATCTAAAAAGCACAGCAAACCCATTTTGGAACCCAGAAATAACAGGTAGCACTTCATGTAGCAAATGCTGTGTTTTTAATGTTATTCTGTACTTCCATCCCGTTGAGCAGAGAACAGATTCACATTAAAAGTTCTTGTTTTTTGTGAATGTCGCCGGAGAGGTGCGGATTCTTCCATTTACTGAACTAATGCCTGAAATTATAAGACAGATTTTTCCAAGATCATGGAAGAATTTCCCTCTAAGGTGCTTTGTAATGTATGAGTAGGAACAAGCACATTTGAGTTGGCTTTTTTTAAGTCACCACTGCTAAAAGAACATCTTTTCTTGTTTTCTGGCAAGGTGTTTGATTCAGCTTTATCAAAGAGGTGATAAAGTTGTTGTCAAATGCCACCATGCACAGCTGCAGCCTTAGCAAGGCAGTGAGACTGTGGGCATGAGGAATGGAAGAACATGGACAGGGAGAAGCACCAGCAGAGCTGAGGAAATACAAACCCACCTACTTAAATACAGGTGCTGATCTCTTTTTCTAAGTGAAAATCCCTTGTTATTGAGCTTTGTTGCAGTGTTTGCATTCCAGTTTTCTTGTCTCACCTTTAGCTTGAGAGCATCTGCTGTTCAGGTCCTTCTTCTGTAGTCACCAGTGTTTAGAGTTACCTCTGAACTCCAAACCCAAGTGCCTTTGTGGTAAGTCAGGCTTAAAAACATGCTTATTGTGCTCACCCACCCTGTTAGTCTGCATCTGGCAACTAATTTCTCAGTGTGTGTCATCCATGTGGATCTGTTAGGATGGATGTTCTGTTCTTGCAGGAGTTTTGTGCTTTTGTTTGCTCTTGTGGTTGCTTTTCATCTGAAAGAAGTGACCAGTAAAGGAAAAAGGAACTTCACTGGTGTCTACTATGTCTTGATTTCGTGGTTTAGGTTTTCAGCTTTCTGGAGAGAATTGATTCACATGGTTCTGGAGATAACTGGTTCAAATGGTGATAAATGAGGATGAGACCCTTTGGAAAGTGCTCTCTGTGGCTGTTGTGTTGCTGAGGATGAGGAGTGACTGTTTTCAGCAGGCTCTCAACAGTGAGTTGTGGATGTTGGCTCCTTGCAGAGTGCAGAGCTGACTTTGCAAACCAAGTCCCACCCAGACTGACCCTCGGAGCATTTAGAGACAGAGACGTCTGAATTTCTGAATTTCCAAGACCACACCATAGTCATTTAACAGCTGCTTTCTATGGGTTCGAAAACCTAAAATTAAAAAAGAGTTGGGTTGGTTTGGGGTGGTTTTTTTTTGTCCCCTAAGTGTATTTTTTTGGGTTTTGCAATAAATCACAACTGTGGCTTGGTTTGGAGCTTGCCTTTTTCTCCGGGAGTGCAGCATGGAGGGAGAATTTCTGCAGTGTGTGTCAGTTCTCCTTGCAGCTGTTGCTAAGCCATGCGATTACTGTGGAAGCTCTTTGCAGCAGCAAGCAGGAACTTGAAATTAGTGATCTTTTGGATGTCATTAAGAGGGAAAATTCTTATGTTGTTCTTTAGGAATGATACTGTTTTACTCTCTGAAGCATGATTTTACGCTCTGCAGATTGTTTTCAATTTGGATTTCCCCTCTGAGGGGTTTTTTTTTAATGTTAAAAAAGCAGATAAAAATCATTTTTATCATGCTTGCATTGACGGATTTATATCTATGTGCTCTTGGGGGCTGGCATATAAAGGCTCCAGAGGTGCCACTGATAATCAGCTCCCTTACCCTGGTCTGGAATTTTCAGGATGGGAACAGGGACATAAGGGAACATAAGGGAAAAGGATCTGAGTGTTTCATCACTCTCTACAGATTTCTCTTTTCACTCCAGCAGCCCCAGGAGAAGGAGTTATGTCAACTGTATCTTAAAAAGAGCTATGAATATGTTCTTTTTCATAATGTTTAAAGGAGTAATTTGAAAGCTTGGCTTTAGGTGGGTGTTAGAAATCCTATAGCACTTTTCAAAACAAGAGAAAGACAACCTCAGTAACCTGACTAAGGCTTCTGCTGTCCAAACCTCATCCTGCAGCCAAGGCAATGGGAAGGCTCCTGCTTGAGTGCAGTGCTTAGGGAAGAAAAAAGGGGGGGGAAAAAAGTCAATTTACCCTCAGGGTTGCTGTTCTGAACTCCAAAACATCTGAAACGCACACGTCTCCCTCCCACCGTCCACCTGCAGAGGAAGCTCTTGAGAATTAAAAAAAAGTTAAAATGATGTCGTTTAGTTCCTCTCTCAGCCCAATTCCTTATGTCTGTGTTTGCTTTGTGCGTGCTGGGGCAGGCCTGCACAGTTTATGCCAAAACTGCATTTGTTCTGCCCCTTCCATGTCAGAGCTGTGAGGAGAAAGAAAGGCAGGAGGAATGCAAACAGAGGAGGATGGTCCAGCCTTCAAGCTTTCCTGTTTTCTTTAGGGCATTCTGTACAGTAAAGCTCTGTCAGAGAGATGCAGATGAAGGAGGAGATGCCAGAGACAGGCTTTATTCTTCTTGTTGTTCTACTGCATTTCCCCTTCATTTTTTTTTTCTGTCTGTTTTGTATGGTTTTTTACCATATCTCCTGTTTCCAGAGCTCATTCTACTTTTGATGATTCCTCACAGAGAAGTCAATACAGAAATGTAGAAGTTCACCTGCAGGAGGGCACCCACAGCACTTCAGTCACACTGACCACATTTCCCATCCTTTCCTTTCATCCCAGTGGTCCAGAACATCCATTTCTTTTCCATCCAAGTTGCTTTCTGCCACGTGTGGTGATGTCCTAAAGAAGTAACATTTGCATTTGGTTTCACGGCAGAGTTTTGTGCAGCTGACACTTCTGTTCTCAGCTCCCTTATTTTATTCAAAGGTTCTAAACCACCCAAATATTTTTTACTTTTCTCCTGCTGGAAGTCGTCACAGCAGCCTGAAGGGTGTGATGCAATTGCAGGCTTGAGGGAAGGGTGGCCCACGGTGTTAGGAGTGGGAAGGGAGGTGTCTGTGAGTCAGTCTCTGTCTGTGCAGCAGGAAATTCTGAGAACATCTGCAGTGGGAAATCCCATTCCTCATCCCCTGGTGCCAGTTATCCCAGCCACCTCACTTGGATGTGCTGTCGAACAGCTTGGACACGCCGACACTCTGGAGTTTGGTTTTCTTGTTGGCTGGCTGAGAAAGGCATTGAGTTATTGCTGCCATGATGGGATTCCATTCTTAGCAGAAAAGACCTATGTATTTGAATTCTTTGATTTTAAATTCAGCTGGATTCTGTGATGATGCTTCTTTTGGGCACAGCCTACCTGGCATGGCCTGGTTCAACTCCAGCCGGGAACCACCTGAACTGTATGATGCTCATAATTTTTTATCAAATAATTTAAATGTCTGGTTTTGCCTTCTCCATGGGATTCCTTCTAGCCTTAAAGCCCATGATCTGTGAGTTTTCCTCGGAAAGGACAGTGTGTGGGTGCAGCTGGCAGTGGGGCTGAGACCCAGAGCTGACAAAGATGGTCCCAGCCCTCACCACAGGGCACAGCAGAGCCTGTCAGGAGAGCTGGAGGTGCCTCTCTGAAACATCTTCAAAAGAGGGGGAAAAAAGCTGAAGCAATAGTGGGAAAAAGTGGGGAAAAAAATCCATGTGAGCACCCAGGTCAGAGCAGGTGCTGGAGCAGATGTTTCCTTCCAGCCTGTGGAGAGGCCATGGTGGGGCAGGTGGCTGTTCCCAGCACTGTGAGCTGAGGAGAGCAGCCTGTGCTGGAGCAGGTTCTCCTGATGGGATCTGCAGCCCGTGGAGAGGATCTGTGCTGCAACAGGAAAAAAGGGTGAGGAGGGAGCAGCAGAGAGAGCTGGTCCAGGCTGAGGACAGTCCCCATCCACCCGCATGGCTCTGGGTGAGGGGGAAGGAGTCAGGAATGCAGGAGTAAAGATGAAGTGAGGGGATGGGGTTGTTTTAATATATCTTTATTTCTCTGTATATAAATTATTTTAATTAGCAAGTTAAGTTTTCTCCAAGTCAAGTGTGTGTTGCCTGTAACTGTTAAGTGATCTCCCTCTCAGAGGGAAAGGTTAATGTTCCTTCTAGGCAACACAAACTGCCATCAATCTGGGGCTCCTCCTTTGGGCTTCGTTTAAGAAAATAAGCAAACAAAACTTGAATAAACAAGCAAAGTGGAGACACCTGCACTCCCAGTGACTTTTTTTTTTGGTTTAGTATCCAATTGCTGCTGCTTGACTTCTTCTGAGATCACTGGTGGATGGGAATAAAAGTGCAGAGTTGTCCTTTGGACAGAGAGCACAAGAGAAAAGGAGGAAGGGCTGGCAGCTTTTAAGATGACATCCTGAACTCTCCAGCAGCTGGTGGCCAAGTTTTGCCAGGGAAAACAGCCTTTGGAAGTCACTGGTGTTTGGATGTGTCCGTGCCAGGTCTGGAGGCAGCTTGACTGCTCTGATGGGAAGCCAAACACCAGCATCCACCAGGCTGAGATAAGGACCTGTTTGCTGGATTTCTGCTCATTTCATGAGTGGGAGCTTCATGGGATGGCCAGAGCTAGTGGAGAGCTGAGAAACCAAAGACATCCCATCCCATCCCATCCCAATCCCATCCCATCCCATCCCATCCCATCCCATCCCATCCCATCCCATCCCATCCCAGTCAGCCTCTGTAGGGGTGCAGCAGGGATTGACCCCCTCAGCCTGGTGCCCCATTGACCCTCCCAGCTGCATGTCCAGGTCTCCACTTACACAGGGGTCATCTGTCAGAGCCCTTCTCTGCAAATGTCAGGTTTATCCCCGCCAGGTCTGTAGTGAGAGGCCTGAACTGCTCTACCAACACATCCCCAGGCTAAGCAAATAGTGCCAGCCCTTGTGTGCACTTGTACACGAGCCCCAGGGAAGATCAATGGCTCATTGTGCTCAGCTGAAGGTCACTGGGTCAAACACTGAGTAGCTCTGTCTTGCAATCTGTGCCTAAATTGTAGGAAACATTTAGGTGTGTGCTTAAATCCAACCCCTAACAGTGGAGAGCTTCAGAGCACGCTGCCACTGAGCACATTCCTGAGTATTTGCACAAATAGGAAAAATACCAAGCGTTGAAAACATAATGTGCAAGATGTGCTCGTGTCTCGAGTTTGCTGTAGGAAGTTACTGAGCCTGGGTGATGCTTGTAGCCAAACGAGCTGTGAGGAGGAATATTGCTTACCTGGGGCCAAACCTGCCTCCCATTTGTCAGGAGTCTCTCTTCACTGGTCTTCATTTTGGTTTTTTTGACTAAGTAGGGGATGGAATATTCACCCAAGGCCTTTT
The DNA here is from genome assembly GCA_013396955.1 of Regulus satrapa. NCBI lineage: Eukaryota > Metazoa > Chordata > Aves > Passeriformes > Regulidae > Regulus > Regulus satrapa. Next base: position 413,389 of record VWZN01013655.1, on the reverse strand, counting down.
ATGCTCCATTTTACACCTTTTTAAAATAAACCCTTCCCTCACCTTTTTTGATACTGTCTAATTAAAACATTTGTACACAGAGAAAGGGGTGGGATAAAATTCTGGGATCAATTAAGATCTTATATTCTAACCTATAAAAGTGAGGTGAAGTATCTGAGCTGGAATGCAAAATCTGGAGAAAGTAGTAAGGTAGTTTCCGGCACTATTTTTGTATTTCCTGAGGCTTGTGTCATTATGTGCTACCTTATTACTATTCTCTTATATAAGATATGAAAATAACAGAGGGAAATTGCTTTTCCATTCTATTTCCTGAAGTCTAAAACACACCATTATTTCATCTTGCATTCAGATATCTCTGATATTTAAATGCTGAAGATCCATGGTAGTTGGATGAATGTATGTCCATGTTCCTGAGACGTTATCTTTAGAGTTCCTTTGGAATATTTTTCTCCTTTCCACAGTAACTCTTAAAAATTCTTTATTTTATTGAGTGTAGTAGCACAATCTGTTTGGGGGAGTTTTTTGTGACAAATTTTTAAAGGAGAAATGTCTAACTTTAGTCACAATTAGTTTCTTCAACTAATTCTAGGTCTTGATATTTCTACTAATAAGCTCTGGATGTTTTCTGTGCTTTCTGACAGGTGTACAACATGTTCCAGCATCAGAGCCTGGGAATTAAAGTCAATATTCGAGTGACCAAACTAGTCCTGCTTCACAGTCGCCCTGTGAGTTCCAGCCCCTTTCTCCCCTGCTCCTGGAATTGCTCTGAGGTGTCCCACAGGGTGGGAGGGGGATGTGGGGCATGTCTGGCCTCAGGATCACAAACTGTGAGCAGTTGCCAGTTCCACTTCACCAGGCAGCATTAAAGGTGGGAAGCACAGGGGCTGGGGGAGTGAAAGGAACCAGAAGCCTTTTATTTATCCTTCCTGGTAAAGCTTTGTAGCTGCAAACCAGTCTGGAGTTAACTGTTGCAGAGAGGTCTGATGCTTTATCTAAAGACTGGTGTTGATATATCTACTTTTATGTATCTTTTTTTTTTTTCCAAAGGCAAAGTTGTCCATTGGGCATCATGGAGAGAGATCTCTGGAGAGCTTCTGTCAGTGGCAAAATGAAGAATATGGTGGAGCAAAATACCTTGGTAACAACCAGGTTCCTGGTGCCAGGGATGACACCCCTCCTGTGGATGCTGCTGTTTTTGTGACCAGGTATGGGAAGCTCTGGTTTATCAATTTACTTCAACCAGAAATGCCCGTGGTCAGTGATGGGGTATTCTGGTCAAGCAGAAATCTAAGAAAAATCTGCAGGTGCCTCAGATAAAAGTGATCTGTCTTGTTCTTGTGCATTCTTAACAAGGTTTTCAAAAGCCTCTCTCCTCTTGAGCCAAACTGTCACAGTCATGGTCACTGTTGTGTGTCACAGTTAGGATCAGGACGTGGCTGTAGCACAGGGACAGCTTTTTTCTCAGATCAGCAGGTAGGAGTGGAAAAAACAGGGGAGGTTTTGGAGCCCTCCTTCCTAGGAGAAAGAAGATGGGGAACTGAGAGCACAGCTGAGCTCAGGTGCTCTGTGTGCAATTAGGAATGAATCAGTCTGAGAGGAGCAGACATTGTGTCAGCACTGGGGAGGGATTTATCTCCTAAAGAAAGAGGGAGAGAAATGGCATAAACTGAATTAAAAGTCTCTCTCTTTGCCCGAGGAAATAACAGCTTGAACAGCTCTCCTCTATCACAGCTGAGATAAAGGAGGGATGTCATTCCTGATGGGTTTGTGTATTTGAAAACTCCTGCATTTATTTCAAATGTGAAATGATCTTTGTAGAAATATTTGATCAAAATTCTGTGCACCCTGGAGTTCTGAACTTACTGATGTGTCAAGCACATCAGATAAAGCAAGAAAAAGGATGTTGTAGGGACAACATTATTTTTTCCTCTAATTACCTGAGCTCATCCTCCCAATACAATGCAAGTCCCACGTTCCCCACAGTTGCCACAAATTTTGGGTAGCAAATTCACGGTGGTTTAAGTTTTTTGCATCCTTTAAGATGTAAAAGAAGTATTCATTTTTACAGAAGTGATCTCTGAATAATTAAAGTGAGGATAAAATTATGCTGTAATGTGGATGCTCACTGGGCTAGAAAAACACTACTTCCTACCCTCTTCTTCCCCAATTTGAGACAGAAAATATCTGTGTTGCAGTTCAGTATTACTCACCTCTTTCACTTATTTCCTCTGCCAGCAATATAAGTAGAAATGCTTTTTTTTTTTTGCATAAACTGCCATCCTGATTGTAACAATCCCTTGTGTTAGATTTGTGTGAACAGCCCCACTGCAAACCATCCACGGGATTCTGGTGAGTGTTCAGTGGAAGAGCTGGTGAACAGGGCACGAGGCCAGCAGAGTTGCTGAGAAATCTCCTCCAGAGACGTGTGTGCAGCTCCCCAAACCCTGCTCCCTCCTCTGTATTCACTGCAGTCCACCAGGCACTTGTGCAGATACTTCACAGTTTAGACAGGGGGAACAGTTCCTTTGAAGTCAACGGGCTGCACATCCTGGCTATAGTTAAGCATGTGCTCCACTGGATCAGGGCCTAAATAAATAACTAACATTTTTGTTAAACTCATCTGGGTTGTCCTGCATGACAAGTGAGGCAGAGAGAATCTCTTCTGATGGGCTCCGAGCACGGGGGCAATGAGCAGAGCATTTCATTTCTGCAGCTCTCAAAACTGAATGCATAATGTAAGGCTGCACGAGTAGGACTCTGGCTTCTGAGGAGGAGCTGTAGGAAGAATTTGTAGGAGGAATTGTTCAATGGATTTGCAGGGTTTTGGAGTGGGGATAGGTGGGAATCCCCTGGTTTTGTTGGGTTAGAAACCAGATTCAGCTGTAGTGAGAAGGTGCAGGCCAAGGAGCACATGGCTGTGCACGGGAGCAGCATTTTTGCTGCTGGAGAGGCCAGCAGTGTGCCCTTGGAGTCTTTCCTTCCTTCTTGCTGTGTCCTGTCACCTTTAACCCATCCTGCTTCTGCCACACGGAGGATGCTGTGTTGTTTGGAGGATTTCTGGGCCAGCAGCCCCATTCCTGTTTAAGGGAAATGAATTTTTCTCCTCTTGGCTTTGGAAATGTGTGTGTGTGTGTCCCTGGACCCTCCCCAGACTGTACAGATGGACCAGTGGTAGAGGATGTGGGAGCAACAGCATGTCCAGCACAAGCAATTGCGCCAGAAAAAGCAGAAGCTGAATTTTCAGCAGCTGCAGCTGCTTTAAGGACTAGAAACAGATTCTTTGAGGGTCAGGCTCTGAAGAAATCCCTCTGGTTCCAATCTGGCTGGGTTCATTTGAAACACCAAGGCATGCTTGCCTTTTGAAACTTCACCTCTAAGTGATATTTCCCATAGTCTCCTTTGTATGCAAAAGTAGATTACTTAGGTGGCAAATATTCCTCTTGTGGATTTTAATGGTGTCCACCTGAGTTCCAGGTAAAAGAGACACTGTGCCCATGAAATGAGATGCATTGTCCAGCTCAGTAAATAACTGAGACAGTGGGAATCATCTGCCACAGCCCTGAAGGTCTGAATATAGTGGTGTGGTCTCTATAATCATCAGACTTTTCTCATTCTGATTCTGGTTTTGAACTTGCAGAAATTCAGGGCTCTGGCATCTTCGGATAGCATACTTCATATTTTAACAGGCAACTGACCAGAATAACTTCTGTCTGCAGCATCTGTATCTTAGTGATTTTAGAAACATGTCTCAGTTGAAATACATTCCCTGTGTTGATCCCTGTGTCTTTTGCATTCCCTGGGAGATCTTCGGGCACACTGATGTTATCCCAGCTCCTGGCTGGAGGTGTTTGGGTCACCTGTTAGGCTATAGGTGACGTGATAGCAGAGCAAAGAATGTCCCAACACTGACAGGAACAAGACTCAGAGCTGTCTTTAAGCAAAGACTTGTTTTTTCCTGACACAGTGGTGTAGTTGTTCCATTTGCAGCCTGGTCCTCCCTTCCACATTTCTCCAGCTCTTTGCCTTCCCATTAAATGGGCAAATGGAGGAATTCACTGTGCATGGAGGAAACCGGGCACATGGTGCTGCTGAATGTGCCTATGGATGTGGAAAGTTTCTTTTGGCAGGTTTTGGACTGTACCAGTTTCCTCTGTCCTTTAGCTTTATGACCCTGCAGGGTTAGACTGGTCGAAAGATGTCATTTGAAGGATGCTGGGAATGGCCATTTAACAGAATGCTTCTTATTCCTGTTGCACAGTTCAACTACTGTCCTTCTTTCTCACAGGAAGGACTTGAATTGCAGAGTTTAGCTTAGCACAGTTAGGTATTTTTTTCCAGTTGGTAGGAGCCAGATGGAAGAGTGACTGTAGGAGGAGTTCTGAGCTCTTCTGGCTATTTTTATTGAACAAAAAAACTGACTTCTTGTCATTTTTTTGAGACTTGTTGTACTGTGCTGATGGAAACCTCTGCTGGGTACCACATATAATAATGACTGAGAATTTCACAGGTCACAGGATGAGAACTCATGTCCTGCTTGAGTCAGTCAGTGGCTAAAAGTGAAGAGTGAAACTGGTTCACAGCTAGAGCTGTGATTTCAATATATTATCCAAGACCTCATCTGACAAGGTCAGATGTTGGATTTGAGCTGCAGCTCCTGGAGTAAGAGTTTTATTTCAACACAGCTCTGTAAAAAATTCTGCTAACAGAACTATGTCTCTGTGATAAGAGACTTTTGCACGTGCAATAAATATGAAAATATCTTTCCTGCATTGTTGAGTACCATTATAGTATCAGTCATGTCAAGCTCTCACTTCAAAATTACCCTTGCAGTTGAGCTCAAAAATGTGCCAGAGAGACACCTGTGACTGAAACCTTTTGAAAAGCAGATCAGTTTCAGGTGCCAGGATGGGGCCATTTAAATCACTGGTGTGGCTGAGCCGGAGGTGAGACAGATCATTCTTAACCCCTTTGCATGTTGTGTTTTCCCCCTGCCTGCCAGGGAAGGACCGTGGGAGTTGCAGCAGTGGGTTTTGTGATGAGGTTTCTCCATGCCTTAGGAAGAAGACTGAGAACCCAGCAAGCTGGTTTGTGACTGAAAGTCTGGATATGCTTTTCTGTTTGGCCACAGAGTTTTGGGATAAAATATTTGCAGTGGTCCAGATGGTTGAAATCCTGGTGTTTTTGTACGTGTGTTCAGATAGAAGATGAAGTCTCTTGGTCTTGTGGTTTAAGCTGACAGTTTTTAATGACAGTTTTAAGGATGGGCTGAGCAGGTTTTATGCTTGAATTGCTGGTGATGTTCAGTCCTGCTGCTGATGTGCTTTGAGCCCTTCCCTGACCAAACAGCACCACAGCAGTCTCTTCACACACAAGGGTTGTTGTACCACTGTAGGAGAGTCTGCAAATGCTGGATCGTTTACAGGCCCCTTATTTAATAGCATGGTGGTAATTCCTCTGTGGAGCTGCCAGAAAGTGCCAGACACCTTTTGGTGTGGGACAGCAGGAGGAGCAGAAATTCTGTGCATTATTTGCAGGGCTGAACAGGCTCTGGAGAGAGAGAGAGAGAGAGGCTTTTCTAGCTGTGGCCTCCTGCCATCCACTAATAGTTCAGCTATCTGTTGTCACAAGAAAAGCATCTGTTTGATTTAGCAGTTTATATAACATAATAAGTCCTTAAATAAACCTCTGTCAAGTTGGTTCTGGGAAGTCGAGCAGGAGCGCTGGTGCCAGCTCCGTCAGGAGACTGTCATCAGTCTCCTTGGGAAGGCTGGAATGCCAAGGTGTCGAGACACGGGCTGCAGCAAAAAATGAAAGCTGGGGCCCGTGTGTGGTCGTGGCTTCCGATTTTTGTTTGGTTCCTGTCTGATTTTTTAACACTTTGATGGTTGGTATGGTTTTTCTGCACTCAAGCGTGGTTGGTTTTCAATGTCTCCTGGTAATGGCTGTTTGTGCTCTCCTTCCAAGCCCTTGACAGTTTGATTTGTGGCTTTCAAAGGAGTTTGGTCTGGAGGGTCTGGGTTCATCAGCCACCGTCCTGGGCCTTAAATCCCTTTTCCTATGGACCCTAGTTTCATAACTTTCTTCAAGGAAAGAACACTTTAATATTTATCTATTTTTATATTTCCCTGAAGTATTTATCTTTCTTTAAGTATTTTTGATCTTCCTCCCGCCGAACTCTTAAACTCCAAACCCCCATGGGGACTCAGGCATTTCATATGGCACATCCAAATATACTGATAGGATTCTCTTGCCTCTTCCCAGGGTGAGGAAAGCCACGGTGACAGACACTGCAGTTCCTCAGCTTCCCTTGGGTTAAGGAACTTCTGAAATGTTTCAGCACATTTGATGTTTCTCTGCAGCTCCTCTTCATTGTTGATTGCACTGCAAAGCAGCCCTGGTGAAGAGAGCTCCTAAAAGTTTAGGTCTAAGTGCTTCTTGAAATGTATTCAAGCTATTTAATTTGGTTATAAAATACTTCCCCCCACACACTTGTTCTTCTGTCATGAGGCATCTCACGTACAAAATCTTCTCACATGAAGTGTCAGTGCTTTGATGGTGAGCTTCAAGGCTTTTTTTCTGTTTCTGTGTAATAGAGCTCCACGATTGATCCCTCATTGATTTGTGGGTGCCTCTGGCAGCTGTAGTATCTTCTCCTGCCTTGATGAGAGGTGGGGAAACAAATGGAGTCTCTTGAACCTCTCTGTGCTGGATTCAAACCATAACATGGCAAATCTGACTGTAATAAGTTTAGCTGAAGCCGATTTACCCATTACCAGAAAAATCCTGAAATTCTCTTCCTTCTTCCATGTCAACATCTGTCTTTCTTTGTTCAGTCCTGCTTTTTTCATGTTCTTTTCTATTCTAGTGAAGAATTGAGAATTTCTGGGTACATTATTAGTGCTGTGCCCCATACATCTCCTACTCCCACTCTCTTTCAGAGTGCATCACAGGGTGTCTGCTCCTTATTGTTGCAATCCTCAAGTGGATGAGCTTCGGGTTTAATCCAGTTGTGGAACAAGTGTGACATCACAGATGAGGCAGGGCTCTTTTTAGGTGCTGAATCTTATTCTGTTCAATTGGACTGGGGTGTTTGGGGCTGATTCACATAATTGCCTGTAATCTCAGTAGCAATCAGGGCTGCTATCTGTGTTGTCATCGTGTAGACTGCACAGCAGCCTTGCAAAATCCCCAGACCTCAACACCCATGATACGTGAGTCATGCACCACTGCTTTTTCCTAGTCGGGAGGCACAGGATACATTTCACTTCTGTTCTGTTTTTCTTTCTAGGACAGATTTCTGCGTGCACAAAGACGAGCCTTGTGACACTGTGGGTAAGTCCAAGAAGTGGGGAGGGTATTTTGATAACCACCTCTGTGCTAAGAGGAGTGTTCTGGGCAATCTTTCACTCTTGGGTTTGCTGTAATGTTGGTTTTGCTGTTCTGTGTACCTCTGTGATTAGCTGAGCAGGGTATGAGCTATAGATAAGCCATTAAATTTTAACCCCTTCTAAGCCCTGGAGGTCTCTGGGTTCAGGAGTTTTTCTTAAGTATTTCTGCCTCTTTGGAGTGGATGCAGAAGAAATTGCCTCTTGATGTGTCTGTATAATGTTCCTTTCAGTTCTCTCTCACCTCAAACAAGAATTTGTTAACTAAGGAGTGTGTTTCCCATTGTAAGAACCTGTGGGACATTCCCAGATCAAGCTGGCACTCAGACACTGGAGAAGAATACCTCATTGTTGGAAAGCCAAGTTAAATCTTCTTTTCAGCCTCCTGCTCCTCCTACTTCCTAACTGCCTTTACTCATATCCAAAGCCTGCATACACAGGGTCCTTACATCCCACACATTAAATACTTTGTTTATTTATTTCACTCAGGTAGCAGCAACATTCAGTGTGTTCTCCTTTTTTTTGTTGGTTTTTTTTTTTGTTGTTTTTTTTTTTTAATCCCCACAGTGGCAGCAGTGTTTGGAGGCACAGCTCAACATCCTCTCTGTGATGATGGCATGCATTTTTTTAGACTTGCCTCAAAGTCAAGTCGTCCCTTATCCTTCATTCTGTGCAAACTTGGGATGGATCCTAATTTTCAGCTGTTCCAGTGTTCAGGGAGACACTTGCAGGGGTTATGGGCAGTGGGTGATGCAGAGCAAGGAGGGAAGTGCCTTCAGCAGGAGCCCTGTGGAAGGCTCCTCTTGGAATGCTGCTCCTTCCCTCCCTGCTGTGGGGATCAGGTGGATGGAGGGTACATACACATGAGCGAGGACTGGCCTCTGTGTTCAGGTTTTTTCCATTTGGAATCCTTCACAGTGTGTTTATTCTGTGTCCAGTGGAAAACACACTTCCACTGAGGAAGGTTTTTACACCGTGTGCCTGCACCTGGCTGTGGCTGTGGTAAGATACAATAAAGAAGTTTAAAAAGAAAACCTAAAAGAGAGAAGCTGATGGAAGACACATGCTGACTAAAGTCAGAGCTCTTTCCATATTTAAAGAGAGTATTGTTGAAGATCTCTATTCAGAGAATTATATTACCAGAGACAGCATGACTAAGGAAATATTTTTATGACTTCTTTTCTGTTCTTACAATACCCAAGTCATTTCTTGTGTTGCAACTTGCTGCAGGCTGTGGCTGCAGTAGAGAAAGTAGGAGATCACAGCAATGCAGATTAAACTCACTTGTTACTCTTTCCAGCATAGTTTTCCGAGATATTTAGAAGGTGAATATTCCTGGGACAAAAGCAGTCTGGCCTCTTTGCTCTCTTTAATCCTGCTTTTCCTACCTTCTCCCCTGACTGTTTGATTATGTGTCAGCAAAGCACTTCACTTAGACATTTTCTATGCCCCGTTTGGCCTTGTTGTGCTATTTGCATTTTTTCATGGCAGAGGAAGGATAAATCAATGAATGTTCTTTCATGACGTGCAGCTGGTTTGAGGAAGTGATTGGTGTTGGTCGTACTAAATTTTAACCATGCAAAACATTCTCCAGTTTTCCACCTTTGTCAGGATTGGGAAGAGCAAGTGTCAGTTGTAGATAAATAGGTTTTAAATAGCCAAACTTCTGTGCCTTGTGCTGTGCCTGGGTGATATGAGCAGCAGTGTAGCGTGGCTTTGACTTGATATGAGCGCCACAGTTGAGACTTGGATCAACAGTGGATGCCCACTGATCCTCCACACTGGCTTAGGAAGGTTTGTCTTGGTGTTTCAACCATTTCTAGTGTTGGCAGATTCCTGTTTCTCACTCCAGCTCGCAGATATTCCTCTCCCAGTCAGCAGGACTGCCTGTGGAAGCAAGAAGTGAGTCCAGCAAGTGACATCGCGTTTGGTCTTAATGGTTATGCTGAGGTTGTTGCACTCCCCAAGGTTCTCTATAACAGCAACTTGCTTTCATTTCTTGCTTTCCACTTGAACAGATGAAGAACATGGTCTCAGCAGATGCATGTGTGTTTTTACACCTGCTTATAGCTGAGCTTGGCCCTTGCAATGCCAGTGCTGCCATCCTGTAAATGCAGTGAGCAGCCTCTCTCCTAAACCAGGAGACTGAGGCTGCTGCTCTATATAAGGCAGAGAATCTGGACTCTCAGACTCCTGATTTCTATTCCCAGCTCTGGCACTGACTCATTGTGTGACATTTGGCAAGTCACTTGCATTCTGAATGCTTCTGTCTACCTCTGTGAAATGAGGATTTTGAGTGCAAAGCTGCAGAGATTGATTGCATGACTTAGAGAGGTCTCCTGTAAAGAGTGTAGGGTTCTTGGGGGTGTGATGCAGTGCAAGTCCAGAATCTAATGTTGTCTAGTCATGTTCAAGAGACTCTAAGGAATCTTTTGGATTATATGGCCTGAAATAAGAGGACTTGAGTGTTGTAGGTAATGTTATTTTCAGTGACAGTGCCTTGATTTCCATTACATTGTGAGAAATAAGGAAGCAAAACGTAAGCTGGTGGAAGCCTTGAGGCCAAGCTGTTGTTGGGAAGTGGGATTACGAAGTTTAAATGGCTCATAAGAGGTGTTCATTTGTGCTCTGAAAGATCCATATTGAAAAACCTGGAATCTTTGCCTGCTATGCAGACACAGTGAGAAAACAGCAGCAGGAGGTTTGTATTTGTATTCTGGCAGGGGCCCCTCACTGAAACCAGTTGCTCTGGGGACTTTGTTCAAATTTTCTTGGCCCAGCTGCCAGGGTAGTGTGGAGGGTTACATAATGACAGAAACAAGTTCAAAACTGGGGAAAATGTGTAGGTATGCCTTGGTGGGTGAGACTCCACTGTCTGCACCACAGAACAGAGCCACATTTGTGTAAGAAATAGTTTGTTAATGCTCATTGCCCCACTTGGTTGGGTAAGTTAGGCCTGGGAATGGATGAATTCCAAAGGAGGTGGGCAGAATGAAAACAATATTCCTGTGTGGCACGGTTGTGTTCCAGCAGCCTCTGCTGTGGGATACGCTCCTCAGTTAGAGCAGGAAGGTTCTCTTTGTGTGACACAGCCTCATCACTCGCCAGTCAAAATTCCCCAGTCTGCTTCGGCCTCATCCCTGGTGCTGTGAGTCCAGGCAGAGCTGCCGTTTCCTGCAGAGAAATCTCAGTTCCAGCAGAGCTGCCTCCCAGCCAGCCAAATTGCGAGTTTAATGTCTTGCTATTAATATCAGGCTGCAGCTTGGAGCCTTGCACGCTGTCAGAATCCAACCTTTCTGTGACATAAGCAGATTGAGAATGCCCCTTTCGTTCAATATTTCCACTGCCAGTGCCAAATAAGCAGCTTTACGGTTAGTTAGGAATGATCCTGCATATTTCGAGGCAGAGCTTGGCCTTCATTCCTCAGTGTACATGTTACCCCAGATCCAGGCTGCAGCTTCCCTGTATTCAGCTAATAATAAAATTGGGGGCAGTGTGGAATTGGGAAATGGAAAATGAGAATGTGTCTTAAATATCCTTAAATTGCCCTGGTTAAAAATGACTTTGCCTCTGCTGCAGTCACATGTGCTCCTCTGTGGCTTGATGTTGGGGAAAAGAAAGCAGAGTAAGTGTGTGTACTGCAGAGGGACAGGCTGAGCTGGGGGAATAGCTGCCTGGAGAAAACCAAGCGCAGAGTGGAGGTGATTGAGAAACAGTTTCCCAGACTCTTTCCACGAATGAATCAGTGTTTGGAGAAAACCATTCCCATCTCCTGGCTGTTTATCACAGTAAAGTGTTTCAGAATATGCCCAGGTTTGGCAGAAGAGGATCTGTGGTCTGTGTCTCCAAACAGGCTCTTTTATTCCATGTAAAACACCTGAATAAGGGCATGCACATTTTTACCTTTTCCTTGGCCATTTGCCACCTCTGGCTGGCCTGTCCACAGCAGGAGACAGTTCTGGTCATACTGCCTGTACTGTTCATTTAAATCTTCCTCCCTGTGTCATGTTGATTCCTGTGCCCTGCCAGTGTCACAACAGAGAATTCATCCCCAAGGAAAGGGAAAAGACTAGCTCGTTTGCTCGGAGTGGAAAAGGAATTCTCACATTAAAAACATTTTCCATAGTGGTTCATGTTGAATGTTTCTGTATATTCCAGGGCGGGTTTTTTATTTGATGCCAGAATAAATAGAAATACCTGCTGCTTAAAACAATTCATTAGAGCAGTAATGCCTGGCTTTAGCAAAATCCTTGCTGGGACTGCCCTTCAGACCAAACCCAAACATAGTTTAGTACCTTAAAATGAACATACTGGAGCTTAAAATGTCTCTTAAAGAAACACCATCTAGTTGATTGGGTGTTTGGGAAAGAAAGAGACCTCACAGCACTGCAAATTTCTGTCACTTGTGGCTCTGCAGGGCAGTGGAGTCAGGCTGTTGGCTTTAGGAAACCATAGGGAGCTGCGGTCCAGTGCAGTGGGAGAGTTTTTCCCTTGCCTTTCGGTTGCTAGGGAATAAATGCTGGGCTGCACAACCCCAGACAGTGCTGAACTGTGCTATTGGGCATATTCATCACTACCATCTCCCAGGCCCCACCCTGCCCACCACAGCCTTCTGTTCACCAGCTAGCAATCCCTCCTCTTCCAAATTCCCACTAAAAATTAATGTGCCAAGCAAGTGTAATACGAGATTGCATAAATCTCAACAGAGCCCTGGGATAAGCACAGCCACTCAGGTAATTGGGAATTCCTGCTGCTGTAACCCTTGCTCTGCCTCACTCAGTGTCCTGGCTCTGCTTTTCCTTTTCTTGTTTTGGGGACGTGGCTTCAGCCAGGCTGCTTCACTGTGTGCTAAAGACCAGAGGAAAATCCTGCTTACACCAGACTCAGAATCTTGGTGGTGGCTTCACTGGGGTCAGGATCCTGGTCCTGTTCTTAGATGTTGCCTGAGATATGCAACCCTCCTGATATCATCTTACATTCTGGTTTTATTGTTAAGGAAACAAGAGCATTTGGATTTTATTTGCCTTTGAGTTTGTTTTGCAGCTCAGTAGTCTTGTTTAGGTTTGTCTTTATTCATTCCATGTATTGGTGGCTTTGTGATCTCCTTGGCTGAAAAAGGTACTGTCCTTAGCTGGGAGCTCATATTGTCCTGCTACGATGAGTTTTTGGAGAAAAGAGGTGGTTGATCACTCTTCTCTTTGGGAATTTATCAATTTATAGAAAATAGGTGGTTGATTACTCTTCTCTTTGGGAATTTTATCAATCTGAGTGCTACTGACTCACAGCTATCTCAACTTTTGAAATTTCCTCTCTGTTTCATGTCTTGTGTGAAGGAAATAACTTGGATAATTAAAACAGATGCAAGTGTTTAGTGGGGAGAGGATTAGTTACAGGTTTTCTGTGTGTTTGTCATTTTTCCCTGTTCCATGTATTTCCAGTACAGCTCTGAGGTCTCACAGATCCTCGGTTGCTCTCATGATTAATTCGCTTCCCTTTCCTTTTTCCCTGTTTCTCTTTGGGGTTAGTTCAGAGCTCGTTGGAGCTCTTGCTCAGTTTTGTTCCTTGGTGTTGTCTTTGTTCAGCTGGGCCTGGCCAGCCCGGGGCTGCTGTTCCCAGAGGCCCTGCAGGGTCTGTTTTCCATCACTCAGCCCGCGGGACGTGCCCACCGAGGTCACGGAATTTCCCTACGTCTACTCCACTTTAGTCTTCATAAACCTCCAGCAGTTCCTCATTAGTTCTCCTCAATACATCATTCTCCTTTTGCTGCAGCCCCAAAATGTCTTTCAGGCCCTTTTATTTTCCCATTATTTATCTGTCTGTCATGTCACCCATCCCAGCAGATAAAGCAGTGGCCTGGCAGTGTGGTGTTTGTTTGAAGCTTGTTCTCAGGGAGCTGGAACTAAACACTGTCAGCAGGGAGGAATAACACACATCCTGCTCTGTACCTGTCCTTTCATGTCCTCCATCCAACTGCTATTGGTAATTAATGCTCATAGATATTTAAGGTGGTTTCTGAAATATGTTCACAGTCGTTGTCAGATGTAGGGTGGCGTGTCCAAAATCTTCCCATCAACTTCCCACCCTGCTTGAGTTTGTTAGCCTGTCTCTGCTCATCCTAAATCTTGCTTTTCTTGTTGATTGCTCCCTCCTGACCTTCAGACTTTGACAGAGCTTTTGTCTTTGTTGTGGCTCACCCCAAAGCTGGATGTTAAAGCTGATTTTAGCTTGAAAGCTTTGCCTTCTCCCATGGTTTTATTAATGGTTCATGGGGATGTGTTTTGATAAATGAGCAGCTCTAAGATGCTGTGGAAAGAACCCATAGTACTTTATCAGGCAACATATTATTGAGTAAATATTCTCCAGGCCATCACATCTCAGCATTATTCAAGGTGGTGCTGATTACTGTTTGGATGAAATGCATCTTGATAGAATTATCATAGAATTCTAGAAAGATTTGGAACTAGTGAAGCCCAGCTCATTCCAACCTTCTGCCATGAGACATTTTCCACTAGACCAGGTTCCTCCAGTCTTGCTTTCTTTAAAAACTTCAGTGGCTACCAGAACTCTGGTCCTTTCCCCTCAGGAATCTCCAGGACTCCAGCCCAAATCCTAGTCTGGTATCTAACTGGTGGGTAACTAAGCTTCTTTCTGCTGCCCTTATTGAAAGGAGTAAGTCATGAAGGAAAATATTTGCCATTACTTCGTTGATAATTTTTCTGATACTCTGACTTTATTCTTTGATTTCAACTCCATCTCATAAATCACTTTATGTGCTAAATCATTGTGCAGCTTGACTGGTGCAGGTGCAAACACGTCCTGCATTCCACTCCGGGGCCATTTCTGTCTGTGTGAAATTATATAGACATGTACACAAAGCACCTGGGAATTTTGCTGTCATAGCTTAAAGGGCAGATACCTGCATGTGACGTTCCTTTCCCCATCTTTTTACCCCTCACCCTCTTGCTATGTCTGGGGCTTTGACATGCAATCACTCTGGGGGAAAAGGACTTGTTATGACTGTTTGAACTAACAAATCCCAGTGAATTTACAGGATAGTGTCCTTCCAAAGCAATTCGGTACCTTTTCATGTTGAGGCAGAGAAAAAACAATCAGAAATATAATATTATAATACTTCATTTTATGTGACAGGTCTTAGGGTTTTGCTTCTCCTGAATATACTATGCTATAGTGTGTACATATATATATATATATATATATATACACATGTATAGTATATATAGCACATTTTATATATAGTATTTATGCTAGAACCTCTGAATTACAGTTTTATTTCCAATACATGTTTGTGCATCAATTGTTTTCTAAATTAGAGATGATTTGTGGGACAACTCTTGAGAACCAAGGCTTTGCTTATGGCTAAGCAGCATTTAATGATGATTTAAATAAATCTCTGCTGCTTATCTCAGAAAGGGGTCATTGTGTTTGCAAACAGAGAAGCAGGATCCTAATTGATGTCCAGCTAAGCCCACACTGCCAAACAACTGTCAGGAAAAGCTCTGGAACTGCTCCTGGCTACTGTGTGTGCGAGGCTGAGAAGCCTTTGAGGCAGACACGAGCAGAACAAGCTCATTATATTTGGTCTGTGGACAGACCATTAGTGTCTTTTGGGGTTTGGAGTATTTCTGCTCTTGTCTCTTGCCTCATCCATGCAAATGGAGATTTTCCATGCTTGCTGCACTGCTTCACTCCGCAGCTCCATCACTTCTCCTTGCTGAGGGTTCGTTTCTCTGGGGGATTCTCACCAGAATGATCATAAAACAAATAAAATCATAAATTCTGCTTTCATTGCTCAACCTGTTTCTTGCTTCCCCTTTTGTTATAAAAGGTTGTGGAAAGATAAATAGTGTTTGTTTTCCACGGTGTCAGACTTGCTGTCAGTGCTCTATAAATAACCCCTCTGGGCTGGGAATGCCAACCCCAGGCTCTCTGCAGCAGAAAGCAGGATTTTCTGCTCTGACACGCTTCAGGCCAGGTGGACCGGGGAGAATGGGACTCATAAAAACCATTTCTCACTGGTTCTCATCCAAGAACATAGAATGATTTTGCACATCCCGATTTCCAGCCCGGCGCCTTACCCGTTAATTCCCAGTGCCTCCCTCACAGACCATGAAACAACACATGGAGGGGTTTTTGCACTGTATTTTATTGGTAAAAAAAAGAATGTACTGAGAGGAGAAGGAAATGAATTTGTAAACAGGGCCTTTCCTCAGTAAAATCCAGATCTCTGTACCAGAGAGATGAGAACTGTGATCCCCATGGTGCTGGTGAAGCCTGGAGAGGGGAAGGGACAAGCCCGAGGACAGAGCTGCCTGGGGCTGAGTCTCAGTCCAGCCCCCAGCTGCAGGCAAGGCTACCAGAGGCAGCTCCCCTTCCTTGGGCACCAGCCAGTTCTTCAGGTCACTAAAATACTGGTTAAGCCCTTCAACAGGCCAGAGGTTTATGTTCCTTCTTTGCACTGCCTGAGTCTTTATTTTCCCCTCTGTTTACACATTCCTGGTCAGTTTGCTGCAGACTGCAGCATTTTCAAAAAGCTGACACGTTTATAATCGAGAAACCTCGGAGGTTTTTCTTCTCCTGTCAGACATAGATGGCTTTTATCCAGTTGACTGCTTTACAGTGCCTTTATCCTTTGCTGGCTTGAAAACATTTCAGATAGTTCCTATTGTTTTATAGACCCTGTAGCTAGAAAACCAAGCTTGTGTAAAAACATCTGTACATAGCTGTGCAATAGGCTGCAGACATGTCGGGTAATAAGGCATGATTGCATTCATTGTAGCATTTGCTCCACTGGATAATCAAATAGAAGCATTCCAGTTGCACACAGGATATGTAAGAGTAAAGGAAGGAAATGAAGGACAGTTGCCTACTGTACTTTTACATTTCTTTTGTTTTGCAGCTGCCAAGACAAAATGCAGTTTTGAGAGCGAGTTTTAAATAATGTAGAGATGGGATTTTATTCATGATAACCAAGAAAACCACACTGGGAAGGGTGCATAAAACTTTGCCTCCCCTTTCCCAAGAAGGGAGTTTGATCTGGGCTGATTTTTTTTTTCATTTGAATTGGTTTTTTTCCCAGCTTTGGTTAATCATCTGGTAACATGACCCGGTATTATACCTAACCCATTTTGCAGGGTGTCTGGTCCTGGCAGGATTTTGCTACACCAAGTGTACTCAGTAGACTGAAAGTCACTTTAAATCCTTGGAATGTTGTTGGGTTTTATTTGACAATTCTCCCACTGCCTCAGCAAAAGCTGCAAGCTTTTCAGCTGGGATTGTATTCCACGTAATGTGAATAGGAATTGGGTATCTAATGCAGCACTGAAAATCTTCTCTGTGTTTACTAAGCACTGAAAATGTCACTGAAAATTGTGTTTACCAGTGTGCTGAAAATGCAGTAGGGAGTGTGTGCTCTAGCCAGCTGTGATCCACACCAAGCTCATTCCATGGCTGGAAATATTAATGGCAGGTGCTGTGGGGAAGGTGATGAAATTTTGAGCTGACCCAAGAATGCACAGACACATTCTGGAAATAAATTACTGTCTCTAAATGCATGGCAGAATACTTTGAATTTTACGCATATAGATTTGGCCAGTTATTCTTTGTAGAGAATAACTGGGGTTTCTTTATCAAGTCCTTGCCAGTTTAGATAGAAAGGTGACTATAGACAGTGACATTTTGGAAAATTATCACTGACAGGTGTATATGTGTGTGTATTTGTATATAAACTGTCCCTTGCACAGAAGTGGATTTCCTTGGAATTTTATTTGGACACAAGAATTCTGCTATGTAGGTTTTTTAAATTTCAGGTTCAGAATCCTATAATCTGCAAGGGTTTTGCCTGGATTAGTTTGACAAGTCTTTTTACCTTTTTAGATCAGCTGATAGAAATACATTGCACTTACCAGAATAATAATAGTAAAACCCATAGACTCAACCCATCAAATACCTTCCTTCTCCTGTACTCTTTCAGCATGATTTGTAGAATGTCAAGGATTTCTGTGTTTGCTTAGCTTGGAATTAGCCTTGTATTCCTACTTTGGTTGATGGTGATGAGCAGTCAGCAGGCTGAAGGCATTTGTTGGTTTTATGTGGTTGTGTCATACATTTTTGTGTGGCTGCTTTGCCTGAGCTGTTTGCACTAAAGCTCTGCCTGGCTCTAACTGGGCTGCTGGGTACACATGAATGTTCTGCTGAGGATCTGCTTGTTGGTTTTAGTAATATCATCCATCAAGCTCTAGCGTGTACAGCAATATTTGTGTTGTAGCAGACCAACAGTGTAAACACTGCAGTTATTTATAAGAAAACTGGCCAGTGAGTTAGGAAACTCTGTGGATGTTTTTATTTATTGAAAACGAGTCTATCAGTCTAATCAGACTTTGTTGTTCTTGAAATGACAGGAAAATAGAAGATTGAAGTTAGATTTCTATTTAGAATGTATGTTTTATATCTCTGTTTAAGAAACCTGTATGCTCGTGTTTCTTATCTCGTGCGCTCCAGTTTGTTTGCTTTTCTGGCTCTGTCAATCAGAGAGCAAATGTTGTCTCCCAGCTTGGTCTTTTCTGAGTCCAAGAGTGGATGAAATTCCTGCTGTAGCTCTCTTGACCTGTGTCCTGGCTCTGGGGAAGTATTGGTGCTCCTTCTAATCCCTTTGATGACCCTTCCAAGTGTCTGTTGACTTCAGAGGGGCAGCACTGTTCACTGGAGCTGCTCTGTCCTTCCAGATGGTTTTCCATCTTTAGCAGTATCTGAACAGAGATGCTTTCCTGTGGGAATCCTGGGATCCTGCAACACAGAAGTGTTGCTCCAGGGCTGCTGAAGTTTTAAACTTTGTAGTTTCCTTTCAGCAATGTCTGTTCCCTCCCCAGAGTCTGATAATGATGTTTCAATTTCATGTTCCTCCTCCTGGTATCTTATTCCTTCTTCCATGATGTTCTCTGATTTGCCCCAGATTTCTTTCTATGGGTTATCTGTCTCACACTTGGATCTTCCCATTTCCCTTCTCCCTCTCTGGAGCCAAGGTGGGGGCAGAGGTTCCTGGCACAGCCCTCCTGTGCTGGCATTCTCTGGGGTGTCTCTCTGCATCTGAGGCCCTGGGAAGGGTGCTCCTGGCCTAGAGTAAACATCTGCATGCTGAGAGCATCTGGCCCTTTCCACGATGAAGAACCCCAGCCCTTGATTGCTGTAGCCAGGATTTTGTTCAATGCAGTGATGGTTAACAGAGGTGCAGGACACCCACCCGTGTCTGTGAGTCACAGCATGACCTGAACATAGAGGTAAATCCAGCTTCCTGGCTTTACACTTCAGAAAAAAAGACAAAGGTCAGCCTTCTGGGGATGGAAACAGAGTAAAAGAAGCCAGGAAATTATTTATGCACCTTTTCCGAAGCCAGGGGTTATAATTTGTTGGTTCCAGTGAGACTTCGATCGAGCCTGTGCTGATTTTGATAGCTGGTGCTGTTAGAGAGGATATAATACACATCCAGCTTGTTCTGTGAGGATGCCACAAAGCTGATCATGTTATCATTAATCAGGTGACTTTGTTGGGAAATGCTTCTCTTGATATGGCAGCTGCCAAGAGGCCACTGCCACTGGGCTCCCAGGCAGGCTGCTTCAAAAATACCCAACCTGCGTAGCTGGGAAGTGCAGCTGTTTCTGCTGCGAGTTCCCTCCAGGAATCCTGAGTGGGGTTTGACAGCTGAGGAGACCCTGCAAACTGTGCTGCATGCTCAGGACAGAATTCTCACGCAGGGACACAGGCATTTGGCTCAGAACTGGAAGTGTCAGCCAGGCAGGTATTGAGGAGTTCCTGCACTTCCTGGGGTGTTTTATTTAGAAACACATGGGACTGGAAGAGGCATTTCTCTCCCTGTTGGAAGAGCTTCAGCACAGAGCCCTGGAGCAACAACATGAGCACAACGTGCATGAAAATGTCCCCTGACTCCTGCAGGATCCTGTGGCAATTTTCTTTAGTGCTGTCACTGTCAACCTCTCAGGCTGTCCCTTCTGAATTCAGCCCATAAAGGCTCCAGGTCTGGGGCTGTGCCTTGACTTGTGTCTGTGAGGCACCAGGGACTCTCTGCCTGCTGTCAGTCATTGCAAGGAGCTCAGTGGTATTCATCCAAATTTGTGTTTTCTTTCACTAGAGCTCAAGTTTGAACATGAGAGATTTCTTTTTATTAAGTGTGAGAAAAGCTCAGGCCGGTCTTTTTCAGAATGAGAAATACTCTGTAGCTGATGTAGCTTTAAAGGTGGCATTTTATTTTTGAGGTATCTCAAGAAAGAGGTACTTAAACAACTAGAGTCAGGACATATTAAAAATATTTCCAGCCATGTTACCTCTGAAATTAGCCATTACTTCTCTTCAGTCAGGCTGATGCTGTGATGTGTGTGTGTCTGCATAAACTACCCTGTGGGTCATTCCCTTCCTGGAGAGTGGAAGCTCTGTTTGGGAGCCCAGAGGAGAGGCCCTTTGGGTTAGTAGTAACCCCAATATTTTAACCTGGTTTGCTGAGTGTGTCTGTGCCCTGTGTCTGTCTCCCCCACTGATGGTTGTTCCCTAAGGTTTTTATGACCCATTGGCCAGCTGGAATCATATTTGAGGATATGGAGCTCAGAAAGATTAGGCTTTCAGAAGTTTTCTGAAAATTAGGAAGCTAAATAGAGGAAAGAGCCATCTCCCTCTGATGCTGCCGTGCCCTGAAAGATCACATCATCTACGTTTAATCAGGAGCCCCAAGTGGAAGTGATAATCTCTAGGAAATCAAGCCGTTAATTTTGCAGTAAGTTTAGGGAGGTTTTTATTTATTCTCACTTCCCTTTCCACCATGCTGTCGTGCCCTGCCAGAATGAATGTGATGCCTGTTGGTAGTGTGTGAGGAGAGGAGCAGAGCCATGGCACTGCCCACTGCCACGGAAGGATCATTTTCACTCCCCACCCCTGGCAGCTGAGGTATCTGCCAGGGTGGAGGTGCTGGGGACCAGCTTTCCAACCCAAGTTCTGACTTAACAGAGTAACTCAGCCCTATTAACCTTATCAGGCACAGCCCTCGGGTTTGTCAGCTTCGTCAAGTCAGGCCGTGAGGTTAAATCAGCACTCAGCAAAGAATTAAAACAGAAGGGCTGAATCAAGAATTTCTAAGTAAGTTTATCAGTGCTGGCTGGCAGCTCACCATAGTGAAGCCAGGAGCTTCAGCAGCCCTGGAGGTCAGGATGTGGGAGCTGCAGATGAGAAGTATCACAGGAGCAATTTGGAAAAGCATCTGTTTTTTGATCACTGTGCATCATCCCATTTCATGGCCTGCCTTCCCTGCAGCTCACCTGAGCTGCTCTGATGTTGCCAGGAGAACAGCTTTGACATGCATACAGCACCTAAAAATAAAATACTCTTTAAATATTAACATGCTTCAAAAGTATGGATTCATTCAGGTTTTGAGAGTAACGACTGCTGAGTCATTCTGTAAGAACATGGAAAAAATGTAATGGGGAGCTGTGGAAGAATGCCATTCATCAGCAGCACAGGTGTTCAGCCATCTCCAAATCATTCAGCAGAATGGGCTGACACTCTCCAGACACTGAAATATTGTTCACTGCACGTTATTGAACGTTGTTTAACCATTGCAGGACTGATCTTGCTCGTGATGCCACCCCTGAGCAGCACCACAGCAGGGTGAGATAGGCATGGCTCAGGAAAGCTCTTGGAACCATTCAAAGAATCTTTTAATTTATTTGCAAAGCTTCATGAGTTGCTTAGTGTTTGCAACTGCAGGAAGGGAAAAGCTGGAACTGAATGCTGGACCCTGACTGTTTGCTCTTAAAACAGATGCTGTTTGGTACAGAGACTCCAAATATTTTTTCTGATTTATTTCCAAGCCTGACCTTGTCTCTTCATTCTGGAAGGGAACTAGTGAGCAATTTAAAGGCTCCAGAATCCCTGCTGCTGAATTCCGTGTTCTTTGTTTAGCAGTCTCCTTAAAAGCTCTGATTTGATATTTTTCTTCCTTCTCTCTGAATTCAGGCCCTCTGTTGAAGCAGGTGGCTCAGATGAGTTGCAGGGGCAAACTGACAAGTCCAAAAGTGGAATTCACAGAACTCATCTGAAAAAAGGAAGATGAAAATAGCCCCAAGGCTGATTTTGGAACCTTACACAGTTTGCAGAGCTGCAGCTATGGCAGCCAGTCCCGGGGTTGCTTTTCCATTCCTTGAGAGATGATAACCTGCAGGTGGGACTCCACCCTGAGAGGACAGATGTCGGCAGAGTGGTGGGAATGGGACATGGGAGATGTCGAGCACTTTCCTTTCTGATGGCAGAGTTGTTATATTTTCTTTCTTTTTTCTTTTTTTGGTGAGTTATTTATTTCCTGAAAGATGCAGCTTTGGGGACAGCCGGTGCAATTCTTGAGTTCAGCCCTCTTCCACCAGCCAGCACAGGTCAAAAGGAAAATACTGAAATACTGATATTTAATAACATCTGGGAAAAGGGAAGGGTGAAATTCATAAAGGCTGTTCAGAGCAGGAGCAGCTGGAGCTCTCTCCTCTTGTCAAGCCATCCAGCAGGTGAGAGATGTGGAATCATTTCTATCCTGTGTCTCTGTGCTGCAGCCACTGCAGTGAAAGAGTTACTCACACAGCTCTACAAACTCTGAATCCAGTGCTGAGTCCTGCTGCTGCCTTGATGGGCTGCCTGCCTTTTGCATATTGTCGTGCTGATGTTTCCATGCATGTGGGAAGGGAAGGTCCTGCTTAACTCTGCAGCAGTTTCTAGAAAGGACTGGCAGGTTCCTCCACTGAACACCACAAGTCCAGCACGAGATGTTCAAATCCAAATGCTTTGAGCCCCAGGCAGAGGTGACTTTCGAGGGCCAGGATCCAAATCCTGATTTGCAGCTTGGTTTCACAGTTGTTGGTGGTGTTTTCTTTGAGTTCTCAGTCTCTGTTCCTGCAGCCTTTCAAAAGCAGATCTCTGCTGCCTTCTCCCAGATCTGATTCCTTTCTGCTGTGAGATATCCCTGAACAACATTGTCTCCTGTGCCTCTCTTTCTCTCACTATCTTGTATCTCTCTGATTTCCATCCCTTGTTCCTATACCAGTTCCAGCAGCTGTCCCTCCTTTATGCTCAGTGTCAGGTTTTGCCCACGCCTCCGTGCCTGAATAATTCCATGCCCTCAGACTTGTTCAGTAATTCCTCAAGTGAGCCCATGATGCCAGAGACTTCTGACCCAGGGCTGTAGATTCCATTTTTTGTAGAGTCCATTTTTCTCCAGCAGTAGGTACACACAGACATTCTCAGGGAGCTCATCTTCCCTTCTGATCTTATCTCCTGCCCTCCCTGACCCCTGCCTCCCTCAGAAGTGACTCCCTGCTGCCTACGAGATCAAAGTCATGTTTCCTGAAGCCTTCTGGAAAACCCATATTATCTCCATTTGCTACTTTTCTCTCCCTGTCTCTTCTCATTCCCTAATCTCTTCCCATTGCTCTTTCTGCCTTGTTCACTAAATTTGAATTATGCCAGGCTTCTGTATTCTTCCAAGACACCACTGTGTGTTAACTCATTCAGTCCAGTCCCCAACTGGAATCCCTCTCTCAAATCCACCTGGCCAGCTCTTCCCCTGCCTTTCCTCTCAGCAGCTGTCCTAATAAATCTTACTTTGAGTATTCAAGCCCATGTAATTCCACGTGTGTATGTGTTAGCATGGAGACTTTCAGCACCAGGCAATGATGTCTATAAGCAGATGGTGAATTAGCTGCCTGGATTTGGAAATCAGCATTCAGGAACAGAGGAGTAAATGTCCCAAACTCTGTATTTAACTAGAGGAACAGGATTGCAGGAAGGAGCTGTTGGAGATTTGCATTCAGCAGCAGCCCAGAAGTTAGGGAGTGTTGGGGAGAAGCACTCTGGAATGTGGCTGTTAGCATATCAAAGTAGAGTAAACATGGAGATGATACCCTGCTTCCTCTGCCCCAGTTAATTAAGGCACTCCTCTTGTCTCCTTGGATGGAGAGAGGATTTATTAATGTGCTGTCATCCAGGGAAGTGATGCTTTGCTGAAAGGGAGGAGCCATTCATGGCGCAGAGCATGTCATGCTGAACAAAGAGCAGATGTCAAAGAGACAGGGAATTTCTTTTATCTCCTGTTTTGATGAGGTCTTAGATCCCGGTGTTTTATCATAAAAGCTTAGAAAAGTAGGGCTGGGAAGAACTTCAGATGGGCTTTTAGTGCATTCCCTTGCTGCAAGGCGGGATCAGTGGTACCTGTGTCACTGCTGGGTATCTGCTCCATGAGGCTGAGCAGGCTGCTTGTTTCCAGCTTTCTCTGCAATCCAGTGAACCCCCGCCTCTGCTCAGGTATGGTCAGTGTGGTGAATATCTGTGTTTGTGGTCACAAATCCCGGTGAATGGCACTGGAAAGGAATGTGGTTTCAGAGATGCCCGTGCCAAACCTCTGAGGGTTTCCTAAGGTTGTCTGCTCGTATAATGCAGCGTGAATAATGTTTTTGTAGGCCTTGGTTTAAGGGGTCTTCTCAGCCAAAAAAAAAGTGTTAGAACATCTCTCAGCTTTCTTATCTCACTGCATTTGGTGTCTGAAAGCTTTTGCTGGTGTGGGTGAGGACAGATATCCCTGAAGGTAGGAGAGGTCTCAGTCTCGAGTGCTTTTCTACTGTCTGGGCAACCTCCTCTGCCTAAATCACTGAATTAGCATTATAGAGCCAAAGCAAATAACATTGGAATAAAGCTCTTGCCATCTTGGGGAATGTCTGTGTGTGGGCAGGTTGGTAAAGGAGCAGATAAATGATTCATCCATTAAACTTGTAAAACCTCAGGAGGGTTCCCAAGAAACAGAAAAGCCCTGCAGAAAGACTGAAAGGTAAAGCTGAGGGTTGGCCGTGCTGGGGGAGGGGATTCCACATGTTCCATTAATTGCTGTCCTGCAGGGTAATTAAACAGAGAAAAGGAAGATAGCAAAAACAATCCTTCGAGCTCTGATGATTAAATCCTGCTGCCTCTGCAGGTTTACAGGCATGAAGAGGTCTGGCCTCACATAGGTGTTTTTATCCAGGAAGGTACTGAGGAGGGCAGCGGGTTTAGGGGTCAGGTAATTTGTTTGGAAGTGGGGCACTGCGCTCCTGCCTGGGCTCCTGTGTGGGATGAAAGAATTGATGGGGAAGTTCTCTTGAGCTGCAGTGGTGCCTTAGCTAAAATGTGTTTCTGCCTGAATCACAGCCCTTTCACAAGGATGAAGGCACCTGGCTGAGTCTGGCTTGTTCAGCTAGAGCCCTGGTCTTGTGAAGTGTTATCCAGGGCCACTCATTAGACCCTTGGGTATTGTATCAATATTCAGTGCCAAATATCTCTAGTTATTCCTAATAATCAGAAAACGATCTCCTGCCAAAGGTATTGAGCATTTCACTCATTTGTGCTGTGAGGACCTTGTGTTCTGAGGAGTTGATCCTTGGGAGCTCCAGAAACATCAGCAGGTACTGGGAATATCGGAGAGATTTGATCTGCTAGTCCTTCAGGAGATTCAGAAAGTACCTACACTTTGCGTTTCAGCTGTTTATTTTCCTTGCTGGGCTTTTGGGATTCTGACAGCAGTTGTGTACACTGGAAATGACAGTGTTTTCAGAGGGAGAAGTTATTTTATTGGGCACTGCAGGACAGCTGTCTGAGTTGTGGGAAAGCTGTGCTGCATCTCTGCAGGTCATGGTGAACAGAGTTTTACAGGGGTCATGTTGAAATTCAGGACAGGCTATATTCTCCAAAGGGAAAGGAGCATGCTCTGCTCATTAGCTGCAAGTTGCCCAGGAACAGAAAGCCAGGATCTGGTGGGTATTCTCAGGAGTTGTGGTGGCTTCCATCAGCTGGTCCATGACATCAGAAGCTCTTCCTCTCTAAAGACTTGAGTTTAAATACTGTGACTTGCACTGGTGTGATTATTGACCTGTTTTGCTACCTGACTGTAGCTGTGTCTCATGCACTGGATGGTTGCACTGTAATTTTTGGAGTGGTGGTTCATGATGAGTGTGTTGTTTCCAGTGTGGTTTTTGTTAAATGCAGTAACAATGAAAATTATTGCTAAGGGAAACAGTTTCCGTACATGAATATTAAACTCTAATGGAAACCATGTTGTTACTGCAAGATTAACAGAAATTGGCATCTTGGAGGACTATCCAGCGTTAAGCCAAATTTATCTGTGCCACTGAGATTGCATGTCCAGCTTTGAATTAGGACATTCTCCTAAAATGAAAGAACAGCTCACCCAGTTCACTTTTCTGGATGATCCCTCTGAACCAGACTTGGCCCGGAGGCTCAGTGGTGACAGCCTTAGCCTGTCTGTGAGGGCCCTTCCATGGATACAGTTCTTTTTCACCTGGATACCGCTGACTCTTGAGACCTCTGTTTATTCAGCTGTAGAACAGTGTTAGTACCTATCTTGGAGGCAGTTTAGTGGGTTTCTTCTTTAATGTTTCTTAAATTTTGGAACATTTTCTATGTAGGCTTTACAGAAAGGGAGAAGTATTTTTCATTTTAAGTATCACAAGCACTGAAAGATTCCCTTGGTGACTGACTTGATGTGTAAGTACAGGCAGGGCATCTCTGTCAAACATATCATTGCCTTTGAATGGAAAGGCAGAGCATGAATCACTCCAGGGTTTCCTGATTTTACTCGTGTAGGATGTTAAGAGAGGCTACAGGAATGTAATTGATGGCAATGTGCGAGCTGCACAAATTGAAAATCATGGGAGGATGAGAAAAACATCAGCTCAACACCAAACTAGTAATGATGGGGAATGGGAGGTTTGCTCTGAGCATGTGGATATGCAGGGAGTCTCCATCTGTGCCAAGCAGACTTCAGGACTGGGAGTTTGGCTCCCTTCCCAACAGCAAATACATTGAGCAGGAGGAGAGCCAGCCAAGTTTTAATCAAGTAAAAGTTCTGTATCCAGAGGTGGTTGGCAAAAGAAGAGATTAAAGTATTAGGAGTGCAATGAAAACAAGACATTAGAGAGTTGAAAGCTGGAGTACCTGGACAAACCACTTGCTGAGTGAATAGTCCAGAGCCATCAGGAGGAAGCCCCAGGTGTTTGGAGCGGGACAAAATGGGAACCCAGGCACCAGGACTCGTCTTCTCCCAGCTTTGGCCATCCCTGTGGCACGTGTGTAATATCCTCCTGCCTTGCTGGGCTGGATGGGATCATTCCCCTTGGAGATACTGCTGGTGCAGGGCTCATAGCTGGCAGGAAGGCCAACAGCTGCAGACTGTTTATGTATGACAAGTTTTTGGATAAATGTGAGTTTACACAGTTGCCTGTGTCCCAGGGTTTGCTGTGGAAGTGCAGATAGCTCTGCATGTCCAAGCCCAAGCACAGAAGTTATGGGCTGTAATTATGTAATTTCTCAGGAGGGAAAGGAAAAAACCCTCCTGCTTGCTAATAGTAAAAATAGTAATTGGCTTTCCTTTCCCTCTTCCACTGATGCTCCTGCTCGACTTTTTTATATATTAAAAATAGATCTGTGGTAATTGCTAATAGCATTTCTGAAAGATAAGGACATTTTTTCCCCCAAAGAAAGCTATTACATGTATATTTACAGAAGTGGGGGTTTCCTTAAAAAATAAAAAAACCCAATTCAGCTCCCTTCCCTATTTTTCATTTTCACACACACACACACACCCGTCTCACAGACAGGGCCAGAAGCAAAATTACCAAATAATAGCATTTCCTCTTATATTACTACCAGCCTGATAGAACCACAGCACGCCAGGATTTTCACAAACATGCCTGAGTTCCTGAAGTTTTGATTCCAGTTCTGCAGACTTGAAAGGCTCAGATAAAAATCTGGAAATTTAAGAGGCAAACAATAGTTTCCATTCATCCCAATGAAGATGTATATCACGTTAATGCAGCTACCAAGGCATTGTGCTGCTATTGTTGTTGGTTAAAGGTGTATTTTTTTTCTGCATATCAGTTATGTGGATCATTGTACCGGGTTACAGAAAAGTTGCATTTATATTAATGGTTCAGATAGATTTACTAAAGAACTGGAGTATGTTTGCAGATCAATAATATATTTGCTGTTGATATTCTGATGAAAGGAAATAATGCTAAAATGTATTGGTCCAAAAGAAAATTATAGTCTTAGGAAATAGTTTGATAGAAAAAATAGATTTCAAAAATGTTTTTAAGGCAAGGTTTTTCAGGCTTAAAATGTGATACCAATTTGTTACAACTGGCTTGCTATTCCAGAATGACTCTTATTAATAAGCACTCAGCAGTTCACGAGCTGGAATTCTTACTGAGTTCATTCCATTTACTCCAAAGATTTCTGCTCTTCCAGGATTGTGAGTTTCTCTGCCCAGTCCATTTCTGTAATAATAAACTCATTTTAAATGGCTACATTTTTTAATTGATCATTGTAGATATTATAAAATGGCCACACAGGATTCACATTAAGCACTGAAAATAGCTAATAAAAATAGATGACGAAGAGTCTGTAACAGAGCCACAGTCACTACTTCTTTGACCACTGGTGGATGTACAAGTCCTTAATCATTACTTTTCCACCTTTGAAAAATGAGGGTTTTAGCACAGAGCAAAAGCCAAAATAGAATGTGGCTATTCATTGCCAAGTTCAGTGGGGATTAAAGCCACAAAACAAAGACTTTGGAAGAATTACTATTTGGGATAATGTATTTGACATTTTAATTGGTATTTAATGTATTTTAATATAATGGCAGAATTCTAGACTGTTTGGCTGCACCACACCTCCCAAAAATGGGAACGTTGCCCCCTTCCATCTCCATGATGGCAAACATAGGCCCAGCCTCATTTTATGAAATCTCTCAGAAGGAACTCGGCATTAATAATTTCAAGTAAAACTGACTTGCCTGATTGACCCTTGAGCCTGAAATACAATTGTTGCTCCTCAGTTAAAACCTCATGTTTCAGATACAACTGAGAGAGATATTGGCACAGGTTAATGGAAGATAAAGGTGGAATAATCAGGTTTATTAGAACACTTTTGGTAAAAGACCTGCTCTGGTCATTTCTGCCTAAAACTGCTGAAAGAGAACCACAATATCTCTCCTTCAGTAAATGTGTCGTTCAGCAGACTCAAATCCTCAGTTTTGGCTGGTGGAACATTTATTGGGCCACCAGGTGTGTGGACTGACCATGCAATCTCAAAAATCCTTCTCAAAGAAGGTTGTTACTTCCTGAACAATTCCTTGACATCCTTTGGACTGTTCTGTCTGTAAGAAGCAAGTCAGTCAAAGAAAAGTGGAGAAATCCAACCTTGTACAGCCTTTAAAAGGTTAAATCTTGATTTTTTATTTTTTTTTTGCATGTGGTATGGATCTGCCCTTTCACAGTCAGCATTTTTAGAGTGTTAGTGCCTGATTTCTGCCTTCACTCTGTGCTGCAATTGCTGAAGTCAAAGGCTGTTGCCCATCCCATCATTCCGTTCAGAACAGCCCTGGCAACAAATATCCACATCCTTATTGTTGTCAAAGCTCACAGAAGCAGAGCTGGACTTCTTCCAGGTCTCAGGTTTTACATTTGCACCCTGATAAACACATCTTTGTCTGGGAGAAGAAAAAAAAAAAAGAAAAAAGAAAGAAAGGCAAACAAGGAGATCATGACTCCATTGCATGGTCATGGTCTGCTCCTTCAAGGGCAGCTCCATCCAGCCACTCCTCCATGGAGCCGGTCCTGCAGTGAGGAAATCGATTCCCTGTGTGCTGTTAAACCCAAAGGAAAGCAGATTTCTCCACGGTGACGCCCTGAGCTAGCCTGGGATGCCATCACAGCACTCCCAGGTGCAGTGGCCCTTTCAGCAGGGGACGGTCTGGCTGCAGGAAGGGCAGATGAGGTCTCTTGTTTTTCCACAGCAGAGGTTTGATGCGGTAACTTTTGAATTCCTTTTTGGCCTCAGCCTCAAACCGTTCGTGGTGCCCACACAAACAGGAGAATTCTGTGCATGGATCAAATCCTAAATTCCACTCAGTAATAGGAGACCTGTGCCACCTACGTTGGCTTTGTGACTCACCAGCAGCACTTTGCCAGCTCTCCTGGCTCTGACGCTCTCTCTTTCTTTTAAGCATGAAAATAAGGGAAATTGTAAGAGCTTTGCAGAGTCTCTGCTTTATTGTTTTATTCCTTCTCCCTGACTTCATCCTGAAAATTGGGAGAACTCCATTTAAATGCTTGTTCATGCTCCTTCACTACGTCTTCTAATGCTGTAGTAGAGGATATTAGTAGACAGGTTTAGATGAATTTTTGGGTCAATTAAATGTATTTTTGAGACAGTGAAATATATTTTCCAATGAAAGCAGTGAAGGTGAGTGTGTTTTACTTATTTCCTGTCTGACAAAACTCTGGACTGATTCTTCACTAGGGTGAGGAAGAAACTACTCAGATGATTTTGTATGGAAACTACTCTAATGTTTTTCATTCTGGTTGCATTTTTGATCACTCTGGTTGTTACTGCTGTATGTTTTCAGTGAATGAGCTGTTTCACTGGTTTTGATGGGAACATTCTCTGCATTTTTTTGCAGGAATTGCTTACCTAGGAGGTGTCTGCAGTGCCAAGAGAAAGTGTGTTCTTGCTGAAGACAACGGTCTCAATCTGGCGTTCACAATTGCACATGAACTTGGACACAAGTAAGAACTTGTCCTTCTGTTTCCATCTTTGCTTATGCCACTGCAGGATCCTTTTATTTAAAGCCAGACAAGTGCAATTACTAGTGTGGTGTGTTTGTTATGATTTCATCAATGTAGCACGTTGATATATAACTTAATTTTCAGGAGGCTTATATAAATACCCATTTTAGCACACATAAATCCTTCTAGTTGATCTTCCCCTGTTTTCAGCTCTCTGTTCTGAATCTGAGTAGCACAAAGAGGCCTCAATCTCTTAAATGATTGACAGTAATAGAGACAAATTCTGCTTTTCTTTGCTGTGTGGAATAGGTCTACAAAGCCAACATGAGCTTCAAGATCTTTGAACTTGCTAAGTTTTCTCTGAAGCTCAGGTGTCTGTGTTAAGGACTTTCAATAGTTAAATAGTTTGGTAATGGTTTCATCTCTGCATGTGAAGTAATCTGCTGTGACTGAAATGGTAAACATCAATATTTTGGAAATGCCCTTAAGCAGAATTATTTGATCAACAGAAAGAAATCCTATAACTTGATTTATCAGCTCAATCACACCTGAGTAAGACACTTGGAACACACTGGAAAAAGCAGGAAAGAACGTGATAAGTCCTAGTCAGACAGAAATTTGCAGAATGAGATTACTGGGTACTTTCTGCAGGTGACTTTGGAGACTCTTTAAAGCTGCCTATAAATATCCCATGGGAAGAAGAAAACAAAATTGACTGGAAGAGTCAGCTGCATCCTCTTAGTGCAGATAATGAGTGAACCAAAGGTCAGCTGCACATTCCCTGCTCTCCAGACCAGTGTCACTGCGCTTTCTCACAATGCTGATGAGCTTTTCCCCTTTCCATTGACATCACTCTGGTTGCAGTGTCACGGGTAGACTGTGGAAGGTGGAGAATTAGGCCAGGAACGAAGTTATACAGGGGGCAGGACTGTGCTGGGGGGTTTTCAAGCACTCCTTCCTTCAGCCTCTCTGGATGTAAGGTGGGAAATCCCACCTTTGCTCCCGTAGTAAGAAGTTGTGCCTGAGTTTTTTCTGCACTCTTCCTACAGCTCATGTGTCTGATGTATCTTCCTTTCCTGCAGCAAGAAGTATTTCACAGCTAAGTCAGAGCCAATGGAGCGTGTTCAGGTTCTGGCCAATCTCACTCCATGACAAATAATTACTTTATGGCAATGTATTTCAAAGTTGCATGGAGGATATTTAGGTTACCTACCAAAAATGGATCTCCTGTTCACCCTCCAGTGACACCAAAGGCAGCTGAGCCAAACCGAGGGTGGTTTCAGCAGAAATGAAGGACATTTGGTTTTGGTTTTATTTAGATTACACGCCAAGATGTTAAACTGAGCCTAAACTTAATAACAAATTAACCTGTGGGTAATACTAAGGGAAATTCAGCACTCATCTTTGGATGGGCCAAGAGCAAGAGGGAAAAATACTTGAGCTGCAGAAAATCCAGCTGTGTAAAAGAGTGAGACCGGTCTGCCCTGGTGTTTGCCAAGTTTCTCAGCAGAGCTGACAAGCTTCCTTCTAATAATGCCTTGCAAAAGAAATCCTCATCATAAATAGGGGATGTAATACTTTCAGATACAGCTCTCCATCTTAGCAGAAAATTGCAAGCTCTTTTTTTTTTTTTTCCTGAGGGCAGTTTTGGTGGTAAGACCATAATTTCTTTCCTCTGATGGTTTTCTTTCTTTGCCTTCACCTTGGAAAACTATTTCAGGAGTACTGTAGGGGAGTGAGTGGTCTGTAAGGGCCAGTTTAGGGACCCAAGGCATCCAGGTAATGTGGCTCTGGGAGGGCACAGGAGCCAGAAGGGCTCCAGCTGAAGGTTGTAGAAGCTGTTGGGAGGATTCTGCTGCCACAAGTGTTCAGGGACATGTTCCAGGTTTTCTTACTCCACAAGGAGCTGCAATTCTCTGTCACACACAGAGACAAACCCTTCTGCTCCCTCTGCCTTGCCACCAGCAGCAGAATCAACCCCCAGTGTTGCCAAATCAAAGCAGATGGGGGGAAATGCCATATCTGTCCCCCCTCAACCTGGGCATCAAAATCATCCCTCTGTGCTGTCACCCACCAGTGGCCTGGCTGCTGATTTCCACCTCTGACCACTTGACTGGTGCCTTTCTGGAGGCCAACAGACATCTTTTCATCGACTTACAAAGTGTCAGGCCTCATTCCTCTGGTGTTGAACTGCAGTAAGACGCTCTGAGCAAACCTGTTTCAGCACATCTTGTGCAAATAGAAGAATTCTTCACAGACTTTACTTAAAAACTCAGAGTTTTCGAGTGAAGTGTAAGGAAATCTATTGCAGGCATGAACACAAAGAGCCCGATATGAGCTTTAAAAATGAAAACCAATGAAAACTAGGTGCAAGTTTCTTAATTTAAAACAAAATCCAATCAAAACTTACATCCATATTGGCAAAAATAGAAATTTTGGAGAGCCATAATTTTGAGCTTTATTGAAGTCTGATTTCCTTATGAGTGTAAAAAAGCTGAGATTTATTATTCTTTCCTTAAGACTAACAAATGTCTGTGGAGATCACAAGCCCAGTTTGGCATTCACAGATAGTTTCTGATGTGGACTTTGGAAAAAGTGAATGGATTACTAATTGATGTGTCAGATTCCTAATCTGCCACTAATGTCATTTGGACTGACTGCAAAAAACACTGTTCCGGACAGCTGCACTGTGAAAACATGGAGACACCATTAAATAGGTCCATTAGGATGAAATAGGTCCTAGGAAAGTTGAAGGATAGAAGTTCATCTTCAGGTTTAACCTGCGGAGTTGTTGCTTGATGACGGGGTGAGTGACGTGACTTTGTGTTTAAATCTTCACGTCTGTACTGATAGTTTTGGTCCACGGAAACAAAGGGAACACCCATCTGTATTTAGATACAATTTTTTTCTGCAAAGGATCCAGGAGAAGAGTGTTGCTGTTGCGAAAATGTAAGAGGCAGGGAGCCCAGTGAATGTGTATGGGAATGCAAATCATAAACTTCTTCTCACACGAGACAAGACCCTCAGCAAGCCTTGTTCCTTCAGTCAGCTGGGTCAACAGTGGATGTCTTTTAAAACAGCACACTTGAGTGCAACCACAGTTTGTTGGATTTTATCCAGGGTTTGCTGGGTGGAGTCCTGCCCTACACAGAGGGGAAGACCCAGAGATCTTCAATGGTGACTGAAGTCTTAAAATGTACTTGTCTGAGGTGTTCGTATTATAAACATAATACGAACACTGAGCATTTCTTGCTCTCATCTTTCCTCAGACTTGCGGGGCAAGTCCATCAGTAAAAGCTTAAAAATGCCCTACTTTAGTCACCAGGATCCTGGCTGGTGCTTCCCTCCTCCTCCCGGGCCCTGCACTGCACCAGTGTGAGGCTGATCTGAGACTCACACCCCAAAGACCACCCTGAACAACCCACTTGGAGAAAAACAGTGTCACTTCCTCCCCCGTCCTAGTTCTCTCTTTGCCTACAGCAGTGACTTTGTTACCATTTTCAAGTCCTTCTCCAAAGAAAAAGTCAAGTAAGTTTTTGGAAACAAAAGCTGGGATTCATCTGTATATCCGTTATCCCCCAGCAGAGCGGGGTGGGCTGCAGCCAGTGGTTTTTCAGGACAACAATGCCAGCTTTGTTGCCATTCCTGTTTCTTTCAACAGCCTCAGCTTTCCTGTTGTGGGATGGGGGCAGGCTTGGGTGAGGAGGGAAGATTCCCATTCATGAGCCAGCGGAACCTGGCACTGCCTGGCTGGGGAGAGAATAGCCCGAGGTGGTGTGGCTGGGAGCCACGCTGGGGCAGATGCCCTTAGGAAAGGGGATTAAAATCAACTGACAATAAGCAAGGAGCTGGCTCTTGCCAACAGCCTGAAACCACATGGCTTCAAACTTGAAGCTGAAACAGATGAGGACAAAAACGAGTCCAAAGGTAAAAGCCCATAATGCACAAACCAAACAGCTCAGGGCTTGGAATCAGACAAGAGAAGGGTTTGGAACCAGCAGATTTCTCTCCAGTGTGCTTATTTGCTTTAGATGTTAGGTCCTGATAGCTGTAGCTTGGTTAAAATTACTTCAGGGTGCATAATTATTTGCTGCCTTTGTGTGTGTCTCAAGCATGGTGGTGTTGCAGGTAAGGGAAAGGCACTCTGGATGTTCCTTTGTGGCCTGGTGTTTGTGCTGACGGACTTGTGAATGGCATTGGCCTCCCTGATCTGTGGGGTTCTGCACCCAGCAGAGAGATTCAGGCAGATGTGCCAGAGCGTGAAAACATTGCAGGCTGAGGAGGAATGTCCCTGAGCAGATCCCAGAGGTGCAGAATGATGCCCTGTGACAATTTACACCAGCAAAGCATAGCCACTTGCTGCAGCTAGTCAAGATTCCTGAGAACCAACCAGGGAATTGTCCCACTTCTCCCCTGCCCCACAATTTATAAAGACTTGGTCATAATGCATTTTAAAAATGAAGATTTTCATGTGGAAGCTGAGGACCACCCCAGTAAATGGGACGGATCTGTGCAGACAGGTAATGCTGCAGAGTGCACACTGTGCTGATTTCTTCTTCTGTGTCTTTTTCTGGATCAGCCTGTCCTGCCATTCCAGTCAGAACAGTGCCAGTAGCACTGGAGCCAGACAGCCAAATCATGGTGCTGGGGCAAAGGCAGTGGTTCTGGAAGCCATGGAGAAATTGAGGGAGTTCTGCTAAAAATTCTCTCCTTTTATCCTGGGGTTATAACATTTAGGTGCAGCATGTGGGAGCTGAGAAGCTGTTTTCAAAGAAGAAAAGACAACAGAGGGTTCTTGCTCTCTCTTTTTCAGAGCAGCTCAGCAGAGTCTAACCCTTGAACTCAGGGCTCTACCAGTGGAGGCAGCTGAGTGCAGTTTCTGTCCTGGCTGACTTTAAACATTAACCCTGTTTGGTTTTTTTAAAATCTCTTACCTTGACTTCTTTTTCTTTTCTGTGTTTCTCTGAGTTAGTCCCACATTTATCAGGCAGGTGCTGCCTGAGCTGCATTTCTGTGGAACATTTTTCTTTGTTGTTGTTGCAGAAATACACCAATGTGTCCCCAGGTTACTGCATACCTCCCGAACGCCACGAAAACCAACATTACTTAATTTATAGAATCAAACATACAGAAGCATCAAAGGCTCAGTTTCAGGCTTATCCAGACAACTTCAGTTATAACTCTGCTCCCTCTGTACTGCAAATGAGGCCAAATTTTTTTATTCACAGGGTAGGATTTCAGCCTGTAGTTAAAGACTTTCCTTTAACACATGCCCACAGCCATCTTATTCACTCCTTGAATTAGTATTTTACCGTAAGAGAGAGCTCTTGCAAAGAGGTGCCCATCCCATGTGTCTGCAGGGTAACATCCAGTTCTGGATGGCTCAGGGATGCAGCCTGGGCTGCCAGGATCTGTCCAGTGGCTGGATCAATCTCTGCAGTGGCACAGCTGGCAGGTTGGGTGTAGATCCTGCTTTGTGCTTCCCTCGGTGCCTTCGTGAACCCTGTGTGGCCCTCCAGACCATGCTGTGTGTCAGAGCTCACATCTCTGCCTTTGGAGGAAAACCAAGGTCTGTTGGATCCCAAGGAGCACTGGAGCCAGAGGCAATCCTGTGCAGGCTTTAGGTATTTAATGACTTTGCTGCACCAGGACTTCCTGAGTAGCAGGAGAGTTGGATTCAGGCAGTGCCTGCCCCAGCTCTCTTCTCCTGGTGCCAGAATCCCCTCTTGAAATCTCCTGGGAGGACGTAGCTGTTCCAGTATATTGCAGTCTCAGGAGTACTGGGAGTGACTGGCTGCTGTGTAGACATACCCTGGGGCTGGCCAAAAATGCTGGCAGCGGTCCGTACCCACCCTGGAGTTGCTAATTTTATTTTCTGCCATTTGTGTTGTAAATCTGTTGAGGAATGTCTCTCTCTCCGTGTTCCCAGGCTCCCTTTTCTTGCTCCCCTCCTCCCAGGTTTCATTCTTCTCCCACAGATAATTGTAAGCACATTTTCACAGTTAAGTTGCTCTTCTCTGTACAACTCCAAAGGACATAATGGAACACTGCCTATTTCATCATATGTGCTTGCACATCAGAGTGGTATGATCTAACCAAAGCAGTTATTTAATAACAGGCTCTGGTTCACAGAAGGAATAGGTATACCTTAAAATTTCAGGAGATTCTTCTTCCACTTCTGGTAACACACTGAGGGGTCTGTTTTAGATACAACCAATTAATATTATTATGTACCTTGGTAGCTTGATAATAACTTTCTGAAAACCACGTCCTAAGTTAGTCAAAAGGAAGCAGAGATCAAAGATAGGTTTAAACCTACAAAAAAAATTTAGAAATCAGTAGAAATTTCTGCCAGCGTGGATGGTTTGACCTGGGGAAGAGGTAATGGGGGAGCAGCACTACACAGAGAGTGTGCTGGCCCACTGTAAAACAGTACAGGACACCTGAGTAAGTTAATTTAAGTCCCAGAAATAAAAGATCCCTGTGGTATTGACCTTGTCTGGGCAGGATGTTTTTGCAATGGCAATGGGATCGCGCAGAGAAAAATTTTTAAAAATTAAAGACGTACAAAAATCACACAGATAAAAACAATATTGGGGAGGAGAATTTGAGAGCTTTGGTAGTATCATGCTCTGGATAGGCCTTGGTTTGGGTGTGGTTTTGTAGTTTTATCTAAAGCTGCAAGATATTTCCAGGGGCATTTACTGAACCTGCTAATCCTGGCATGCTGGCAGGGTACCTTCCCTCTGTCATTATTATCTGGTTCACCTTTGTACCATCCAAATTTGGCCGTTTATTTGCAGTACTGGAATGTAATAACACTGGAACTGGGCGTGGGAATGTCCACGTCCCGTTGCTTTCTGCACTCTTGTGGCAAACATTAGTTCTGGGCAGGGGTTTCTTGCCAAGGGGTTTCTTGCTGCTTTGTGAAGGATCTCTGTGTAATCCCTAGGGAAGCAACATTCCCTTGCAGTCCCTCTAATTTCTTTGTTTCTGAGCATCTTGTACAGCTTTACTTAACATAATAAAACTGCACCAAACAGGCGAACGACAGCCATTTAGAAACACAATTTTCATTTAATCAATAGCTTTGTAGCTTTGCCAGCTCTGCCTTTCTTTTTGAAGGCTTACTCTGCTGAGTAAGCCAGGGCCGTGTTAAGTAGCTGGGCCGTAATGATTTGGCAAACCTTGCATCTGCTTCCTGCCACGAGGGTTCTGGTTTCATACTCCACTGGCTTTGCTGGCAACAGCCTGGTGCACCCAGTGACCCAAAACACAGGGACAGTACAAGTCCCCATTGTGCAGCCTCCCACTGCACACCAGCACAGGAAATATTAGGTTTGTAAGCGCCATTTACCAAATAATAATTTGTTTTTATACAAGGGCAGCGATCTAGATGAAATATTTACTTTTCCACTAGCAGTTGGGTTCCAATAGCCTGTAACCCGTGCTGTCTGCCTGGCCTGCTGAGTTCAACAGGTTCTAGGTGAAAATGACTTCCCGAGCTGGGGAAGGTGATAAATCCCAGACTGTCACTTGGAAAAGCCTTTGGTAGTAAGTCAGAAGCAGCAGCAATGCCAGTGGAAATGTCGCCTCTAAAAATGTGGTTCCCTGTAGCTGTTACATCACTGGAAGGCTGTGCTGGGGTGGAGCAGGGTTTGGCTGCCTCTTGGCCAGCAGTTGTGTTGGGAAATAAAATTCAGCAAAAAGAGTTTACTGGAGAAATGAAATAAACAGGCCTGCTTTGTTCCCAGTGATCCCTTTCCATTTGCAAAATCCTCCCTACATTGGATGCCAGGCTTCTTTCCTGGATTTGCTGGATCCAACCCAGGAGGGAGTTTGTTGTCTAGGTCTTTATTTGAACCCCAATTTCCATAAAAAAGAGGAGAATAGCCCACACTGTTCTGCTTTTGTTTTTGCTTAGGTAAAACAAATCAAAGCAAAAGGAATCTGATCATAATGGTTTGCTCTGACTTGCTTGAAAAGTTTCCTTCCTGCTGGGCTCTAATTAGCTCAGGGCCTTAAAAATGAGTATTTTTCACTCTACCTTCTTTCTCTGCTCCAAAGCCCACTGGGGCCCTCACCTTATACACCACATGTTACCCACATCTGGGACAGTTTGACCTCTCAGAAGTTTCCCATGTCCACCCTCTGGTAGCTGTTTCTCACCTGCCAGTGACAGTCCAAATCCTGCCTGGCTCTTCCACCTCCTCCCTGCTGAGCTCCTTTCCTCCCACCCTGCTGCTTGCTCTGGAGACAGCTAATGGAGTGGCAGCTTTCTAATCTGCCTTTTAAATATTCATTTTAATTGCACACAGTAAAACTAGGCTGCAGGATGAAGAAATGCTCCCTAGAAACTATTGGCTTCTTATTTCAGGTTGTCTCTGCACTTAGGGAAAGTATCTTTCCTTCAAAGGAAAAGCACAGCTTCCTCTCTTCCTCCTGAAAACACAACCACCAGCACTTTTCAGTGGGTGA
This sequence comes from Regulus satrapa, assembly GCA_013396955.1. NCBI lineage: Eukaryota > Metazoa > Chordata > Aves > Passeriformes > Regulidae > Regulus > Regulus satrapa. The sequence continues at coordinate 374,850 of VWZN01013655.1, read as the reverse complement.
ATTCTTTCCTGTCTAGTTCCTCCTTTATCTCAGTAAAGCTGCTTGCTGTGTAACATGGGGTAAATTTAGTTCAAGAAGGCAGAACTCTTCCCTACTATCCATCATGAGTCACCATGGTGAGAAGTGGTCAAATTTTGATAAAAGTGCAGATTGCCTGCATTTAGTATCTTTAAAGAAATGCTGCAAACTGGATTTTCCTACAGGAGCATTATAACAATGACTTTGTCATCAGCTTTCCTGCCTGTGTGCACAAGCATCACTTCCCATCTCCTCATTTGAGGTATCACCTCCACTGTGTTTATATTTTACCTCTTTCTCCATTATTTCACTGTTAATTGACACATTTCCAGTACTAATTGAGATATGATCATGAGGGTTTTCTCCAGTCAAAGAAAAACCCAACTTGTTTGCTTAGGAAAATATATTCCTATTTTCTTTTTTACACATTCAATATTAACTTCCATACCTCCAGCTCCTTCTGAGCTGTTCATGGTGTGTGTTGAAGTGACTTTGCCAGGTTTGCCAAATGTGTGATTGCAGGAGCCTCTCTGAGCACAATGAACAGAATAACATGAGAAAAGCTCATTCACCTCTCCAGAAAGCTGTCAGCAGATAAATGACACACACCCTGCTCCTCATATCAGCTAGAGACCCACTAAAACAGTATCTTCTTATGAGAATAACAGACTTTTTTCTTTCTCTGTGATTTGTCTTCACATTAGCATGTTCAAGCCAAGGTTATTCAGAGCAAGAGTGTCTTTTCAAGTCACTTTTTACTTTCCTCGTGTCACTTCCTTAGACAGTTAGAGAGCAAACTTGACTTTATTAGCATTGATGTTTGTAGGCAACCAGGCACACCCTTTACCCAAAGAAGTTCACTTCAGTGTTGGTCTGAACATATAATTTCCAAATTGCTTTGATACCAGGCCATAATTTGCAACATTCCTGTTTGATATCGAGTCTCTCCCTGCTGATAAAATGAGTGAAACCAAGATAACTTGCTGAACTTCTACAATCATTTACAAACAGCCAAGGCCAGATAGTTCTGGTATTATAAATTATTTTACCAGCTGAACCATTATGAAAAATCTCAGGAGTTTAGGGAGCTGGTGTATGGAAGTGCCACTACTGGAAGCAAAATTTTAGAACTGGATCATGCATTTCCTGTGCAGCTTTTTTCCTAGTCACTTCTGGTAGATTGTTTCTCATTTTTGGAAGCAAAAGCAAGTCCAGAGGTTTGTTGTGTTGGTGATTCAGTGCAAGAGGGTCACATAAGGGTGGATTTCTTCTTGCACTGAATCTGTGAGCCCACAGTGATTGACAGTGCGGACCAAGAAAGAGCATGAAAAATATTTCTGCTGCTTTGAGAGCCATAAAACACATACCCACTGCCTTGTCTGGGGACTGCAGCACACTCCATGCTGGTAGAATTTATATATTGCATTTACTTCACACCTTCTTGTCTTTTGATGTTGGCCCTCTCCTTCCCACCTCCAGGAATGGAGAATTCATCTCCCAGTGTGGGGAAGGCAGCCAAGCATTCCTGACTCCTACAGTGCATTCCCCAGGCTGTCCCACTTCCCCAGAGCTCAGCTGTGGGTGGCTTCCTGATGGGGCAGAGTGTGGGACATCTGGGTTACTCGTGTTGCACGTATTTGGCAAATATTCCACACCATCTCTCCCCTCTCCTCGCTTTTCTTTGAAGGGTGTCTTGTGTTGCAGCTCTGCATTCAGGTTTGGCACTCGGTCATTTAATGCAGTTGACTGGAGGCTTTCAGTGGTTTCACAGGAGTTTTGGAAAAGTGTTTGCACACAGAACTTCCCCTGGGGTTTCTGACACTGTGAGTGACAGGGCTGTCAGTGCTCACTGAGCTTTTGTCTCTTCCCTCGTGGGTGGGAAATCCCACCCAGCTATCCCGGGGTTTGGTCTTTTTTCCACCCTACAATTTATATTCCCTTTTCATCTTCTGAGGAAATGCATGTCACATTTTCAGAGGTCTCGTTCTCACCCACTTCAGGCAGTGCTGAAAGCAAACAGCTTGTTACCCTTCAGCTTGCTCCTTCTGCTGTGCCCCGGGGTGCTTTCCAAAAACAAGGAGCTACAGATGGAGCACAGCAGCCTCTGTGCAATGAGCAGTCCTTTTCTGCCCACCACTGGTTCATTCATAGGCATTGTGCTCCTTCTGCAACAGTTCTCTGTCTTCTGAAACCAGACTGAAGCAAGTGAGAAAGAAAGAATTTCGTATGTCCAAGAAGTGGATTTAATTGCTTGGAGAGGGCAAGGAGACAGCTTAGTGCAAAACATTTTCGTGGAGACATCCTCAGATAAACTTATTCTTACTTTAGGGTCACAGCTCAGCTGTGATTATGACAAACAGCCAGTGGGGGAGAAATGATTCCTGTAGAGAGTCACTGATCCATGTTGTACAGTGAGTGTTTTTGATATATTTATATTCAGCTCTTCAACTGGGATTGATTGAAGGAATTAAAGCAGTGCTTGGCTCCTGCCGATACTGTTGTGTCAGAAATCTGCTGTGTGTTGTTGGCAGGTATCAAAAAATGTGTGAAGGCATGGAAATGCTCAGCATATGGTTGGATGCCTGCATGGAGATGGGATAGTGCTTTAAGGAAGGAGACAGGAAAGATTCATGTAGGATGCTAAATGGATCTTGGAAAGGAGGGAGTATTGACATCAGCAGGCAGAAGGGAGTTTTCCTGAGGTAATGGTACCTCTTCAGTGCTGAGTTTCTGCCAAATTTGTATATATATATATATATATATATATATATATAAATTTTAACATTTTGTAGGNATTATATATATATATATATATATAATTTTAACATTTTGTAGGTCTTTGTATTTGGTGGAGCACTCTTTTTTCTGTCCCTGTAGCCTCAAAAGTTGCCAGGTCTTAGAGGAAACTATGAAGCTTTTTTCAGGAAAAGATTGATATGCCTCTAGAAATCAGAAGCAGTGGAGGGAGGCCCTTGGAATGGTGGATGTTCAGTTGCTTTGCAGCTGAATTCCTTCATCTCACCAAAGGTGCTGGAATGTATCAGGCAATGCCTGTTTTGCTGTGAATCACCCACTCCGTGAAACAGCAAGGGCTGCTCAGAGAGAATCCCGTGTGCAAATGTCTGCTGGAAAAAGGAGTCAATAATGTGAGCATGTGATGTTGCTGGGGAGAGGATCCTAAGATGATTCATCCTGTTCTTCATGGTCTTGGTCAGGCTTTGATTAAACCAAAGGTCTGGTGTTTATACAGTGAGCTTTTGAGTGTGACACCACAGTGGGTGTCCCTGCCCCGTCACTCATGTGCTCTCTGTCCCTGCCCTGTCACTCTCATGTGCTCTGTCCCTTGCAGCACAAACTCATATTTTGCTGCCTTCCAGATTCCAAGGCAAAAAAGCTAATTCTTTTTAAATGAGAACCATATCATGAAGGGCTGGATCTGTCATGCAGCTGAATAAACCACAGCTTTCCACACTGTTATTCACCATAGGCGTTCGTGTGTTCTCACTCGCTGTTGTTGACTTCTTGGCTGCTTGATGAGTAGATAACCATATAAAATATCTGGTTACTTCATTATTGGAGAGTGACATAAACTTGGTTATGAAAACAAGAGTCCAGTAGTCATGGCTCCCTTTAAATGTTGACTTTCCTGATTAAAAAAGCCCCCAAAGTACAGCCCATCCTGAACACCCCGGTTCTAGATAACACTGTGTACACAGTGACCAGCCTCGTTACTTCAAATGCTTTGATTAGGATCATCTCCCTCTCTTCATCACTGCTCCCAAAGGGTTCCTGTCAGTTTCTGGAATAGTCAAAGCATTTTTAAGGAACAGTGTTTCCAAGTTTGAGAAGCAGAGGGTGAAAGAGCCTGCTTTCCATTAAGCAAGCAGCCTCAGTGGTTGCTGGTTTTGTAGGAAGGTTGCACAAGATGTTTTCTTGCATCCTCCCTCAGTGAGAGCTCAGCTCACCTCAGCATTTTCCTAGGATTTGTTAGTTTGTCCAAGCCTCCCTTGGCTGGCTCCCTTTGCCCTCTCTGTCCGTCTCTGCCTCTCTTAAAGGCATCACCTTCCTGGGTCACCCTCTCAAAGTTGCCGTTCTCACCTTGCACTGCAGTTCCCATTCCAATTCCAGCTCAAACAAGAACCCTCCCTTCACTCCTTCCTCTGTTAAGCCTTTATTCTCAACTGGATGGAAACTTCATGACTTGCAAGATGATCAGCATTTTATATTGAAACATTAAATATGTTGAACCAGTTCAGAAGTAGGCATCTTTCCAATGATGCAGCTTCGATGTCAAATGCTAATAAAAATTCCTAACATTGGACTCAATTTGGGAGTGGACAGCTCACAGGCTGGATGATGTGGGGTGCTGTCTCTCATTCCTGCTGCTAAAAACTGTTGATGTACACCCTGTACCCTGTTTGGATTTGAGTTTAATGGCCATATTAAATGTTCTCAGCTGCCAGCCACACATGCTGTGTAACCTCCTCCCGTACCAGCATCTTCCTTTGTGGTTGATGTTGGATACACTGCAGAGATGGGATTCCCTTCTCAAACCTTCACTGAGACCTGATAGGAGGTGGGAAGGGGAGGAATTTTGTCCTTTATATGGAAAAACACATGGCACTTGTGCATGTCTGAATAGCTGTCCTCCTGTGGGGCACTGTGATGCTGCCCACACTGACATGCCAGAGCAGATAATTCACAGCTCCCCTTCTCCCTTACCTCTCTCACTCTGTGAGGATGTTATTCTGTCTGCCCTCCTTTTGCATTTGTTTTTTCTCCAGTGGACTTTAGAAAGAAACCTTTGCTTAGTCCTAGCTCTTCATGTAATGCTGGATTACTTGTGGGTGGGTCATGGCAAGCTGGGTCACAGGGAAGGACTTCTCTCATATTCTCTTCTGAGAAGTTTCTGAGTGGAGACGTGCAAGGCTGGTACTGCCTAACTCGTAGCAATGTTCCCTTGCAGAAACAAAGCCTTTGGGAGGACATCTGTAGGGTAAGGCATGTTACAGGTAGAGAAAACATGCTGTCCAGCAATCAGGTATCAGCCAAAAATCTAAAAACCTCAGTGCTCCCGCTGAACTTTTCACTTGGAGCATGAGATATCTCTGCCTTCTCCTGTCCCCCCTGTATTTAGGACACAGCTTTAATGGGCTCTTTGCTCAGTTCTCTGAGGCCTTGTTGGTCTGCAGGGGCTGGCCCCAAGGAGCTCTTCCTATTTAATGTACTGCTGAGCTTACACAGTTACAGCTCTTTGTGAGTTCGTTCTTTGGAAAGACTCCTTTGGATTTCTCTCTGTGGGATTGAGAGACAGCCCGCTGTCTTCATTTCCTTCTTGGCAGCTGGATATCCTCCCTGCCCTTTGGAGAGGTGGTGGCTGAGGTAAGTGCAGTTGTGTGGAAAGCAATCAATTGTTTGTCATGCATGTTTAATAAGCAGCTGGGGTGATAGCCAGGACACCTTGGGTAGCCTTAAAAGCCCTGAATTTCTAAAGGGATCCAGCGTTTGACTCACGCTGAATTATTTGCAGGCAAATGGAATGGTTTGACTTTCAAATGAAGGTGATGGAGATGGTCTTACTTTGTGACATTTCCACTTCTGGGTGTCTTCTTTTTTTCAGGCTTCCTTTCTTCATATTTCTTTCTTTCAGTTGCTACCCTTTTTCTGAAGAAAAGCGCTGCTGGTATTTTCTATCAAATTTACCCTGCTAAGGGAGAGTGAATGATAACAGTCCTGGGGATTTCTCCAGTGGTCTCTTTCCAGCCAAAGTTGCAGCTGTGGAGAAGATTTTAAGCATCTCCTAAATCAGTTTCTCCCAGCCCTTGGCATTATCGTCTACCTCAGTTTTGGGATTTTTATTGAGGGTTGTAGTGGTTCTGGTGAAGATTTGTGTACACGACCTTAAGAACCTTGAGGTGCAGCAGTGCATTGGATGCAGTAGGAGGCTTTCCACAGGCTTTGGTGCACTTTGGCTCAGGCTTGTAAAGAATAACAGGAAACACTGGAAAACGCACCAAGGGTAAACAGAGAAGTTTAGTTACATTAACTGTCTAGAGGAGAAACTCCACTAATGACCCAAACAAACAAAGCAAGTGCATTGGTTCAGCACTGCTGTGGGAAAACAGAGGGCTGATAATTGAGTTTAGCTTAGAAGAGTTACACAAGAGATTGGCCAGCTCAGGCCAAGAGTGTAATTCTGGCATCCTGACCCAGTTCTGATTGCTGCACAGACTTCAGGGAGGCCAGAGCTCTCAGAGACTGCATGTTATTTTTCATTCATAGCAGTGCTACTTTAAAGCCATGCTCTCCAAAAAAACTGCATCAGAGAGATCTGCTGCTGCTGCCTCCCTGTGACTCTTGATCAGATTTGCCTTGCTGTGATTATGTTAGCAGTCAGGAGTCAAACTGGTCAGTCAGTTTGTTTCTGGCCTCCCACATGATGAGCAATAGTAAATGTGTTGCAGGACTCCTCCAGTGAGGCTGTGGTGTCTTTGACTGGTAAGCAATGCATTATTTATATTAGGAAAGAAGCTGGAGTGTGAAACCAGAGTCCCAGGGTGCTTACTCTGAGTAAACACTGAATAAAAAGGAGTTGAAGAGCAGACAGTCTGAGCTGTCCTTGCTTGCCTTTGTGGAATCTCATTGTCTTCAGGAGGAGAATGTGATGAACTGAAAGGCTGAAGTTTCCCGTGGGGTTAGGATGGAGGAGTGACTGTGGTAGTAACAGCACAAAGGGAAGCTGAGTCCTGCTCATCCATAATGGCTCTGCTGGCTTTGTAAAGGGTAACAGGCAGCATCTGTCTGTGCCTTCTGATAAAGTGGAGATTTGCATCTCAGGGAGCACACAGGGCAGTGGGTTTGCAGTGTCATTTTGACATTGTTACTTCTAATCTAAGAGCTTTTCTTATCAACTCTTTGTTCAAGATCAGTTAATGTAAGAATAGAACTTCCCAAGGCAGAATATTTCAAGAGACTGATTACCTGCTTCTAATTCCATGTGAATTCTGAATAGCAGGTAAGATTAGATGGTCACAAATGAAATGTAAACTCTTGATTCAGTTTGCACTGGTGTTTAGTACAAACACACACTGCTCTGTCCCATTTCTTTCTGTTAAAAGGAGGGGGACTATTCATTAGTGAAAAGAACCAGCATGACATTGCATTTACTATGTGTTTAGGAAATCCTGGTTCTTTTGATGTAGTTGGAGACCCTTGAACTTCAGAAAAGAATGTGTTAGCATGCTAGGGTATGCCTTAGTCCTGCAGGTCATTTAATGATTTTCTCAAGTGAGTCATTGTAAGGTAAAGTAGATGCTGAGAAAGGTTCTGCATTGCCAATTAAAACAGGCTCCAAAGGTGTTGCTGGTTTCATTCTACCAGAAACTCATCACTGAGAGGCCAGGAGGGGTTGCCTGTGTACCTTGAGGCCAAATCCCAAGCTAATATAAACTGGCAAAGCTCTTTTGTTTTTTACCAATAAAGGTATTCCTTTCAGGCTCAGTTTCTTTATGCTTTTGACTTGTAAAATAATTTCTATTAAGAAAGCAGGAATCATTCAGAAATTGATAGATTTCCACATGTGTAAGAATGTATGTATGTATGAATTTTAGAAGAAGCCTGTAAATAACTTGGGGTGAGTGTTCTGATTCATTCTTTATGGAGAGTACATTTTATCTGCCTCAAACCCCTGCAAGATAAAGCTGAATAGAGACTGGCAGCCTCAGCATGTGTTCTAGGCAAGACATCTTCCATGAGATCAGGTTTAAAATAAAGTTAAGGACAGGAATGTACTAGTTAGTAAGTGCTGCCCTTTTTTTTTTGCCAACAAAATCCCACTCTCAAATATTTTACAAAAAATAATTAAGCTAATCAGAAAGCTAAAGCATTTCTTAATTAAGAGCCCTAGACCAAACACTAGTCTTTTCTGGAGGGATAAAATCAGGGGTCCTAAAGCACTTGGGGAAAGTCAGGAAGATGATTTGTTTTCCCCCTTTTGAGGTGGAACAGCTCATGTGCCAACCAGGAGATCACTCAGGAAGCTGCTGGAACAGGCGATCCCACAGAAACAGAACAGAAACCCCAAAAAGGACCCAGCTTTGAGTCTCAGCACTGTGGCAGTCACAAGGCAGACAAGTTGCAGGAAACCTTGGAAACCTGCCTGGTCTCCCTTAGAAAAGTTAGCAGGATTGCTGCATGCCTGTGAGCCTTCTAAACTGGCATTTTGGGGCAAACTTTTTTCTGGAAGATTCCTGACAAGCTCACATCCCTTGCAGATGGTACTGAGCACTTTCCTGACTTTTAGGAGCACAGTGTTTAGATGGGCTTATTTGCATTGGAGAAAAACTGCTGGAACTTTCATCCTAGCATGCAAGGAGTTTTCTCTGTGTGTAGAAACAACATGGGTAAAATATTTGGAGTGAAACCCAGGCTCCATTGAAGTCAATGGCAAAACTCCCATTCACTTCAGTGGAGCAGTAATTTCACTCTTTACTGTTTTGAAGTTAGAGTTACTAATTGACTGTTAGATTATTCCTGTGTGCATCAAACAAAATGTGCTTGATGTTAATGTTTCTGCAGTGTTCAAAAACCACAAAGGTTTGAAAACAGGAATAACCATGAACTTCTGAGTCTAAAAATTATATTAAATGTAGTTTTGCTAGAAATAATAATAGTGTCCCTGGAGATAAACCTAAAATAATAGACTCCATCATATAATCTTCACTGTAAGCTAAAAATAGCAGAGATGGTGGTTTAATCTAAGCCATAATTATCAAAGTGCTGAAGTGGGTTTTGGTTCATTGCAACTAGAAATGGATGTCGTGTTTGGGCTCAGAACAGTCGAGTCCCACGACTGGGGAGAAGCAAAGCCAAGAGCACAGTCAGAAAGCAAACAGGAGCCTCAGATTTGTAGGGAAATAGCATGGATTAAACAGTGCTTATTTAAAGGGACTGCTCTTGGCTTGCTCCAGCCAGCCAGCTGGAGACCCAGTGAGTTCTGTCTTTGCAGCCCCAAATTGGTCATGTTTTGCTAGAAAGGGACACTGGCCATAGAAGGCACCTTTCTTCTGAAAGTGGTTTTCCATTTCGCCTTGGAATTGAAGGAGAAATGTTTCAGAGTTATTATTATTCTGTATGATTCTGAAAAAGGGTTTCCGTGTTAATTTTGAAGTGTGATGGAAAGTCCTTAACTCACTTTCACAGCCAGGCAGGTTGGTGTGACGGGCTTGAGTGTAGCAGGTGACCTTGGTCGCACCATTTTTCCCTGTTCACAAAGTTCTACCTGAGTCTCACCTTCTTACAGGGGCAGCAGGGATTTATTCTGAACCTGGACCTGCTGTAGCAGCCCAGTGGTGAAGACTCCCCTAATGACAGAAGGGTCCTGAGGGGGAAGTTGGATGAAGGTTGAAGTAACACATTTCTGTTTCTGAGTACTTTTGGAAATCCTCATGGAACGTGTTTGAATTCTTCTATGTGTTTATACACCACAATCTGCTGCTTGTTTAGATGGTTTGTTTTGCTGAATAGGTCACGTTCTGTCCTTGCTGAGATGGGCATGGGGCAGTCTTGGTGCTTGTTTGCAACAGTGCTAGCAGAAATGGGGCTTGGTTTTGCCTCAGGCTCCAGTCTAAGCACTGCTTTTACAGAGTCAGAGGTTAATTTAGGTTGGAAGGGCCACTAGAGACCATCTGATCTAACCCACCACTCAAAAAAGGATCAGCCTTGAAGTTAGCTGCTTGTACAGTACTGCTGATTTAGAAAAAACATTTCTCCTAACAGTATATTCCAAATTCATACTGATGCAAGAACAAAGTAGGCCCATCTCTAGGTCATTCTCTCAGTGTAATTGTAGAGATCCTATCCACTAGATTTGGGAAAGCAATCCAAAATTTTCAGTAAATATTCCAGCAGATATCCTTCTCTGAGCTACCTCACTTCTCCAGGTTCCTTCTCATTAACCCTGTGAATAAAGTCCATAAGAAGCACATTTAAAAGTTTCAAACACACAAATGCCACAAATTGCCAAATTTGTGAAATTAAGGCAATAGATAAATTAAAGAAATCTCCAGTTAATTTATTTAACATGTGCCCAGGGCACTACATGACTGACTCTGTTGTTCAGTTGGTAATTGCTGAGAGTCATTGCTAAGGGCAGAAATGGGAAATGAGAAAACCCACATCATAACTTGAGAGGTTTTTTCTCTTGTGTTGTTCTAATCCAACAGCATGGGAATGAGCCACGATGACGATCATCAGCCCTGTGCTGGGAGGTCTCACATTATGTCTGGAGAATGGGTGAAGGGCAGGAACCCAAGTGACCTTTCCTGGTCTTCGTGCAGCCGAGACGACCTCGAAAACTTCCTAAAGTAAGGATTGTGCTGAGTGTCAAAAATCCTACCAGGCAGGAGTCCACTCTGTTGCTTTTAAGTGAAAGTATTAACAATTTTCCTTTTAAAGAAGTGTATATGTGCCATTAGGGCCTGCAAATGTGAATCTGTCTCCATTGCAATAGCCCCTTGAAACTGAGGATTGAAGAGGCAGAAGAATTATGTGCAGTTATCAATGTGCTGATAACATCTTTTAAAAAATCCCATATCACCTTCCTTTTACAGAAAATGCCCTTCAGTTTTGCAATGACAGAAATCTGTGTGTAGGTTGCTTGCAGAAATCTATGTTTAAAGATGCTGCAACTTCATGCTGTGGCTTTTATTGTCTTTTTATTAAATAGCTTTTATTTTATTGAAACTTGACTTTGCCTGGAGGAAATTCTGATGTGTTTTCTCACTCCTCAGAGTGTTGATCTAAAACGGTTCACTATAAACTTCTCTCCCAATGCATCCGTGTTTCAGCTCATCATATTCAATTGTTCAGGAAGGATTTTTGTCCTGCCGCTATTTAAATCTCATTAACTACTGGAAGCACTGGAATTGTCTGAACTCTGCAGTTCTAATCTTAAACCTACAGTGCAGCTCTCTGACAAACAGTGCTTTGTGCCAGTAGTGGGTTCAGTGTGGAAAATTTCCCACTCTGTGGGGGTTAGAGGTGGAAAATAATGAAAGAAAATGGGATATTTACTGCCACATTAAAGGCATGGATTTGTGAAAGAAGTTGCATCTGAACTTACCTGGTTGCATCTGGCCCCTAATATGACAGTGATATTCCAATTTGTAAAGGCTTGTTTTGAAGGCAAAGAGAAAAATCTTCCCTTTATGCCTGTGACAGATAAGAAAAAATATCGAGGGCTCAGAATTCAGCTGGGGAGATTGAGGTGGGACATGATGGAAGACTTTCTAGCTGTCCTTTCGAGGCTAGTGAAGGCTGGATTGCCTGAGGGCTGAACTGAGTCTCAGTCAGATTTCTAGGAACAGTTTAGACAAATGTTTAACCCAGAATGTTGTTGATGTCTTCTGCCCTGTCTTGAGGCCTGGGGCCGTGGGTGAGTTCCCAAGGCCCTTTCTATCCATAATCCTCAATGACTGAGAAGACTTCCAGGGAAAACCCACAGTTTCACAGGAGAGACTCCCTGTTAAAGAGAGGACAGCGGCTCCTCTGCAGCAGTGATCTCACACTGCGCTTCAGAAATGCTTTCCCTAAAGGGCGTTTTTCCTTCCTGCCCTGCCAGGTCCAAGGTGAGCACCTGCCTGCTGGTGACAGATCCCCGGAGCCAGTACTCGGTGCGGCTCCCTCACAAGCTGCCCGGCATGCACTACAGCGCCGACGAGCAGTGCCAGATCCTTTTTGGCACCAACGCCACCTTCTGTAAGAACATGGAGGTAAGAGCTCGTGGGTTGTAGCTGGAAACAAGGTGGGAAGTGGGAATAAAGCTGCCAAGCCCTGGGGAATCGTTACTTTCCCTCAGTTTCAGCGCTGCTGGTGGAAAAATCAAACGGCCTTGAGCTCCGTGTCAGCAGCTCCTGCTTAGGCCTCATTCTTCTTTCCCCACACTGTCCTTGGTAATCTCCCAGAGCAGGCTCAGAAAAAACTGGTGTTTGCACTTTGTTCCCTTTTGACATTGTTTTCCTGAAATGCTCTGTAGAGATTGTTTTCCTGGAAGTTCAGCTGAGGTGAAAGTCTCTCCTCACAAGAGTGTTTGGCTACTTCCACAGAGTCAGCTTAGATGGCTGGCTGGGTGTTTCACAGGCTTCACCTTCAGAGCACTGCAGTGTTCCTAGGAGCTGACTCTTAACTCTGTGCAGGAGGAAATACTGGTGTCTCCTTGTTTCATGAAGTCACTGTGTGTTTTCTAAACGACACGATATTTAATCAGGATTCAGGTGCAGAGTGGCTTGTACCATGGGGTTGGTTGGCAAAATGGAAACACTGATGGTTGCTGTCTCTAGAAGTAGGTTGTATTTGAGATGAGGCTTTTGGACTCATCCTCTGGAATTTAGACAACCAAACTTTTCATGAGGCCTTACACAAAATCAGATCTTTTAATTCTGAGCAGATCTTATCCCCTGCTTTAGACAGGGAGTGGGGTAGTGCCTGCTTCCAGTGTGGCCTTGGAGATAACAAAAAAAAGTCATGAAGCTGTGTTGGGTCACCAGCACCAGCTGGCAGCATCTCCTCCTGTACAGACAGGCAAGAAGCAGACAGGTTTCTTGCTTTTAATAACTGGTCATTTGTATTTTTTAGTTATCCCTCATTCCTACTCTGAACAAGCTTGGGATCTCAAATCAGTGTTAAGAAAGAAAATAATAATCAAAGATAACTGAGGTTTCTAAGTGCCAAATTACTAAAACTGTGGAACACATGCAAGTCCTGGGAAAATGCTCTTAGATTCACATTAGCTGCTTTATTTATTTTGGACTTGGAAACTAGCTAATATAAAACAATAGGAAAAGAATCTGGATAGGTTGTATTTCCCAGCTCCATCAAGAAAATGCAGACCACCAGGACTACTGTACTGGAAGCAAAGTGTTAGAATATAGGTCTGTAAAGAAAACCTCAGATCTACCCAGCATGAGTCAAGTTCTTCCACTTGTGTGGGTGTCACCCAGCTGGACTGCTCTTGGAAGAGATTTTTGCTCTTTCCCTTGTTGTGATAAAAAGCATTTTGTTTCTGGATATTCCAGTGCCTGATGAGAATGTCAGCCCGCTGGTAGGTGGTCAGCGTTTCTCACACAGGAGTTGCATGTCCAGTCTGGAATTGCTTCAGGGACTTGTTGTTTGCCAGAATAATGTGCCAAGAGGCACCATTCTCTGAGAGATACATACAGCAGGTGTTTGTGTCTCCCAAGATTCTTCACCAGTCCAATTATTTGGGCTTTAGAACACAACGAAAAAAGTACTCTTTTTCTCCCTCTCTCCTTTCTCCTGAAAAAGAAGCGTATTTTGTGAGGACATTAGGTCTTCCTAATGAAAATCCTGGTAGAACTTCAGCAGATTAAAACGAATTTGAAGTCCCCTATTTGGAATTATTTCTGTTGCACATGCACATTAAAAAATAGCATTCACCCTGTGAAGCTCTGGATCAGTTACGTCACATGCCAATAATTTAAGCAAATGTTTACATCCTGTTATGCTACTCTGAATTGGTGTTTGATGGCAAGGAAAGGACATTCTTTAGAGGAAATGATCACTTTTGATTTTTAAACCTCTGAAGTTTGTGTTCTTTTCACCTTTGTGTTCCTCAGGCCTCATCTGCAGAATACTTGTATCATAAGTCTCAAAGCTGTCTACAAAAATATGAACCCAAAAAAAAAATTGGCACTGGTCACTGGCATTAGCCGTAGAAATTATTGGCAAATACAGCTGTCTCCTCTTTTAGCCAATGGTAATGTGGTATTTCTAATTCAATAAAGTATTAAAAAATCCAAATGTAAAAGCAATAAACATTTGACAGTAAATATTTGTTACGAAAAGGAAATAAACTTCAGGAAATGAGCCTGCTCAATCTTTTTATGATTACATGTGTCTGCTGCCTATTTTCTTATATAATAAGGGAGTTACATTACAATATTTCTTTGGAGATAGTTGAGCTGCATAATTATATCAGGGAAACTAGAGGCCCTATATTCAAAAATGCCATGCAGTTTGGTTTAGAGCAAACTTCAGAGGTTAGACAATTCCAAAATTTCAACGTTTTTGAGAAACTGCAGAAAATTTCTGTGCAGTAAACTCTCTCCTTTAACAGCATTAAAGCCTAATTTTTGGAAGGAATGTAATCTTTGCTTTCACAGAGAGTCAGGTCCCTCAATGCTTGGCAGTGGCTGGGCCTCCGACACCAGTCCAACAAGATAGTTCATCCATGAATATTCACCCTTATCTGAACATTTGAGATTGCATCCCCAAAATTCTTCTCCCATTTTGTTTTTAAGGATAACTCAGATGCCTTAGAACAAAACTGCAACTCTCAGGTTTAGGAGTTTGCCAAACCAGCTATGCTGCAGCTGTTCTGCTCCAAATCTACAGAACAGAAATTAAAACAGATGAAAAAGGCTCAGCTATACATACACCAAACCTCGACATTCCTTTCTCCTTTTTCTCCTTCCACATTCTGTTATACTAAAAAATGAGTTTATGATAGTCAGATGATCCATAGTCTGTTGTAATCTATCACCTCCAGGGTGTATAATTCAGCATCTGGTTCTGCAACCTCAATGTTGGGTAAGATTTTCTAGTGCATGTCACCCCTTTAAGGAGCTGTGAATCAGGCTTTTAGCCTGGGTTCCTGTTAGGGCAGGGAACAAGTGTCCAAGGCCAGGCTGGATGGGGCTCGGAGCACCCTGGGATGGTGGAAGGTGTCCCTGCCTGTGGCATGGATGAACTGGAAGGTCCATTCCAACCCAAACCGTTCTGTAATTCCACATATGTTAATGAATTATCTCTCAACACCCTTCAGCAGATTCCCCCTTCATGTCCACGTTACGGTTTTCTCCTGGAATATGCAAAGGGATCCAAGTGCTTTCCCATGGTGCTTTCCGTTCACCTTTCCCATTGCAAATGTCAGGCATTGTCTGATCCATGCGAGTGCTTATCTAGCAGGATGTACAAGTGTGCTCTGCCGTGCCGGGCGTGCTGCCTGGGAGCTGCTCAGTGCTGGGAGAGCTTTGGCCCACCACAGAGGTTACACAGTGGCCTTTCTTTTGAGGCAAACAAATTGCTTTCAGCAGAAATGAAACCGACGGCCGTGTCATTCTCAAGCTCTGAACAGCATCATGATAATTGCAAGAAAAACTGGGCAGAAATGCACCTCTGACACTGCACAGAGCAATATCGGTGCACCCCAAGCACAGAGATCCCGGGGGGCTCTGCCTGCTGCACGCTGACGTGAGCCCAGGGCTGGCGTGGGAGCACTTGTGCAAATTACAGGCAATTCAACCTGTCTGACCTCTGTCCTTCAGCTCCACGCTGGGCTGTGAATCAACTATTGTGAATTCATTTGACCCCTCCGAGAGAGGAAGCAGAGAGTTCCAACGCCAGCCAGGCGATGATGCCTGGAGAGCAGCAGTTAACCCTTTGCTCTCCCTGTGTTTATTCCAAGAGGAATAGCACGGGGTGGTTCCTGCTGAATCTCTCAGAGAGCAGAGCTGGTGTTTCTCCTCCAGAAATTCATCAGAACACATCTGAAACCTCGCATGGAAACTTTCTGCGTGTTTAATCTTCGCTTTCAGGCTGGCACGTCTACCAACAGAGGCTTTTGCACTGAAATCATATTTATGGGGAACAAAACCCCGTGATTTCTATCTCATGTATCCATTTGGCTTTTTGTTTTATAAGCTTTATGGCTTATTTATTATTAACACATTTTTGTGGGTTTTTACGTGACCGTTATCGTCCAGCATTGTTTTGAGTCAGAGCTGGGCTGAGGCTGGAGTGGCACTTGGAAGGAGATTATGAGCATTGCTACAGAGAGATTATTTTTTTTCCTGACAAGGGGCAGTGTCAGCTTAGATGTAGCTGGGAATGTAAATTTTGACATAACGCTGTTTTTAGAAATATTAAACCAGCTAGGTTTGGTTCCACCGTTTTTCTTAGGTTCAGGTTGTCTTTTAACAAATGTAGATATTTTCCAATATCTACAAGCTACAGAACAAGAGGGCAAAGTTGATTTTTTGGCTAATAAGGAAAAGGAAAGGAACCAAAGACAAAGTAAAGAAAAACCAACAATTGTCACGATGGAGTGGATTTTCTGTAGCCCTTCAGTTGGCATATTTGATGGCGTGGTGGTGAGTATAATTCAGCAATTGTAGGTCTCTCTGTGGTCTTGATCTTGCAGAGAGGCTGCTGGAGTGGCCTTTTGGGTTCTCTCTGTGCATGGGAATCAATGGGCCTCTGTTTGCCTTTTCTCTGCAGGGCCATTTGTGAGATGCAGACCATGATAGTGAGCCCTATTATTTAGTAACTTACAGAATATTTACAAGAACGTGGTAATTAGATTGAAAACTGGTTTATCCTGAAAATAATAGGTTGCATTGTCATTTTCTGTACAACCAGGGACTTTGTCTACGTACTAATCCTAATAAATCTGGAAGAGGATGGGTCAGGTTTTTCTTGAGGCTTGCAGGATAGAAGCCTGGCAATTCTAAAGTAAAATAAGCAGATTTTTTTTTTTCTTTGAGAAGTAAAGGTAGCAATTAACTTAATTGCCATTCTATAGTTTATAGTTTTCCTCATGCAATTTGTTAGAATTCAGACTATTTTCACATTGCCTGTTTCTATGAAGCTGAAGTGTCCTATTTCACTGCTTCTGTATGTTGCAAAAATACCTTTTTCCTCTTTATTTTCAGTGGAAATACTTTTTGTTTAAGAGAGAGAAAAAACGAGAGAGAAGCAGAGTTCCTGCCTGGGCAGCACAGCCTAGTTTACAATTATTGGAATGCTTCAGAAATTTTTGTACGTGTTTCAGTTTGGAAGATGTTCAAAACACATTCTGGTGCAGTGGTTTAAAGAAAAATAAAAAGAGAGAAGGGAACCAAAATAAAATTATAAAAATACAACGTGGAAATTTCAGAATATAAACATAATAAACTCTTAACAATAGTAGAGAGAGACTATTAAGAATTAAGCACTTGAGCTTGGCAATTCTTCATTTCCCATTAAGACAAGGGGAGGGAGAAAGAATTAGTGTAGCCTTGTGATGTGGCATCTGCAGCTAAAGTCTGAACTTTACAAAATTAGCCAGAACACGATTGAGTATCAGCCTGAAAATAGTGTGCAACAAGCTTGAAGGGCATTCAGACTTCTCCCACTGGCCTGCTGGGAACTTCTCATCTGCACAGCACTGCAAGAGAAACTCCATCATTTTCACAAGCACATCTGAACGGTGTGTGTACATATCTATATGTTTATTTTGCTGTCCCTTGCTTCTCTATTCCCATGGCCAAGAAACACAATCCATGATTTTATTTTTTTAATTTTCCTATTTTTCTCTTTTAGTGGACAACTCTGCCCGTTGTTAAAAAAAAACCAAATCAGTATTTTTTATATCCAACAATCAGGTGTTAAGGCCTGAGGAGTTCACTGGGAACTGTTGAGTGAACATTACTGTTAAGAACAGCTCTTTTAAACATTGGTAATAAGTCACAGTACAAAATTCCAACTGTTTCATTCAAAGACCCTGTTCCAGTGCTTTATTCCATGTGTCTCTCCTTCCAGGTTTGACCATATAAAGACACTTGTGTGATTCTTCCAGCTGATGTGACACGTTTGTCTTGTGTTCTCTCATTTAAGATGCTAAAACCTGGGCTCAGCAAAGCTGAAGAGCTCACACAGTGCGAGTTGTGTGTTGGTAGGAAAGTGCATAAAACTTGTTCTTTTTTCTTGGATTTTTCCATGTCTGAATTCCTGGAGCTGGTGACATGAGTGCCCTAAAGGCACTGGAAAAATTTCAATTCAGAATAATGTTTTGCTATAAAATTAGATAGTGGTCTTATGAATGCTCTCTTTCCAATATCTTTCTTTTGGCAATTAATTCCAGGTACATGAAAAAATTAAATAGAAGTGGTGCCTTGCAGAGAAACATTTTAGACTGTGAAGGTTTTTAGTCTTCCGTGAGGAGCACCAGAGACAGCTGAAACTAGAGACGGTGTTTTCCTCTTTCACTGTTAGCTTCCCATTGTACAGTTTTAAAAAGACAAAAAGTGTTTCTATTCCTTTGTGCCTTCCTTGCAGCCTGGGAGTCTCCCACTGCTTGTCTGGCACTATCTGGGAATATCAGCTCTAGACACAGGTCAGCAGTTTGGCCACTGAGACAGGGATCCGAGTTTCTCAATTACCTTGTCTGGGTCAACATGTGGCTCCTTTCCAAAAGTGCCTTCCAGTTTTACAGGATTTGAGTCTGGAACACTTTTCATCTCATTTTCAGCAGCAAGAAGCTCCATCCAACAACTCTGCTCACCTCCCTAGTGATTGCTGTGGGGTGTTTATGCATCCAAAATGAAAGACAGTGGTGGTGTAAAAATTTGGGGCATTGTTTTCGTCACCTTCTGCTGCTCAGAAGAGCCCTGCAAGGCTTTGAGAACCTTTGCACTGTGCTTTGAACAGGAAAGCAAGAGTAAATTGCGTGCTTGTTGTACCTAATGGGTGTTAATTAGGATCCCATTCATAAGCACATTTTCTCTCCTGGTTAGCAATATGCTGAGCCTAAACCTTAGCAAAATAAGAGAGTTCTGATACTTCATTTAAAATATTGCTTCAGCCTATTTAGAAGTAAGCCTGTGTGTTATGAGGTCTCTTGCTCCTCTCCCTTAAGGATGTTTACTCTTCCTAGCTTCTTATTCATAGTCCCCTCATTGACAGAAAAATTGGTTTCATGGTGGTTTCATTCTGCAGCTAGAAAGAAAAGGTTCCTCTTTCCAGTGGGCAGCAGAAACAGATAAATCTCCAGGAGAAATAAGGGTTTCTTTCCTTGGCTGCAGACAAGGTGAAAGTGTGAGTGTGTGGGAATGAACAAGCTTCTGTAGGGCTGTTCCATGGTGGGATCTTTATTCGTTAGATTCTGTTTATGCTTTGGAGGTTTGGAAGCTCCCCTCACAGGTTCTGAGGGTTTGAGTTGGGGGAGAGTTGGGAGCCCTTGCTTGTGAGCCCACGTGAGGTCATGGGGCAGGACCACGCAGGTTTTAGCAGCAGTGGTGATGCAATAGCTACCCCAGAAGGAGCTCCAGACTTGCTGCCTGTGGGCAGGGAGCTGGCTGGATTAACTCTGCCTTCTCCCCCTTTCCAGCTGCAGCACTGAGCTCAGGAACCTAAAATAGATCCCGCTGAGCTCTGCACGCCGCGTGGGGATGGAGTCCCAGGGAAGGGAAACACCGTCCTGGAAAAGTGTGAAAAGCTGGGAAAGGTGGGAAGGGCCAGAGCCAGAGCCTGGCTTTAGCTGGAGCAGGCAGTGACACCGGAGCCTGTGGCTGTGACACTGAGCAGAGAGCTCAGAGCAGCTCCGCTTCAGCTCGTCTCCCAGCAGACTTTCAGCAAGACATTTAATCCCTTTCTGTTCCTCATCTTTCCACCTAGAATGGAGTGATAAAACTTCCTTTATCCCCAAGCTCTCGGGAGCCTGTTTAGATGGTGAGATCTCTGAGGGAGAGAAAACACCTGGCACAGTGAGGCCCCTTTATCAAATAGATGCCATTATAATCCCTGTAACTGGAAGCGCTGCTCACCTGCCGAGCACATCCCTCTCAGCTTGGGAGTTTCCAGATCGTGACCTCTCCCAGGACTGGTTCCTAACAGCTGTGCAGACAAGCTTTCCTATCTCCCAGGAGTTTCTGAGAGTCTAAAATTTGCATCTTTATAACAATTTTATTTTATTTATTTATTTTTTCTGTGTATATTCCCTAAGGTTTCAGTTGAAAAAGCTTTTTTTTTTTTAAAGTAATTTTAAATTTTTATTGAAACACTGCTTCTCAACAGCCATCTCGCTTTTTAAAATTTTATTTTGCTCTTGGAAATATTTCAGACTGGGAGCTGATCCAAAGATGACCTTTCCCCACAGACAGTTTCAACAAATCAATATTTTTCCAGTGCGAAATATCTATCATTGGAAAATCCTCACTGGCACTTCTTGAACGCTGTAGGGAATGCTTTGCAGGCAGGGACCTGCCATCTGAAAGCTGGTCTCTGAATGCAGAATTAGCACTAATACAGTTCTTTTGATGGCTTCTTCTGTATCAGTGTAAGCTCTGAGCTGCCACTCACACACAACAACTCCCTTTCAAGTCCTGCCATTTCTCACTTGGATATTTCCCCACAAAGCTGGCTGTTTAACCATTAAAAAGTCACTGTGACTGCTTTGCTGTTTAATGGGGAGTTTTGTTTGGGTTCCTATTGTAGCTGAGGAGGATACATGATCTCTTTTGAAAAGAGCTATTAACATGATAAAACATCTTGGGAACATACAGTCCCAAAGCTGATGGTTTCATCTTTGCTGGGGTATCTGAACACTATTAAATGCAGGGGACTGGGCTAACGAGGGCCTGGGCTTTGTAGTGGTGTGGCACCAGAACACAGAGCTCAGCGCCTTACCAGATTTTTCTGTAACTGTTTCCTGAAATATGCTTTGCATTTAGGATTCTGAATCAAGCACAGGGATGCTATAAAAATCCAATGTTTTCCATACCTCGAAGATAGGAGATTTCAGAAAGGTTGGTGTTGCTGAGAGGTGTTTATTTATTTATCTCCCTACAATTACGTGTGTGTGCATGTATGTGTAGGCATACACACATACATATATATATATATATATATATATATATATATTACACAGCACACCCACATGTATGTGAATATTGACACCCTCTGTATCCCTACTCTGGGCTGTTTTGCAGGTGCAAACACTCAGGTTTGAGGTGATCTCTGCCCATTGCTTCCCCATGCCATGGTTCATGCTTGGGCATGTGAGCTGACTTTATCACCTCCCATGCTCTTGTGGGCTATGGAGGGATTCTGGTTGCCAGCCAAAATTGTACAAAAAGCTGCTTCGTTTTTATGACTTTGCTTCTACCACCACCCACTGTCTTCCCAGTTTTACATCAGAGTAGAAATTAACCCTAATTTACGTGCAGTTTATGATCCAGGGACCTGAAGCTGAACAAACACTGGTCTTGCATAATGCACAGATATTTAGCAGTGGTGCTTATATGTGTCTAGAACAACTTCTTTAGGGATGTAGTGAATTCCATCACATCTTCAGCCAGGATGTTCCTCTGACAGCAGAGGGTTTCCTTCTGGGGGCAACATTTCTGTCTGGGTCATTCAAGAGATCTGGCTGGAGTGTTTCTCCTCACATCCTGCTCTGAAGCTTGGTGGTTATATGCAAGAGAGGGGCTGAAGACTGGAAAAGTGGAAGTACTTGCTGTCTGCATCCTGCATTTCCAAAGCTTCCCTTCATTTTACATATCCCACGTTGTCCCCAACCAGAGTTTGGAAGGAGGTTTTGCTGATAGTGCCTTCACACTGTGTTTATTGCCTAGATTTGTGCTTTTCCTGTAATACTTATGGATGGCTAATTTATGAACTTCTTGATTTTAGTCCTCCCCAGAAGGTGGGGGGGTTGAGAATCTGGGAGTTATGGGGTGGAGCAACAAATCCCCTAAGTTCTGAAATCTTTGCCTTCTCAATGCTTCTGCCTGGCTATACCTATCAGTAAAACAGTGTGTGATATTCTCACGGCTAATTGGTGCTTAAGTGCTTTCAGAACTGTGGGTAAACCACTAATTAGTCACAGTCATTTAGTCAAAATTACTAGAGACTGATATTTTCCCATATGCTCTATTTGTTCAGTGAAAATGTCTTGAAAATTCATTGATTTAGGTTTCCCTGGAGTATTTGCTGTTGTTTGTTTGTTTGTTTGACAATGACTTTCTTGCATTGTGGTTAGTACAGATGCTGAATTGTGCTGTCTGCTTCCAGTTTTTGTGAATGTTCTTTGGGTTTAAATAGTACAAAATCCTCTTTGCAGAAAGAAATGTGGAAATGGAGCAGGATGCAGATACTGCTGTGATAACTGTTTTGTTTCAGTGTGTTCTACATCATCGCTGGGACTGGGATTTATCTCGTCTGCACCCCCTCTTGTACAGATCTATTTTATAGAGACATGATCTGTTTTATAGGGCCATACCAACATGCCTGTACACAAAACACACATGCACCCACAGTCTCTTCCATTACATTGGGGAAGAACCATGAGGCTGAAGCGTGTTGACTCAACTGTTTAATGAGGTGCAATAAATCTTGACAAGACCAGCTGGCACTAGAGTCAGGCTTCTCATCTTTTTACCATTACACTGAAATGTGAACAATAGTGGAAAGAAATGTAACTCTTCTTTGTTGTTCTTTTGGTACTCAGCTATGTAGCACTGTATTGAAATCATCCACTTCTATGGAATGCAAAGCACGGTGGGTGCTGTGGAAAATGTTACTGATGCAAAGGTCCCTTCTTCTGGTGCTTTTTCTTAAATTCTGAAAATGTTTTGATCTGGGAGGTCACAGTCATGGTCAGCACTGAGATCCCTGCAGCACACACTGGCAGAGCTGATCCAGCAGCACTGGGGAATGATTCCCAGAATATTCCCAGTTTCTGACCCTGCCTGTCACCGAGCTCCTCCTTTGCTGCATGGCATGCCATGACATCCTTTCCTCTTTCTCATTCCACCTTCTTCCCAGGGGCATTGCTGGCTGATTAGTGCCACCACCAGCTGCAATTACTTGAGTATCTTTTTTTTAAAAATAGGAGTAATTAAGCATCTTGGACATCTAAGTATTTGGCATGGTTTCAAAGCACTCAATGTGGCCTCCCATATAGGATTCCTTTTTAGTGGAGCAGATTTACTCTTGTGAAAAGAAATCTGTTTCAATAGCACACTTTTTGTTCGGGGCAGGTTTTGTTCCTGTCAGTGGCATCCATCAATCTCTTTCATGTTTCCAGCCTCACCGCTTAATACCAATCAATCCTTAAAAAAATAATTGCTCTCAAACCAACTGGATGCCTCTGGATTCACTTGAGGAAGGCAGCCTGAGCTTTGAAGTGCATCCCGTAGTGATGGCTGGCATCTCCAAAAATAATAACTGCACCTCCTTGCTTTGTGATTACAGCATTTGATGTGTGCTGGGCTCTGGTGCCTGGTGGAAGGAGACACATCCTGTAAAACAAAGTTGGATCCCCCTCTGGATGGCACCGAATGTGGCGCAGACAAGGTAATCAGAATGCTCAGCAGCAGTCACTTTTTGTTTCCCAGCATTGGGAATAATGTTTCCAGGATGTTCAGGATTTACCATAAACCCATAGCTGGTCATGTTCTGGGTTGTATTTGAGGTAGAAAGTGTGCAGAGCATTTAGCCTGACATTTGGAGAGTGGTGGAAGATGGGGAAAGAAAAGGAGGCTACTTTAAAAATGTATAGTTTCTACGAGTATCTCAAAATAATTGAGCTCAAATTCAGTGACGTTCTGTTCTTTTTGAGGTATAACTTGGTGTATTTATTTATATATGTATTTTTTGGAACTTGACTGATTTGGTAACTCTCAGCCTCTGCTTAGTGGTTTTGGACTCTAATTTTTTTGTCCATGGTATAGCTGGGGAGGTAAGAAAGGGTAAAATTAAAAAGCTGGTTCCTGAAATCAAGGATTGAAACCTTTTCTTTGCTTGCAAATAAAGATAAACAATGACAAGATAAACTGGGTCCTGGAAGCCAGAATATGAAAATAAATTTTTAAAAAAGGTTTTTAGGCCCATGTTTTTCTATCTGGAGGAGTCGTGGTGACTCTTTCATAAGGTTTCTTAGCAGTGCTCACTGTGTCACATCCTGGACAGGCCAAGTTTGCTGCTTGGTCAGGAGCCAGCACAACCTATTAGAATCAGAGGGGTTTGGGGCTTTAGCCAAGTTAGGTCCAAAATACTTCAATCATTTTGTACACGCTGGGAGCAGTGCTGGTGAAGGCATTGCTTTGGGCTGTAATTTCTTGGACTCCGTTCCTGTGAATCGCGGGGATTTAAGTCTTAGTACTTAGATAATGATCTGCTTTATAAAGTAAGGGGCTCAGTTCTGTGATTGTTTTTTTAATGACAGAACTCCCTTCAGGGACTTGTTGAGAGTGACACTTAAATTTCTACGTTTTACCTCCTCCCTTTCTCCCTCTCCTACTGCCATCTCACCAAAGCCTCGAATCCCTAGAAAATTAAACGCGGACTTGTTGCAATCCCTCAAGACATCCTTTAAAGCCCACCTGTGCAAGGCCAGGGCTTCTTCCCAGGCTGTGCTAACCCTTTTGCCTTGCAGTGGTGCCGAGCTGGGGAGTGTGTCAGTAAAACCCCCATCCCTGAGCACGTGGACGGGGACTGGAGCGTGTGGAGCCAGTGGAGCATGTGCAGCCGGACGTGCGGAACCGGGGTGCGCTTCAGGCAGCGGAAATGCGACAACCCCCCGTAAGTCCTCAGCCCGTCCTGCCTCCTTTTGCCATGCAGGCAGCCTTTTCCCTCTTGGGCAACCCTTGCTGCAAGGGTACAAGGAGAAAATGAGCAGCAGAGCTGTGCAGAAGCCCTGAGAAGTTTCTCATTCAGAAGCTGCGATGACCCAAGTCAGAATCCTGGAGTGACTTGAAGTAGGTTCTGTGGAAGTGGCTTGGAGGGTCACCTTGGGAAGTTTCCTGTTGCAGTGATTCAAAGGTAGATACAGTTGAATTAGATACAGGTAGTTTGGCAGAAAAACTGGTGCTGTGTTTCCCCTCCAGCACAAAAGTGAATGCAGAGGGGCTGATCTGGATCTGCAGACCAAAGTGAGCCGATGTGCCTTAGAGCTCAGTTTTGCAGGGAGTGCTTGCTCTGGGCCTGGGGAGCAGTGCAGTGGCTGACAATGATCACGGTGTCTCAGAGCTGTGTAGGCAAAGCCCCTTGAGATGCTCTGAAGGTCAGGATGTGCTGCATAAGAACAGGGAGGTTTTAATGCATACAGAGAGCCCTGGGTGCTGTTTAGCTCCTGCACAGTGACTACAGACCAGCCGATGCTCTCTGCAGGGGCTTGGATTTTTTCCTGGTTCAGGATGAAATGTTGGTGTTGTCCTTCATCCCTCAGGGCAGCTGAGGCCCATCTGGAAGTTTCTTCATCATTTTGGAGTCCTGAAGAGGTTACAACGGTGCCATTTAACTGGGCACCCCAGTTGTGTTTTTTACAACTTCACAGCCTCAGGAGCAGCCCTCCAAGTGGGGTATCTCTGACTTTATTCAGATTTTGTGTTTTCTTCTACACAAATACCCAAAGCTTTTCTTTTTAAATTGGGGCTGAACCTCTGCATAGCAACACAGTCACTGCGAAGACATGCCTGGATGATGGATAGGCTCACAGTTGCTGCTGTTGACCTGTAACCTTGTGAAAAGGATATTTTTGTTTATTCTTCTCCTTATCTGAGCTGCAGTTACATGTCTATAATATCTGGGTTTGATTTTTACCAGCCGATTTTCCTGAAAAGGGGACTGAGCTCGTTTCTTTGCTGTCAGCTACAGTGCTGACCAAACCTAAATCCATTCATCATCGTTCCTTAAATTACAGGAAATGCTCTTTCCAACACTGCACACTGATTTTAAAATTCTCTTGCTCATATACATTCTTGGCTGGAGATTCACACGTGATCTTCTTTTTGCTTCAAATTCCTGGCCTCAGCCCATTTCTGCAGCTGGTTTATTCACTGTCCAAAAATATTGGCTAAGGGATTTATCTTTTATTTTGTATATATTTGGTCTTGGGATTTTTTTTTTTTTATAGGAATCTCTGCTCCTGCCAGCTGACTCTTGAGCCTGTGGGACTATCAGTATTTTTAAACCAGTTGCTTCACTGATTTGGTTTTTCCTCTCTGTAATTTCTTTGAGCATTTACAAGCATTGCCTCCCCATGGTTGTAAGGAGTGTGTCATAAGCCAGTTTGCACGTGCAGATTTTTGAGTTGTCCTGCCTTGTGTTCTTGTCTAGGCTTTGTGCTGTTGTTGTACAATTGGACTGAGGAGAAAACCACTGGCTTACACAGAGCATCTCTTCTCCAGTCCCCTCTTGTCATGTAAAAGCATCACAGCAGCATAAATGGGCTTTGATTTCTTCAGTTCCGTTAGTGGCTGGATTCTCTAGGCATAAACACAGTGAAAGGTGGCTGTGGAGTTGCCTACCAGGAGATCTCAGTCACTGTTTCAGACATGGGCCAGGGTGGACTTGGATTGCACCATTTCTTGGAAATCCCAGGCAGTGCTTGAGCTCAGAAGAGCAAGGCTTGGGACCTGGAGTTCCAGATTCCATGCTTACTTGTGGTTGGTTGTTTGTATTTTGTTTTATTGTGCAAAGAAAATACAGGCTGTTGCTGAGAGTTTGAGTTTTCCTTCTCTGGGGATTCATAAATAAAAACAGATAGGTTTTGCAGGTGCTTAATCCTGAGGTTGCATTATTGGCCTTTCCTGTACATTTTAAAAACCAAATGTGTGGAGGTTATCTGCAGCACAGGTTTGTTCCTGGATACCCTGCTTACACTGCAGGTTACAGCTGCTTCTGTGGTGTTTTTATTGCAAGGTGTTTTCATTGCTGAAGAGATGTTGGCTGTGTCTCCATCCTCGGGAGTGTTTGAGGCAGGGACCAGAGCAGGGCTGGGAGGGGGAGGACGGAACATTCTGGGTGTTTGGTGCTGAGCCTGGTTTTGCTCCTCACCGCAGCCCGGGGCCGGGTGGGAAGAACTGCCGGGGGGCCAGCGTGGAGCACACGGTGTGTGAGAACCTGCCCTGCCCCAAAGGGGTGCCCAGCTTCAGGGACCAGCAGTGCCAGGCCCACGACAGGTACAGCAACAAGAAGAAAAGCCTGCTGACAGCTGTCATCGTGGATGGTGAGTTTGCTCATCTCCCTCCGTAGTTCCTCGAGTTCTTCCGCTGCAGTTTCTCATCCGCAGGGCTCCCATTGTTGGTGAGAAGGCTGCAGTAGGCCCCCTTTAGCTACAGCTGAAAGACTAATTACAATTAATTGTTCTTGGTGCCGCCCTGCTGTGCCTTTAGACTTCTTAATAGAACGTACAGAGTTGTTGATGCTTTGCTCATCTTTTTTGAAATGATGGGAGAGAAGTGCCTTTACTTGATTCCCAGTCTGAAGTTGGGAATTTCAGACCGGCAATCAGAGAGTTGGGAATTTAAACATTAAAACATTCCAGTTAGTTTGGAACTGAAAAAAAAGGTGGATTCCCCATGACATTTTTAAATTTATGTCGCTTTGGGGCATTTCAGCATGAGTGCCTATCTCACCTGCATTCCTTTAACGCTTCCTCTGCTGGATCTTGCTGTTGATCTGCTGTTGAACCAGATGTTGGTGGGGTATGAAATGGTCTGGAGAATTTGTTCTTCTGAAATCACTGGCTGTAGCCTGAATTTTGTGAGACATAATGACTTGATCCTTCTTATCAGACTGATGAATGTTCCCTGTAACAAACATCTTCCCTTTACAAACAGATACACAATAATGTATTGACTAATTGATTTTCTGTGCTGTTAAAGCCCAGTCTCATCCTTGTAACCCTTTAAGAAGTGATATTTTAAAGTAGGGAAATGACAAGCCTAAACTGAAAGCCTCATCTTCCTTCAAAGATGAGATATCCAAATCCATTCATGTAGAGAACGCATCACCATTGCCTCAAACTCTAGTTTGTGCTCTTCCCAAGGGCAGTTGTCATATTTCTTTTCCCAGATAAGCCGTGTGAGCTCTTCTGCTCCCCGCTGGGCAAGGATTCTCCGGTGCTGGTGACAGACAGAGTCCTGGATGGAACTCCCTGTGGGCCTTACGAGACAGACCTCTGTGTACATGGCAAGTGCCAGGTGCAGTAACTTTCTCTTGTTCTATTTCTAATGTTGGGTGCAGTCTGGGGCAGCACCGTGGGGGTGGCTGGGAGGCTGTCCCCAAGGGGAGGGGACAACCCTGCTTTACAGGGCTCACTACAAGTGCTCCATGGGCTGTGTCTTGGTCTGAGAATTGTGCTGAGTGCCCGAGGTATGATGTTATTCCTGAACAGCTGGGACCGCTCAAAAATCCCATTTCCTTGTGTGCCTGGCTTGGGTGGGAAGGGACTTCTGTGAGGGGAGCAGATTGGAGGGGAAGTCTGAACGGGATAACTGCTCTGTTTTGGCTACTAGAGGAATCACTGATAAAAGCACTGAAGCTGCAGATCAGCTTACAAATTGTCACTAGCCTGTTACAAGCATTATCTTACCAGAATCATGATGCTTTTTGGGCCCACCTGGTTCCTTCTTAGAGATGCTGAGGAAGCTTTTCAGTACCAGTTGCTCCATGGCTCCTGTAGCTGCATGAACCAGTCTTCAGACTGAATTCCCTTTCCCTTACAGTGATGGCCTGTAACCACTGCAAAGATTATTCCTCTCTAACCAAATTACACACAGACCAAAAATGAGGTGTGGAGGAATCTCCGTAATAAAACTTCATGGTTTGCTGAGAGAGTTTGTAGCACTTTAAATGTTAAGGAGGACAGCTCTTAGAGCTGGTGCTTCAGGTTCCAGGTGTGAGAGAGGCTTTGGGGGCATAAAGCAGCTTTACTAATAGCAATGCAAAGAAAGAAGTGAAAAATCTTTGGATTGAATTTTGCACTGCTGCAGGAGACACTTCCCACTGTTTCTTGACAAATGATGCTGAAGAGGCATTTTTCATTTACTCTTTCTAATTTATTCCAATGAAGAATATGAATAGCAGCAGTCTGGGGAGCCAGTACAAGTTGACTCTTTCTAATACAAAGTGCTTTGCACATAGAGCCAGGTTCATGGTGCATCCCAAGTTACTTAATTTTCCCTGGTTTTGGCTATATCTGAAAAAAGCTGAAAAAGACCCCATTAATAACCTTTTATAGTCAGGCCAGCTGTGCACCTCCAGCTGTGTGCCATTGACCATTACTCTGGGCTGGCCAGTTTTACTGCTCCAGACCTTCAGAACTGCCACAAACGGTAAATCAGACATCATGGCAAGGCACATTTTTTTCATCCAGGGAGGAGCAGTAGCCAGCTCCCTCCAAATGAATTCCTTTATGAGCACAGAGCACTGGAGGTATATCACGAAAAGCAAATTGCACTCTGAGTTGGGGGCAACTGCTTTTAACTGTGCAGAGAGGTGATGACAGCTGCAGAACATTCAGTCCATTTGCATCTGGCTGAGAAAAAACGTGAAATGATCAGTTCAAGCCGAGCACATTTGAAAGCCCTGTGAACTCATTTATAATGCTCCTCTGCCATATATGCAGTGCAGTGCTGGGAATTGCCATATGTTCCTGTGTACCCCATTTGCCACAGATACTCGTCTAACTGGCTGCCTGTTAAACCAATTTAATTGCCATATTCATTTAATTACTCCTCTCTGTGTTTCTTTATCCAGCGTAGACAAAGCCTGGCAATAAGCATTGCAGGGGGCCTGGAGAAGAGAATAAGTGCTGAAATCAGGGGGTGGTATTACTGTTATTTATTTTCTTATGTAATCCTTCTAGTTAGAGGCTCTCAAAGGCAAGAATGACACATTGTCAGTGCAACAGACAAATTGTCAGTAACCATTGCCTGTGAACATGTAGGCCAGGAAATGTAATAGATCTTCTCCCTTCATTAGATGCTCCTAAATGGAGCTCATGAATTGTTCTTGGATGATCAATGAATGTAGATGAACACGGCAGAGGAAAAGCTGTTGCAAGGATCTTGGGAGGAAATCCTTTGAGATATCCTTTGAGAAAGAAATCAGGACCAGATTCTCTAAGGCTCAAAATGCCCCGGATATGTTTGGGCATTAAGGGAATTTTCCTTCGGTTGTACTTTGTAAAGTTACCACAGTTTCACTTTAAAGCTGGACTCCAATCTAGAAGGTGTCAATGACGCCTTTGGTGTCAGCCTCAGTATCCCTGAAACAAAATCATCAAAAGCAGCAGCATCCCTGCATTTATCCCTTACACACCTGAAGGCAGCTGGAGCGAGTAAACTTGCTTATTACTTTGATCATGCATAGAAGCACCAAAGAGCAAAGTCAGTCCTAAATTTAGCATAGGGGTTCCTAAATCACCTAGACTTTTTCTAGCTTTAGTCCTTGTTTTTGAGATTAATCATAAGGTCTTAATTTAGTTTTTTTCCTTCTTTATGTGAGTTGGTTTTGAGGCTGAACATTTCAAATGCACCATTTCTTACCATCCTCTGAGCAAACAGGAACCCCCGTTCAAAGCGTGGGTAGGTCTTTGACCTTTTCTTCTCAAAATGCACATGGCCTTCTAGCAAGGAGAATTTATTTTCTCCAGAGATTTGTCAGAGACAGAAAATCTGTAGCAGAGGAGTGCAAGAGCAGCCTGATGTGTTGGTAGAGGGTGAGTGCTCATTTAGGCTTTGCTTTCCCTGTCGTGGACGCTGCAGCCGTGGGGAAGGTGGGGTAGGGCACTGCAAACCTGCACCTCACACTGGATTCACCTTCTCCTATTTCTCTTCAAGTGACAAATGGCTTCCAGGGAGAGGATTCCCTGAGGGTTTTGTTCTTCCCTGGGCCTGGGGGGGATGTGTGTTTGATGAGAGAACACTCATGAGAGCAGGGCACTTTCTAACCCCTTACAGTGCTTTGCTCTGTGCTGAGGTTAATTCAAAACTGCTGGCAGAAGTGGAGCTAAAAAAAGTGTCAGATGTCACAGAGCAGAGGGGTGAGGAGAAGACAAGCTGCTCAGCTGACTGTTATGATGCACATGACCTTGTGCTGGCTTTTCTCAAAGGAGGATTAGTCTGAGCCTCATGACAGCATGAGAACTTTCCAGTGGGGGCTACGGATTGTGCTTCAGGATGTAATTTAAGGTCTCTGTGAAAAGAGAGACCTCCTGTATAGCAGAACTGGGCTAGAGATCAAGGGCAGTCTTTGCTGTGATTTAACAGTTTAAGAGGTGAAGATGTTTTGGCTCTGTCTGCAGTTTTCTCATGAATGTTTTGTCATATCACACCTCCTTTCAACTGGCTGGTGAATCCACAGTATGTTTAATGATAATAAGCCACATATTAGGCTGTCCTGGCATAACAAAGTTGTTAAAGAAGTACTTTCTTCTGAAAGTGATTGTCACACTCTGTGAAAGGGGAACATGGACTGGAAAATGATCAGATTTTCAAAAACAGCTTCTGCAAACTGGACAGGCAGAGTGTTAGGAGAGTGCCACAGGTGCCAGAGGAGAAATTGAAGTTGTTTACTGGACCTGCTGCTGGCAAACAGTTTTTTACGTTCTTAGTACCCACTTTTTGCTTTTGATTGATGCCTGCAGTTCTGGCTTTGTCTCCTCACTTGAGTATTTTCCATGTATTATTCATATTCCTGCATTACAAACTGTGGTACAAGATGTTCCAGACTGGGTAGCTTGTCTCCATACAGCAACTTGGCTTAGCACTGAACTTTGATAAATTATTTAGTGCATGTGCACAGAATCCAGAAGGATTGTCTGAACTACAGAAACCTGTTGTATAATTGCCTTTTTGGTTTTTTTCCATGTCCGGATCTGTAGCAATGTAATCTGAGGTTAAAAAGAGTATCAGGGATTTTGGTGAGTAAGGCATTGTGACAAAACAAAGTCTTTGTCAATACCCTACTAGTTTGTGCTGAGCTTTGCAATGGACTATGAAAAAAAACCCCCACGCTATTTCCCCCAATTTTTCTTCCATGTTGTCTCTTGGAAAGTGTATAATAGAACAGAAGCAAAGGAGTTTCTGGGATGGGAAGGAGCTTTGTATTATTTGCATGTTCTCTCATGAACACAGAGGTTTTGATGTAAAACCTTCAGTATCTATATGGGAAAAATCATGAATTATTGTGTCTAACACCCCCATGAGCTGCTGAGGGATCTAAGCACCAAGTCAAAGGCAGGTGACATTGCAGATCTAATGCAGATGAGAAAATGCTAATTTAAAATAAGAGGTGTCAAACTAAGAGGTGTCAAACTCCTGATCCAGCAGCCCTAATTCAGACAAAATCTGAAGTCTTGGGAAATGACAAGAGGATATTTGTTGAACTAACTCCTCTGTGAACTCCAATCCTTAGCACAAAATTTGTTGTGGGACAGAAATTGGAGTAACTCAGAGATGAGCTGCTTGATTCGGGACCCAGACTCATCTCACCCAGCCCTGACAGCCACCTACAACCCTTCACAGGGCAGACGTGTTTAGAACAGCAAAACATTTCTCTTCCCCTCAGATCTGAATGCCACTTGTTCACATCTGTACATTCCTGTTTCATGTGGTCCATCCCTGGAGGTATCAATGGACATTGGATATTATGGACTAAAGGAATTGGCAGTGTAGATGAATCTGTCATAACCAGCCTGCTCTGTGCATGATTAATTTCTAAAGTGGCACATGTTGCATCAATATTTATATTTGATCCATTGAGACAGCCAGTTAGTTCAGCATATGGGAAGCATTACAGTTTTGTGAGCCTACAATGTCATTTCTTGCATAGAGTGGGTGTATATAACAAAAATAATTGTGTTTATGTAGCAAAACATACCCTCACAACTTGTATCAATTGAGCTCTTTCACAGCCATTGAAAATACAAATAAAAATATCATTAAAAAACATCGAAGCAATACAGAGAATAGTTCACACAGAAGAATCCAAGTGATATGTATTCAAAAGAGAAGAGTTTTCTTATGCTGGAGCCAGCTATGACTGAAGCTGGAAATACCACCCAACAAGCAGTACTTTCAGATGTTTAATTATAAAAATGAGAAGGGGGAGGAAGAGAAGGAAGGGTGGATGGAGATATCAGCTTAAAGAGAATTAATTTCAGGCCTTTGGCTCAGCAAACATGCAGTTACCTGCCAATTTAAAGGTCAGTGGCTGCTTCCAAAATGGGGTGTCAGAGTAGGAGACTGCCTGGGTTGGAAGAGCCTTAAGAAACCTGTGCACACATTTCTGACTGTCCATGCTGAGGACTTGAAGCCCTAAAAGATTTATTTTCATGTTTCTTGCCAGAATTCCCATGTTTTAAATCTGCTTCCCTTCTCATCAATCCATTGAAGACTGGTGGAACTGAAAGTATCCAGCAATTGCTGGATGGGCTGGTCCATAGCCTCAGTCTGCTCATCTGCAGGATAACTCGTGGGTCAGAAAACACACGGGATTTCATTGTTATTTACAAGTTCTTTCTTTCTTCAGAATGTAAAGCTTCCCCTTTCTGCTTCTTAATTTAATAAATCCCCTTGATTGGTTGGACTGGATGGGAAGCAACACAAAGCAAGTGAGAGATGGCAAAGATCAAACAACTTCCTTGAATTATTTAGGTATTAAGGGATTCCTTCTGAACTGTGAAAACTTGACTTTTGAGCAGTGAAACTTGGGATTTTCCCTTTGCTTGTGGTTAATTAAGCCTTCACATTTTGGAAAGCTTTCTGCAGGCTGAGGTTAAAGGATGGGCAGTGTAATACACAGAGCATATAGTCAGTGGGAAGCTCCTGATGTACACACTTAATGGTTTTTCCAGCCAGTTCTAAAAACCCAGGGGCTCTCACACCTTGGAGAAGTCTCTCCATTAACAGCCCAAGGACTGCTGGCAGGTACTTTGCACCCACCAAGGTGATAGGCACTGTGTTCTGCCCTTCCACTCCTCCCCTTTGATCCACTGATCCACTTGTTTTAAGAGTGGTCATGGTGGTGGTTTTAAGAGTATTTTCCTCATGGGGAGTTCTCAAAGGATCAGACTGACCAAGGTGGTCATTGCAGTGTGTTTCTAAATGACTTTGCAGCTTTTGGAATCCTCTATCAAATCTTACCCAAAGCTGTTTCATTATGTACTGTTATTAAATGTCCTGTTATTAAATGCACTTTCAATTTGGAAACGATTGGAAGGCTTTGGGAGCGGGAAACGGGCTCTAATGTTTATGTAGACAACACTAATGTGCTTCCAAGGTATTTTTCCCCCATAAAGTAGCAAGAATGCACCAATTTTCATCTTGAAGCCAAGGGGAAAAAAAAAAAGTGTTTTATTCTCTTAGAGATTTCTTTGTAAGAAACCATTTTCTGGCCCAAACGTGATGGGGGCTGGAAGCCTCGAGGCCTGGAGTGAGGGAGAAGTCTGCCCTGTGGGTAGGAGCAATGGTGCCCTTGAAGAGGAGGGTGCAAGGGCCATCCCCTCTTCCTTCTCTCACAGGGGATAGGGTGAAGATAAAAACCAGCAAAGATATTGGGAGTTACATTTGTGCATTCAGTGGGTTCTTTCCATGCCCTTCGGAGAGAGCCTCTCGAGTCAAAGGGTGTGAGTGGCCAAGTAAAGGTGTGAGGAAATGGCTTGTCTTGAACCCCAGTCTCAGAGGGGGACTCAGCCTTCCCAAGCTTTGCTGGCTTACACTGGTTTCCATTATCTGGGAAACTCCAGTGTAAATTCAGAGCATGTCATTGCCAGCTCCCCATTCTTTCCCTGCCTCCGTTAGAGTCCTACAGACTCCTCGTGGAGCTCTGGGAATAAGTGTGGTTCAACACTCATTATGTTCCCTTTATTCATCTGTGTGCTCACATAGTGCTAATAACAATGCAGCACAATAAAAGATAGCACCAGAGCCTTAAATTAAACACAGCCTTTCCAGTATCTCAGCAGGGTGGCAGGCAGGCGTTTATTTCCAGCTGCCTTTCAGCAACCCCATTAATAAATCATCCTGATTTTCCTGGAAGGAGAACTGCTGGGACATCCTTCTGTTCTGGGGGCAGAATCACGTTCAATATCCCAAAATTATTTGTTGGACATGGGCGTGAAGTTTAGGCTTGAGTATTGCAAATGCCAGAAACTCTACGATCTTCTTCCTACCTCTTTTAACTCCCATTTATACATTTATACTGTTTTTTTCCTGCTGTTCCTGTGCACCAATGTGGGTGCTGTGCCAGTTAATGAGCAGCATTTCCCTGGTATGTGTTTGGGATGATCATCCTCTCTCAGCATGTCTGTCCCTAATGATTTACCCAGACAAGCTCTGCATCAGCACGCGGTGGAACGCTGGCAATCTTTGATCCCTGAAGTACATCTGGACTCAGGCAGTGGCCAGGGTCTTCTGAAACAAGGGGAATATTGGAATTCTCATCCAAATTGCATCGCTTACACACAGACAGGTTCAGATAAACAGCCCAAGTTCTCTTAATATTTCCCTGCTTACCCTATTTTTCAAAATGTTTGTTATTTTGATCGTTCCCTAAGATATCTCTCCAACTTTCTTCTGGCTTCATCACAGGAAGGCAAAGAAGGGAGAGACCCAATAGCCTTATTCAAATAAGTCATACTAGTGACAGTCCTGCAACTCATTTGCCAAGAAACTGTTTATCTATGCAGAATAAATCTTGCACTCATTTTTAACAGTGCAATCTCTGCTAATAACTTTTGCATAGTGACAACACTTATTTCAGTAGAAATTTATGTTTTAAAAGAGAATTGCTGGTCATTTTGAGGGTCTTACATGGAGAGAATACAATTTATATAGATTAATGACAATGTTGTCAGCCTCAAGATCTACAAATGTGGAATGTTCGCCATCATAACCTGTGAATGCTTTGTGAATAAAGAAGATTGTGGTGATAATCCCCATAGCTACAGGGAGAATACTGTGAATCTTCCCATGAATGGAAACAGAACTGTGGTTTTTTATTGGAAAAAAATTGGGTATGTATAGTAAATGATGAAAACACCATTTATAAAGAAGCTTTAGGTGAAATTGTTAGATTTTATAGTTGGTTTTGTTTTTTTCAATTGAATGTCGATTCTTAATACAGTGCAAGCATGTGGAAAATTTCATATTTGCATAGGCAGTCTTGTGGTAGAAGTTGCCCAGATATGAAACTAACCTGCTTCCATTGAACTACTCTTTCATTTCAGGTGGTATCTTGAGCCATCTGATTAATGGGGTTTTTTTCAGGTGTTTCAAAAGTTTAATGAAGAGTTCAGTGCTTTCTCCCCCTTCAGGTTTTCAGTCAGATGCCAATCTCACTGTTTAGAGATGCTCTAACCTTGCACACAAAGTAATGGGGGTCTCTGGTTGTTGCCATTAGAAAATTGGCTGTGATGGGATCATTGGCTCGGCTGCCAAGGAGGATCGCTGTGGGATCTGCAGTGGCGATGGGAAAACCTGCAAAGTGGTGAAAGGAGACTTCAACCACACCAAGGGCCTGGGTGAGTAACACTCAGAGGGCTTCTCTGACCTGCTGGAGGAGAGGTGGGCTAGCAGTAACAGCTCTTGGATAGCACTGGAGTCACCTAGCAAAAACAGCTCTAGGAAGCAGCTAAGAAACACAAAACAAACCCCTGCTCCCTTCAAGTGTGATATCCCATCTGCTTCTTACTCAGTCACCCAGATACCAGCCACTGCCTGTGCCTGAAATTCAGAGCAAAGTTGTGTTTCTCATTTTGAGTGCTACTGGTGCTGATGATTTTAAAATAGGAGACAAAGTCACAGAATTTTTCCCAGCAGGAGGGAAGCTGGATTTCAGCACCATCTTTGAGGTCTCAGAATGATGTGTGTTGCATATTGTAGATGATTCATGTTATAATCAGAATATCTCAGCTAAAGGAAAGAGCACTGTGCTCCCCTCTGAATATTTTTACTGATTTCCTGCCAGCAAAAATATCCAGTATAGAATATAGGAGCTCGGAATTAAGACTTTTCCCTTTCTTGTTAAACATTAATGTATGTACAGCTTGGTGTTTGAATTATTCTTTGTTCCAGGGTTTCTGTACTGCACTTCTGAGAACCCTGTTATTACACATCCTCATTAGCCAAAGGGAGGGAAAGCCATGTCCAGAACTTGGAAGCTGCTGCAGGAGGAAACAATTGTCCAGAAAAAAAAAAATTATTTCTCATTCAGTGAATACAGAACTGGCATTTTCTGTGTGGAGAAATACATTCAACATGTGCTGCTCCAGGGCTGAGTTCCACAAAGCACATGAAAATCCCCTTTAAGCACACACTTCAATTCAGTGTAGTGGCTAAAGCTTCGCAGTTCCCTTTAGTCCAGCTCCAAAGTCTGAGGTTCTGATTTTGTTCACTGACCTCTTCCTCTGTCCCTTCCTCCTCCTCCTCACCTGTGGGGCCAGCTGGGATCTGTCACCTCCATATGAGATGCAGATAGGATTTCCCACCTGCACCACATCTCTCTGGAGCACATTAAATCCCTTGGCCAACCTGTTGAGTGGTTTTCTGCTTTAGTGGCTTTAGTGCCTTTAACTCTTTTGTCCCAATTATTTTCCACCCACTTACATCAAGTCTTTTGCATTTGATGCAAGTGATGGGGAAAGTTCCTAATTTCCATTGAAAAAACCCCAGCTATTCTCCATTTCTGCAGCAGATCATACAGCTTTGGTGGACTTCTCCCATGCTGCTGCAGAGTAGCCATCTTTTATCTTTTCCAATGAGTCTACAAAACATCTTGTGCAGATAAACAGGAAATTTCTGGGTCACTGCCAGGAGGTTGCACCCGCTTCCAGCTACACAGACTGCTTGAGGTGGTGACTTTACAAGGCTGGAGGAGCAGAGCAGCTTCAGCCTTAACTGGCTGCCAGGGCTCTGCAGTGTCCTGGAGCCCAATCAGAAAGAATTCCTGACGACTCGGGGACAGTGTTCAAGCATTCATATTCTCTGCCCATCATCTCAGATGCACAAACCTGTCAAAGTGCTGTTTTTTCAGTGCAGTGTTTCCACCTTTAGCCATCTCACACAGTCTAGGATGTAATTTTTTTTTTTAACCAGTGTAACCTCATAACCATTTATTAGATGTTTTATTTTTAATTTGGGAAGTTAATGACATTTTATGTGTGCTCCCATCCATTTCTGCTCACGTGCTGCTGTTTTGCAGAATCAGGTCCTCAGATGAGCCCACTGAATTTGATGCAGTAAGCAAAGCTCCAGGTCTGGGGTATCACAAGTGAACATGGCTTTACTCAAGGAGGAAAAAAAGGCTTTTTTAAAAAATTGACAGTTAAGCAAAAATGTGCAAAGAATTTGGTGGAAGCTGGGGCAAAGAGAGATCCACAATATTCTGATAAGGAGTTCAAGATTTGGGTGTGTAAACGATTGTGCAGTTCAGTGACAAATCCCCACAACCTGGCTGCATCCCAAGTCAAGGCCGAGACCCCGAGTCCAGTGTGCTGATTTATTATTTCAAAAGAGAATAGACTTTTAACATCAAGATATTGACTGTTTTGGAGTGGTATCTGTTTGGGGAGTCACAGCTGCAGCCTTGGGCCTTGGCTCTGCCCTTGGCACTCCTCTGGTTGCAGGATTGGTTCCTCTGTGTCCTGTGATTGCAAATGATGTTGTGGAGCCCTGTGAACTGAACTAAACCCCTGCCAACTCCTTTCTGTTTCTTAGTAACCAATAGTCATTGTAAGAAGGTTTCCACATGTGTGATGGCAAAGGCAAAGGCTGTTCCCAAGTGTTTCTCGTGTAAGATACTTGAATGCTGTTTGCAGTGTCAGTGGGTGTCGGTGAAATCCTTTGGTGTTGGTTCTTTATCTTCTTTTTGTCGGATTAGATGGGGAAATTTGGTATCAAAAGCCATGGATAAACTTCAAGCACTTTTACTGTTTCACTTGCCTTGTCAGAGATACAAAGTACAGATCCTTTCCTTTTAGGGAACCTATCTGTATGAAAGGAAGCCAAATTTTCATGTACCAAGCAAAAAGAACCAGGTCTATTTCTTTTTCCCCCCAACTTTAATGTCACAGAGGTTCTGCCACCCTCTGAATGGTGGAACATTCAGCGTGCCTCGAAGGAGGTGCAGCAGTTCAGCTCTTACCACCTGTGATCCAGGGTGATCCAACTGGAAATGGACTCCATTCTTCTGCTGGAGAGGAGGTCAAAAGCCTTCACTAATGATGCTAAACATCACATACACTTGTGTGCAGCTGGCTGTCTTCAGCAGGCCAGCTGAATGCACTGTTTAGACTGAGGTTTCCTTTCGACTGGCAGCATGCCCTGTACCTTTTTCTACAAAATAATTTTTCAAAACCAAACACAGAGTTGTTCTGAAGTCTGCCTCTGTCGCCCTGCCACTGTACAGGGGACCTAGAAATGAAGGACAGCTCTAACTCCTGTCTGTTGGGGAGCTGATGTATCACTAACAACTTCTTCAAGGCTGTGCCTGTAATGCTCGGAGACCTGGGTCTGTCTCTCTTGATTTTTCTCAGCCACATCAAGATTTTAGTTGATGATTGGGATTCAAAAGAATTTATGGTTATAAATCAAAAGAATGACCACAGATATTTGTGATGTTTTCTTAATTAGGTGAGATATGCCCAGTTGTTGTAATCATCATTTTGGGAAAGGAAAAGTACATCTTGGCTAGGAATTTTTATTTTTAAGATGGTGGAAAAGTAGGGGGTTTATGGCATATGCTGTTTGTCCAGCACTTATTAAAAGAAACTTGAACAGTAATGCTGTCGTGCTGCTCGGGAGCATCTTTAGCCAACACAAAAATATCTTCTTTTATCAATAGGGTGCACATGTAAATTGTGATAAAATAGAACTCTACCTAATCTTTAGCTCAGGGATCCCTTATAAGGGTTTCATCAGAACATGCAAGTTATAAATCCCAATAACCAACTTTGCAGCAATGGTAGGAGGCTTTGAAATTTATCCATGGCTCTTCAGAGAAATGATTTTCTTACAAATGACCTATCCCATGGCTGGAAGTGGACAGGTGCCAGTGCAGGATTTATTCTCAAGCTAAAAGCAAAGGAGAATCATCACAGCTGTTCAGAAAATAGACACATCATTTGCACTCCACTGCAACAAGCAGCACTCAGCAAAAGCTGCAAGGTGGGAAGGAGATGGAGTCTGAGATGCTCAGCTGTTGTTTATCCCTGATATACCATGGAAGCTGTGCTGG
This sequence comes from Regulus satrapa, assembly GCA_013396955.1. NCBI lineage: Eukaryota > Metazoa > Chordata > Aves > Passeriformes > Regulidae > Regulus > Regulus satrapa. The sequence continues at coordinate 335,028 of VWZN01013655.1, read as the reverse complement.
CAGGTAAGCAGGACAGCCTGATCTCCTTGGCTTCTACCCTGAGATGTTTGTTCAAAGCATTCTGAGTAGGTTTGATAAGGGGCTGGGCACTGTTGATTTTTCCACACCTGATTTTGGTGCGTACAGGGATTAGATAGGAGGGTGCAGTGCCCAGGGATTGGTACTTTCAGCCATGGGATAATTTTTCCTTCCCCTCAGAGTCTGTCTTTCACTGCAGTGTGAACCAGAAGAGTTTTGCAGTAGATTTGTGGCATTCTGAAGTTCACACTAAACTTTCTGTTCTTTCTGGGAGTAATAACAATGGCTAACAATGGATTTTTCTGTGTGGGCTGCCTTCCTCTTGCAAATCTCTCCAGCATTTAAATGAAGATACAGTAGCCACTGTTCACATATTAATCTCCTTGATGACAAAGCCACCTCTTTGTTCTGGTGTCTCTTCTAATACGAGTTATACCATAAAATTTGTATCTAGGATTTGCTTCAATCACAGTCTTACATTCCTGAGACACTGATGTAATGCAGATTATCCAGAAAGATTGGTGTGTGCCAAAGTAACTGTTCCCAAGGTGGAGTATACTGCATACAACACTATAAATTATCAAATAATGAAGTTCTCCTGTTGTATTTTCAAAGCTTCATCTTAACAGGCTGATTTATGGGTGAAATTACTAAAAATACTGCCTGATAGTTGCCAAATCTCATCAGTCTTTAACCAGTTCCTCATTTAAAGAAGAACTTTAAGCCCAACCTTGCAAACCCTGGCCTTGCAGACAATTATCCTAAGACCTAGCAGAGCTTTGAGAGTCCTTGACTCGGGGCCAACTCTGAGACTTTTTTTTGGTCTTTCTAGCTGACACTTGATAATCTTTGTGGAAATCTGCAGTTACAGTTTGCTTAATAAAATGTGCCTGGAAAAGACTGGAGGTGTTTCCTGGTGCAGTTATCTCAAAGATCAGGAATCTGTGACCAGAAGCCTCCCACCAGCTCCGAGGACCAGAGTAGAGTGGTGGAGGCCATCCAAGTTTGTACCTGTGGCAAATTTGCACGGGTGATATCCAGTCTGTTTGCAGCAGAATTCGACCACTAACTCACCCAACATTGCTGGAGATAACAAATGAGAGTGTCCAGATGCTCCTGGTGGGACATGCCCAAGGATTCTGCTTCACCTCTGAGAGGACAGGTCAGATCCAAACCCCTGGAAAGCATTTGGCACTTGTCCAACAGGAGAGTGAAGGTCAGCGGTCAGGTTTGTGGCACAGCGAGTTAACACAGTGTGTTTCTTCTTATTCAGGAGCTGTGAGTGCAACCCCCCAAAGCCATCAATCAGGATTAGAAATTACACAAGGAGAAAAAATCTGGTGTGAGACCAAACCAAACAGTCTCCAGAACTAATACTCTATTAATAGCTCACACTTCACTATTTACTATTGTAAGAAGTAACATAAAAATCACTTTTCCACGTGGTGTTTCTCTCATGGCACAGTGATGAAATGAGTGTATTTATGGCTTGAGCTGAGCCTCCAGCACAGCTCCAGAGTTTGCTCACCTGTAAAGCAGTGTGACACACTCCTGGCTGCTGCTGGGTCAGGGGACAGATTCAGAGTTCACTGAATGTAGTGACTGTCTTCCACTAAATTCAGAGTAGCCTTGTCTCCAATCCCTGCATGATTTAGCTCTGGCCATTTGTATCTGGTTTTAAAAACTAAATAAGTAAATAGTCCTCTAGTAGGTACATTAAATTACTGAAACTTGGGCATGTTCCAGACTGGCTTCCTAACAGGGATGTTCAGGGTGTATCAGGAGCTGTTTCCCTGTGACAGATTCTCACTGGTCACTCTTTTGCTGTGTGTTCGTGTCTTGAGTAGTTGTTGGTTGGGTTTGTGTGCAGCTGCATGGGGTGCAGTGAAGATGTTTGATATCTGAAACACTCTCTATTGACTGTGATTTGATATCTCAGCTGATGAAAAAACAACTCCTGGCAATGTCTAGGGTAAAGCCCAACTTCTGTTTGCTCTGATTTCAGCATTGCCTTTGAAAAATTGAACCTGGAAGTAAGGGTTTTTCCTGGTGAAACCCATGCTGGATCAGCAGCAGGGAGAACATCTGCTCTGGCTTCTGTGCACACTGTTTGAGCTCTGCTGCCCCTTTCTCTGGTTTTCCTGCAAGGGATGAGTGACCATTTTGGAGATATCCTGAGTAAGGGAGAAGTAAGTGAGGAGGAACCAAGTGCAAAGAGAACTGAGCTGAAGGGTCAGATGAAAGTGTCATTCAGATACAAGTCTGGGAAAGAGGGAGCCTGTCTGGCCCAAGTCAGCTGCCCACCTTCTGCACCTGATGAAACCCAAGAGCTCAAGCCTTTCTCATGAAATGACTATTCAGGAAATGAATCCACTGTCTGAGACCCCAAATGTGTCTCACTCCGTGTCACAGTGGCAGGAGAATCACTTAATCCTGAGGTGCAAGAAGCTGTCACCACAGTCCTTTGAGTTCTCCCTGTATCACCACAGCAAAAGCAGGGCTGTTCAGCTGCACTTTTATCCCTAAAATAGCTCCCTGAACACTGCTAAGTGCTAAAGGAATCACTGCTCCCTGTGCCAGCACTTCTCCAACCCATTGCTCTAGACAGCCCACAATTGCCATAAAGGCATCACTGACACAGAACAGCTTCACAGAGCCCTTTAAAGCTAGAAAAGTGGATGAGGGAACATACAGGATAAGCTGCTTAACATCTGAAAGAAAGAGGACAGCAGTAACCCCAAAAAGGTGCCAATTGATACACTGCAAAATAAACTGGGTGGCCAATTAGAAGGGATCAAGTCACGGTTGGGATGAGATTAGTGTCATCTACAGAGGCCTGATTCAAAGTCCAGTGAAGCCACTGGAAAAACTCTGCCTGTCTCTTTGGGCCCAAGTATTCCTCTACTTTATTATTTAAAGGCACCGCTTCCACCCCATGGAACAGGTCTGTAACTCCACATGTCTCCATAGGGGGGGAAAATAGGCTACATTTCCTTGTAGCTCCTGCTTATTCTTACTGTATTCTGTGAGTCAAAATTTGTCTTCGAAAAATTGTTTAGAGGTGACCAGTGGTCAGTCCTGGAGGAACTTCCAGCTCTGTTATTGCTTTAAATCTGAGCTGTGGAATTCTCAGCAGCCCAGTGGATCATTATCTCCTCCAGAACTTTTGTACAGAGCTGAAATGTAAGTGAAAACAAGCTCTTTCCCTCATTTGTCCCACTAATTCCCTCTGTTCAGTTTTAGCATCATCAGAAAGCTTTGTGGTAGTGAGCCCTTCCTGACACCACAGCCTCCACAGGGAGGACAAAGCAGGAGCATCTGTTTGGAGCATCATTTCAAGTGTCTGCTCTGTGCAGTGCTGCTCCTGACAGTGACACGTCGCAGTGTCCTTGTTCATCCCTGTCAGTACTGCAGGAAAACCAGGCTGATTCCAAGGGTGCAGATCTAATCAGAGCTAATTAAGAAGCCTGAAGTCACAGCTGAGCAGCACGCAGGCATTTCTGCTGAAATGTTAGTCGTGACCACGCCTGTCGCAGCAGTGAGAACTGGCTGCCAGCACCGGGATCTCATTTGGAGTGTTTCTCACTCAATCCCCAGCCTGGAGTTGAGTTTTTCACGGGGAGATATGGGATGGCTGATCCTGGCTAGCCCTGCCCTGCTTTCATTCACCCCTTTTTTGTTGCTGTAGGTTACATCGAAGCCGCTGTGATCCCTGCGGGTGCCCGGCGGATCAGAGTGGTTGAGGATAAACCTGCTCACAGCTTTCTGGGTAAAAGGACAAAAGAAAAAATGTTTTGATTAAAATTCAGCTCTGTTTCCTTTTAAAAATGACCCTTCTCTAAGTAAGGTTTGTTGCTGCCAGGGAGGGGCTGGTGATTTGAGTCTTGCTGCAGTCTCTGCTTTTGTGGCTTGGTTTCATAATATTTGTGATGTGACAGTATGTGACACTTACAGCCCCTGTGCAACCTGCAAGGACCAGAGAGTACTTTTATATACAGACAGAAGAGTTCCTGAGCAGAACTTGGCAGTGGCTTGCACAGAGCTGCCAGGAGCACACAGCACTTCAGGAGGGAGTGGGGAGGAGAACAGTGTGTTTAGAGAAGGGAATGGCAGAGGTACTGATAGGAAGGCGCCCAGCTCAGTCTGAAGCAGAGGCAGGACAGGGCAGCTGATATCCCTCAGTAACCTGCTGCCATTTCCTACAGCAGCACATTTTCACTGGGTGCTGTACCCAAACCTGAGCCTGCACTCTGAGATGGGCTTAGCTGCAGCCTCTAGTCCACTTGCCTCTATTTTATCAGTCAAAAAAACCTATTTAATCCTCTTGCCATTTCGACTTCTGCATTCCTTTAAAGGGGAACAGGCATCCTCTCCTCCTTTTCCTATTGGGAAAAAAAGGTTTAGACATGGCTGATGGGTAAGATTTGCATTTGAGGTTGTTGTAGGGCAGACTCTGTCAATGAATTTGTTGTTCAGTTCCTCATTGCATAAATTAAAGGTCAGAATGGCATTTGTAAAGTGCAGCCAGTCAGTTACACTGAGGATCTGTCAATCTGTTCTTCTGCCTCTTCTCTCCAATGTTTGGGGCATTTCCTTCTCTGTCATTCCTGTGCAATGGATAAAGGGTCTTATCCCCATTTACTTCTAGGGAGTTGAGGTCACAGAAATGCTAATGCCCCATGGCCCTGAATTTACACAGGAAGCCTGTGGCAGAGCAGAGGCTTCAAGGAATATTTCCCAAGATCCAAAAAAAGCCTGACATGTGAAAGGTCCCTGGGACAGTCAGAGCTGCATGGCTCTGCATGGAATTGCTTCCAGAGAGGAAGGAACTCTTGAGAGGATTGCAGTGCTTGTCACTCTCTGTTTTGTGAAAGAGGGAACTGAGGTGTTGCAGCTTGCTCGTGGCTATGCAGGAGTCAGAGCAAAGCTCAGACCTTGGTTTCTCATTTCCACATCTTTTGCTTATAATTCTTCATCTCCAGCCAAAAGGAGATGTTAATTATCCAGCACTGGAATATTGGATGCTGCTGAAAACGTTTGCATAGTGCTTGTGTCAGAATTTCAGTTCTAGTGCTATTGGTTTTCTGGTATCAGTAGTATCACCAGGAAAGATGCTTTTGTTCTCTTTCACTCCAGATTCAAGGAAAAAAAGGAGGGCAAATTATGTCATTCAGCTGCCCTTTGATCAAAACCATTGGCATTTTTGCCACTTCTTGGTAGGAAGGAATATCACCACTGCTCCTATTTCCATAATGCTTTAGCCAGCCTGCCAGAGGACCCCCCCCTACACGTGAGGTGTTTGACATAGCAAAGCCTGGTGGAACAATAGGAACCAGTGTTTCTTTGGGTTTTGCAAGTGCTCTGCCTTCTGGAAACCAGTCTTTTTGTTTGTCTTGGTGAGTGGGGCTTGCACAGGGTTTTTGGCCTTTGGCAGATAGCAGAGCACTGAGAGTCTTACATGGAGTTAGAGACTGCCCTTCCTTGGGACAGCATAACCTTGACTAAAGCAGATGGCTCCCCACTGGATGGTGAAGATTAGGATTGTGTATTTTTGAGAGCAGGAGTTGGCCTTGTTTGCATCACATAAAGATAGATAAAAATCTGGCTCTCTTAAAGCTTTGAGTGCTTTCAGCTCTTTGGTTTGTGGTCAGGAGCCAGGAGAACCTCTCTAAGCTTTCCAGGGTTTTCTCTTTCAAGGAGCACTCAACACAAAGAAAAGATACCCAATGTCTTTCTGAACTGAGATGAAGAATAGCTGCAGGGGGGTTCTAGTAGGACACTAAAGATGACCAAGAAAAAAAAAACCCCAAATCACTCTCTAACTCAGATCCGAGTGTGGAAGGATTTTCTATTTCAATAGCACTGACAAAGCTGAGTCCAATCAGGTCCTATTTCTGCTCAGAACCAGGTACAACATTTTGGAAAGAAGCCCAGCATAATTTGGAATCATTATTCCATGTGCTGGGAGCAGTGCCTGAAGAATTTCCCTCCACCTACAGGCAACCCACGCTGGCTGCCTTGGCTGGCTGTAACTCTTAAAAACCACCTTGAACAGGAAATGCCTGGGCAGTTTGTGTCCACAGGCTGGGAAGCAAGCTGGAGAGACCCAGGGTGGAAATAAAGATCTGACTAGATGCCAGGTTTAGAATTTGATTGGTCAGTTCCTGCCTTCCAGCCAACAAGAAAAACAGAAGTTACAGGTTGTTGCTGGGGTTCCTATTGCTCCTGCTCTTCTACTGTACAAGTTTGAGTTTAGTTCTGTCACCTCTGGGTCTGGGCAGGGCCAGCCAATGGTTGTGTGTGACAAAAGCCATTGGAGTTCTCTGTGTCTGAGCCATGGAAGGTTCTGTAGCTGCAGCAGTGATCTTGCTGATGGGGCAGTGGAGGCAAACAGCAGTGCCAACACTTTGGCCCAAATGCTCTGCTGAGTCCCCAGTGTAATTCCTGCAGTCCTCAAGGTGCACCTTTGAGAATGGGTCTGTTTCCAAACTCTCCATTTCCTCAGCCACTAAAGGGAGCGGTGCCTGCAGCAATCAGAATCAAACCCTGCCCAGAAAAGAGCCTCACAAAGATGAAACATTGGTTTTCATCAGCAAATTATCTCCCTTTGATGGGGAGCTGGAACCAAAGCATGACTTCAGTCACTTAACCTCTTGGACAGTTTGGAGCACGCGCTGGGATATCTTTCCTAGTCAGCCATGCTGCTTGGAGATAGTCCCATCTCTTCCACAGCTTTGATTATTCGTGTCCACAGCTCCTCAGCGCCAGCCTGGTGGCTGCTTTGATCTGCCTGGAAGCCTTGGCAGAAAGCAGAAAGAGAAGTGAGCCACAGGGAGAGACACATTGCTGCAGCATGCAAATGCCAGGGCACCATTGTACCCTGGGCTATGTGCCAGAGGAAACTTTCCTCAGAAAAAAATATTCTTCCACTTCAGTTCCCCTTCACCCTGATTTTGAAGCCTCTGATGGAACTCTGAGAGCTGTCAGGAAGGTTGTGTGCAGCAGGACAGAGATCTACCTTTTTCCAGGGATTCCCAGTGTACAGGTCCTCAAAAAGGCACATGCAGAGAACATTGTGACCTCCACTTGCTCCAGATTCCCCCATGGTGTAGACATTACAAATCATATACACACATATATATAGGCTATGGAGGCTTGATCCAAAGGCATGACAGTAGGAGATTTCCTGTTGATTTCCAAAGGCTTTGAACAGGTTCTCTTACCTTCTTGCAACACACTCAAGTGAGAGCAAAGTTGTGTTCTTTACTGAAAGAGAATAAAGTAGGCATGAGATGCTAGAGGTTAAAAAAACATCTTGTTAAAGGCTTAGCCAAAAGACACAGTTAACCTTGAACTGAGGAAGCCCAGTAACACGTGGGATATTTCTGTCTGTCTGCTGTCAGGGCAGATTTGATCATGGTGAATGGATCTCCACAAAGGGGCCTGGCACTTTCCGCTGCAACAGGGTCTGCCAATTTTCTCTTCCCTCAGTGCATCACACCCACATCTGGATAACTCTGCTTCCGTTCTAACACAGAAAACTCATCAGTCCCTAAATCACCTTCCACCGATGAGTCAACAGTAATGTGATGCCCTTATGGCTGGAGTTGTCTTTGAGTGCTTGAAGGACATCAGTGATCCTGATGCAGTAGTTATACCGGAAGAAAGGTCATACAACTCCAAGTATCTTTATTTTCAATATTCATCTTCCTTCTGCCACTGAGCTTTGCATGTTGGCCTTACTGAGGATGGGTGTGAGCCTACAGCACCTAACCAGGTGTTGCATTTGTGTCCAGCAGTTGGCCTCTGAAAAGAGGGTGGCCAAGTTCACAGTTTGCCCACTGACCAGCCCCTGCTTTGTGACTTGACTTCTCTTTACAGCTGTGACAGCTGAATGTTAATTTGTTCAATGGTTGGTTATGGAGCAACACAATCATCAGTTGTATTTTGCACTTGCAAATCTTCACACGTGTATCAAGAAAGATTTGATGGATCTTTTACTCTAGGAGAGTTTAGGAAAATGTGGTCTCAAAATCTGGAAAAGAAAAGAAAATTCTGCTTGGAAACTAAATTGCAAAGCTGTCATGTTGCATTTAAAAGCTGTCATGCATTATCTCATTTTAGAGATAAATGATCTGTGGATTTTATGTTATTTCTTCAAAATATCTTCATCAACTGCAGTACAGAATATATCTAAGTTAGAAATATTACAATGGGCCATCTAAAAGCAGAGGGTTTTATTCTTTTAAACTCACATCCATTACAAGGTTTCTGCATCTTGTGCTTGAGGTAGCTTGAGACAAAGGCTCAGTAGTCTGTACTGTAATTACAAATTTGCTTGCCTTTCATTCCGTGGTGTTTGATTCATTCCAGCTTTAAAAGATTCCAGTAAGAGATCCATTAACAGCGACTGGAAAATTGAGCTTCCTGGTGAGTTTCAGATCGCAGGCACCACTGTCCGGTACGTGCGAAGGGGGCTGTGGGAGAAAATCTCTGCCAAAGGACCAACTAAAATACCACTGCACTTGATGGTAACTTTATATCCTTTGTTTGTGTTTCTTAAGTGATGCAACAGAAAGGGTTTATATCCTAGCTGAAAGTTAAATTTTGATTGTTTGCTTCCTCACCAGCATTCTTTTGCAGCATTGCAGGAGTTGGAGAAGCCCAGCTCCCCATTCAAACAGTGATGCTCCATTCTGGGAGAGCAGGCAGTGTCCCATTCAGCTCATGTCCAGTGCAGGATATCCCTGTAATGTGTCACTGACAGGTCCATTCTAGAGGATGTAGGTTCCCAAGGACCTGTCTTATTTCTTAGACGTACCTGATCACACACATAAAACCATATTTGCTGAAAAGTCTTTTCATCTCATGCCAGAATGTATTCTGTATTTAAGAACTCTGTTCTCTAACAGAAGGGGTGCAGGTCTAGCATGCACAGATGATATATGTGAATTTGAATCTAAGTAATGACTTAATTACAGAAATGTTCTTTGTTTTCTCTATATTGTTTTTTCAATTGTATGTAGTTTAAGGTGTTTTTTGACATTTTTTCCTAATGTTCAGCATAGCCCTTCTGTTAAACCAGCTTGGTATTTTATAAACAGCCATGTGGCTGAACATGAATGAGAAGTCCACAGGGATGAGAAGAGCAGGACTGTGGTCCCAGAGCTGTCACTGGTGGGTGATGGGGTGACCCATGGGCCAGTCCCTTAATGCTGGTGGAACCTTAACATTTATGTTGGTGAGACAGCTGTGGTAATGCCTGTCTCATGTATCTGTTCCTGCTTAAAAGTCTTTACAGAAAGCTTTACAAGTTCTGTAGCAAGGTTTGCACAGAAAGTATATTCATTTTCTCATTGTTTCTGTAACTTCTTTATTCCATTTTTTTCTGTGCTGTTTCTTCTCCTTGTGACTTATTGCCATGTTTGTTCTCTGAAGGCTATCTGTAAGCACTGCTAAAAATCAGCATTCTCTCCCTTCCCTCATCTGATTTTTTGGCTTGCTGGTGTTCATGGTGACCCACTTTGAAAAGCTCCAAAGATGCCTGAACTTTTCACACACACAAAAAGCTGACAGTAGTACTCCACTTTGGCAGTACCTTCTTGGTGTCAAAATCTACTGCACAGGAACACGAGGGGTTTTGTCTTTGCTTTCTCGGACAGATGGGTGAGTTTACAGGCTCACAGACCAGTGTAATGCTGGATTCAAAGAGGTTACAGCTGGAATAGTCACAGGTGCAGGGTTGGGCCCACCAGCACCTTCCTGCCTCACCCCTGTAACCCAGGGGGTGCCCACTCAAAGGAGGTGTGTTGCAGGCACCTTCTTCACCATCAGAAACATCAGCTTCTGCTTGACTTTGGCCTTAACACAAACCTTCCCTGCTGATACCAGGACTCTGACAAATTATCTTGTACTGCCAAGTTCTTCCCAACCTCATGTGAGAAACAGGAGTTGCACAGGTACCGTTTGGGAAGATGCTTTGCAGGGCTCCTTCAGCAGCTCTTGGAACCCTCTGGGGCATTACTTGGTTGAGGTCCACTGTAAGAAAATCTGGTTATTGGCATTTTGTGATCCTCAGCATCAGCAGAGCTTTGGTTTTAAAGACGTTCCCCTTTGTTAAGGAGTAAGTAGCTAACATAGGAAAGGAGTGATTTTGAGCTTCCCCAGAAGTGTCCTGTCAGATACAGACAGGCCCTTCCAACAGACACAGGCAGAGGAAATGTTCCCTTCTTCACCTTCCTTCACAGAAATTATTAAAAATGAGGAATGTAAAAATTACCAGACCATTAAAAAACATGTGGTTTCAAATCACTGCCAGTGGTAAACAAAGCACACACGAAGTCTTTGCTTCAAATCAGATACGAATCTTTTCCTTGATACAGGGTGGCAGATTTCATTCTTTCAACACGAGAGAGGCAGGATGGTTACCAGTTCCCTCTAAATAGAAAACTGTTGTTCAAACAGTGGTGGAATACACTGGACTGACAAAGAGCCAGAAGCTTCAGTCAGTCCATTGTGACCTGCATTTGAAACCAATTATACACACATACACCCACCCCCCCAATTATATATGGCTACGAAATTGCATGAAATTGGTTTCATATGGGCCTTTAGATTCACTAGTCTTGCACCCATATTGAGATAATAAGGATTTCTTTTTAGGGGCTGGTTTTTAATACTTGAGGCATTTCTCCAAGTGCATTGCTATGCGTGTATTTCTTGGAGAAACTGATGTTTGTGTAAGTAGGCCTGTGCTAGTCCTCCTTGTGCAACAGGGGACAACCAAACACTCTCAGAGCTGAAGGGGGGGTTTAGACAAGGCTGTCTGATCAGTTCTGTGGAACAAGAATTCCTATCTCCTGCAGTTCAAGAAAGCCAGAGCAGGGCTCCAGCTCTGTGCCTCTGACTGCCTGGCATGTGACTTGTGTTGAAAAAATACCAGCCTTCATCTTTGAAATTGTAATGATGGCTGGCTGGTTTCAACCCTGGTGTTCAGTCCTGGTGGTGAGGCTCCCTCTGTAGTTGAAGCAAATTCATGTCTTTGTTCCCCACAACTTCTGGAAGAGGCTCATCTGCCCACTGTTCTGCCCTGTGCAGAGCAGCTCATGGGTGCTGAGTTTGTGGAGCCCCCGCAGTGTTCACAGCACAGGCTGCCAGAACCCCTTCTTTCAGCACATTTGTTTGGTTAAACAAGCTCCTGACAGCTTTAGTGAGATTATTGGTTAAGTAGGAATGATTTGTGCAAATCTGAAGGGGAAACAGTTCCTGTATGGAGAAAAGAGCATTTGAAAATTTGTCTTTTTTCAAATAGGCAGCTGCTTGCTCCACTTATGAGAGCCCTGCTTAAAATATATTATTTGATAAGGCATTGCTCCTGTTTCAGCAGGTGACAAAAGCCAGCACAATTCACCTGTCTAATGCTGCTTAGATCATAAATATAAGTAAGTTTAAAGCCACAGCATGAACATTACAGTAGTACTTCTATGGCATTTGTTAATACAATGTGGTAACTCAGATTCCATGGACCCTGTTTTCAATGGGACATCTTCCAATCAGTTCTGACTCAAGCCAGAGAAAGTGAGAGCCAAATGAAGTCCAACATGTAAATCAAAACAGGTCCAGTACTCTCATCTGCCTATGGTGAAAACATGAGCATTTTTCTCTTGTTCCTCTGTTAATAGTCAGGGAAATTTGGAGTAGTAATACTGAAGACATCACAAGTGGTTCCATAGGAAATAGCCTGCTGTTGGAAGCAGGTTTCACCTTTCTCTAGCAGTATGCAAGGATGAAAATGTATGTTGCCAGCAGCTGGATGATATGGCTTTTGCTTTGCATCCACAGTTCTCTGAGACATAAAACCCTGCTGCTAGAGCTTGTCAGCAGGAGTAGGCATGCTTGCCTTGAGTGCTGCATTCATCAGGAGAAAAGGGACTTTTTGTGCAGTAGTTGTTTTTGCTCTGGGAAGTATCACCTTGTTCTTTCAGATGTTTAACTCTAGATCCTCTTTAAAATATTTGTTATATGAAAAGTGCTGATTTACTGCTTCCTGTTGTCTGTCTTTGTGAAGCTGGTGTCCTCCTGATCGCACGTGAGGCTGAAAGTTATGCCTTGAATTCCAGGTTTAGACATCTCTGTGATAGCTTTAAATATTCACAAATCATAAGCAGTTCTTGCTCCTATTTTACCAGTACCATTGAAATTTAAGTTTTCTAGATAAAGATTTGGTTGCCTTTCACAAGATACTTATATTTTAGGAATTTTTTCCCGAGCCAGCATTTCCAGCAGTGCTGTCTCACAGCCTGTTGGCTCTCCCAGCACAGTGTGTTGCAACAGCCTCTCTTTTCCTGCCGAACCAGGTGCTGTTATTCCATGACCAGAATTACGGAATTCATTATGAATACACCATCCCTGTAAACTATACTGCTGAAAACAGAAGCGAGCCAGAAAAGCAACAGGACTCCTTGTACATCTGGACACACAGCGGATGGGAAGGGTGCAGTGTGCAGTGTGGAGGAGGTAGGGACAGCAGGAAGCTCGGTGGGAATCCCTGTGTGGTGTTTGCAGGCTCCAGCCACAGGAGAGAGGTAGGAATTGGCCATGAAAACGGAGTTTGCCAGAATGAACTCCATGAAAGCTCATTGTCACCGGCTCTCCCCGCTCTGATCCCCATCCCCACAGTTCATTTCCAGGCAGCCTTTTAGCAGGGCCGCTGGCCGGAGCTGCAGCTGGATTGCCGCTGCACGCGCGGCTGTGTGCAGCCCGTGCCCCCGTCCCCTTCCTGGAGCAGCCTCTCTGCAGGTGTCCAGGCAGCTCAGGGAAAGGCACTTCCCTCCCCAGGGATATGGAGGGCGCAGTGCTGCTCTGGCAGCTCCTGGAGGTTTGCATCGGGTGCTCCAGGAGCACGTGGCAAAGCTGAGGATCCCTGGGTGAGCCCAGACAGAGCTGCTGGAGCCCTGGGGGGAGCTGATGCTGTGAGACCAGAGACTGGCTGGGCTGACACTGCCCACTGCATTTTCAGTGCTGGGAGAAGGAGGTTGTTCCCTGAGGAAAACAGATCATTCCCAAGCATTCTGGGCAGTCTGTCTTCACCAGGAGACTCAGTTATTGGTGATGTGACATGACAGAAGGAAAGAGCTCATCTTCACATTTGCAGGATCACTGCCCTCAGTGCACTGAAATTACTGATTTTTTTCTGTAAATAGGACTCACTTTAGAATAGACACTTGTACTTGTGCGTTAAAATAACAATTTTTAAGCTATTAAGCCCTCATGTGAATGAAAAGGAAATTTATTTGTGGCTCTTCTGATTTTTATTGTAAGTCTGCTACAAATTTGAGTCAAATCAGTGTATGCCAGCACAGCTCCCACCAGCAGTAGCTTGATAATTGGTCTTCTATTTTAGTTGTCCAGTGCTTTTGCTACTTATCCCAAGCTCAGAAGGGCCCTTCTCCTTTCCATACAGATGTTTGCATATTTTCTGTTAACAGAACATGAGTTATTCTTCATTATCAGCTGCAGATGGTGAATAAACTCAATCTGATGCAGACTCAGGGTTCGAAAGCGAACCTGAGAAACCAGAATAATTAGTGGTAAGACACACAGTGCAGGAGTGGCACTTTCCTTGTCACATCTAGTCACTGCCATACTCCCTGTGGCACAACTTTCCTGATGCCACTCAGTGGAAGGCTGAACCCTGAGGACCTCACTGCATGGAAAAACTCCTGATGCACTGTTTCATGTGAGAAAGTAACTGCTGACTCCTCCTGAGATGCTTCCCCCCACAAGGATTTTAAAGTAGCATATCTGGAGGAGCAGAAGCTGAGAAAGAATTTATTTTGGTGGCTTTATTTTCTCTTTGTGAAATACGAACAAGTCCAGTTAATGACTCTTGAACCTGGGTCACTCCTTTTCATCCTGACTTCCTGCCTGGGGAGCAGCAGGAGGCAGCTGTCCTGTCATTATCAGTCACATTATCAGGGGCTGGGAGGTCGTGTGACTCCAGCACATCTGCCCGAGGTGATGACAGGGCACAGCTACCTGTGGAGGAGGAATCAGAAATAAAAACAAATTGTTTTAAAGCTCGTTTCCACGTTAAACACTAGAAGGAGAAAACCCAGATTGCTGCTCCTGTGCAACTGTCAATTGCATGATTATTGGGGAAAGATTTGTAGCTTTTCTGAAAACAAACCAAAAACCCCAAAACATGCCAGTACAAAGGTCAGGCAGAAGTGGACACTAGGATTTCTTGCAGAGGTGGTAGAGAGCACCTGGTAGACGAAGCAGGGAGCCCCAAGCTTTTGAGTTTTGGTTGATGAGTGGAAGTGGTTTTTGTTCAGAGTTGGTTCTGGTCTGGCTTTCAGGGGAGCGGAAAACCATCGTGTCCTGCACTCGGATCGTTAACAAGACCATGACTCTGGTGAATGACAGTGACTGCCAGCGAGTGACCCGCCCCGAGCCCCAGGTCAGGAAATGTAACACACACCCCTGCCAGTCACGGTAAGGAGTTAAAAACCACTCAAATCCAATATCCTTTCCCTTCAGAAACTGCCCCTTTGCAAAGCCTCCATCTGGTGAACACAGTGAGAATGTCTCCAGCTATTGGGACACATTGTTAGCCACAGTAAGCAGCTGTAATATTCATTTCCTTTTGTTGAGCAGGTCAGATTTTCATTACTCAGACAAAGCCCGTTTAATTTGTGGTCAGTAAGGCCAGATTCCGTGCAGGCTGCCTTCATGCATTGTTTGGGGATGGTTTTCTTTTCCCCTTGGTTGCCTCCTGGGAGACAGAACAACTTACAGTATAAAGTTAGACAAGAGTACAGTGACTGCATATCTAACCTTTCTTTGTTTGAATCAGCACAGAATGGGGTCTGATTAACTGTCAAACAGCACTACCAAACCCCTGAAGTAACAAAATTAAATTATGATGAAACACATTTTAGACGCTTTCCTCAGTAGGGGTGCTTTTCTTCTCGTTAGTTATTAGAGATCTATAAAAACAGTAAAAATACCTTTTTAAAAAATTTGGCAAGCACTTTTAGCTGAATTAATTTTGATCTGTGTTATATTTAAAAAAGATGTTTCTGGCCAAAATGACAAAAGACAGGAAGGAAAATTAATTTGTTTAGTTTGTTTGCTAACAAAAAAGGTTCACTGTTGTTCTGCAGTGATATTTGGCATTGTAGAGTAGTGTAGAAACTGCAGTTTTGAAAGTAGATAGAATAACACCAGGATCATGGGTTTGATGCATATCCATGGGCCATTCACTTCAGAGGTAGACTCAATGTTCCTTGTGAGTTCCTTCCAACTCATAATATTCTGTGATAAAATCAGTTTCACACGAAGCTGAACAATACCTATAAAAGCATCTTCAAACCTACCTGCTGGCTCCTGCATCTTGGATAATCAGACAAGCCAGGGAAATGCACCTAGAGAGCTAATACTCCTGGCAGAAGCAATGAGGGAAACACCAAACAGCACACTTCCTTCTAATTAGACCTGCACTCTGATTAAAGTGCCCTGGAGCAGGGAAATGCCGTGTCAGCTCATCCATCAGTAAGCTGGTTCAGGTTTCAGTTTCTGTCTGCACTGCCTGTTATTGCTGCTGTACAATATTGTGTCTGTACAACTTGCAGTACTGAAAGGTATAATGAGATACCCTGGTGTGTAAGGAGAGCCAAAATCCTGATGGCTTCAAGGAAACAACTGTCATTTCCATGAGAGGTTCAGTGGGGCTGGGATTTCTGTCGTGTCATTCTGTGGGAAAGAAACCAGAAGCATCTGCTTGTGTTGCTGCCCTGGCATGGAGTATTTCTCCCAGACCTTTTGGAAAGCTGTTGGGAGTAGACTGCAGTGAGCCCAGGCAGGTATAGGAGGGGTTCCAGGTAGTAGAGGTGAAAAAAAGCAATTTTTAAAATCACGGGCAGCTTCTGCCTCTTCCAGCTGAGAACAAGGACAGGAGGTCCTGGCCATAAGGTCTGTCACAGCCCTGAGACCCACAGCGTGCTCTGAGGGATCTCCATGACCCTGAGCCCCTGGGGAGGTCTCTTTGGTGCCCTCCCACCATGGCAGTGCTGCCTGTCCAGGGCACTGACAGTGGGTGAGGTAAAATCACACCAAACCTCCTGAGAAAGGATTACTCTGCTCCTGTCTCCAGCCCGTGTTCCTTTGGGGAGCTGGGTCCAGCCCTCAATGTTATTCCAAGGTCTCTCTTCTTCTCTGTGGGGTCACCAGGCAGTTTATGGGCACAGCCCAGCCCAGTTCTGCCCAGCTGCAATGGGCTCTGGCCCGGTTTTTTCAGAGCAACAACAGCAGACACTGAATGTGCTTAGAACCTGGAAAGGCCACAGAATCCTTGCTGATGATCTGATAGACCACACTCCCTCACTCTCTCCGTGTGGACTACACTTTCACACTTAACATGCTTTTAACTGGAAACATTTTCAGAAGCACATTCTCTGTGCCTCTGTAGAATTTAAATTTCCACTTGCGTTTGCCCACCCAGACATTAGAAATGCATGCTTAGCATATTCTCTGACCAAGAACATCTTAAAGAAACCATTCTCTTTCACCATGTCAATGCTTTTTTTATGAGCCCTGAATTTGTTTTAGGGTTTCAAGTAAAATTATTGTAGCATCTTGTTACAATAAGGTCCTTTCCCGTTTCCACTCAGACCTAAGCCCTTCACCTGAGTTCAGAAGAAGGAACAATGCTCTCCTTTCTCTGGTAAACCTGCTCTGTTTTGTGCATTTTGAATTGCATTTGCACTTTCACTCAAAATTTAGGAGAATCACTTTTCAGAGTATTTATCTCTAGAGAGGGCTCTTTTGGGAGGCACAGGGCTGGGTCAGAGGACACTCAGACTCTGTTTCACTTTTGCATGGGCTGTTTGACTTAAATTCACTGCCCCACACTGTCCCTTTGTTTCCTCTCTCAATCCATGTATAAGCTAGATTGCAAGCTCTTTGAGATGGGGTGAGATCATATTGTTCCAGTGGAGGAAGAGGCTGCTGCTGCTGAGATTGTAATAAAAATATTAAAAAAATAGTTACCCACATTTATAAAGTGATCAGGAGGAGAAAAGGGTATGTTATTAATAACAGTGTCTTTCTTCCAGCACGATCCCAAAGTGCTTTGTAAATTATATATCCCTTTGAACTTCAGCCACCTCTCAGGAGAGCCAAATAATGTAGGGCAGGGGACAGTACTTTCATGAGGCCAGGGAGAAGATTGGAATTCTCCAAGTGCAACCCAGCATCTGAGAAAAACAAAGCAGGATTTAAAACTTGATTGGATACACTGACATGTTTTAAAATTAAACGTCAGAGAAGAGAATTTTTTTAAGGGTTTTGTTGAAACTGGCAAAAATAAAAGAATCTTTCATTCTTTATTATTGTTACTCTTTCACCTTTTAAAAAAAATGCCTTTTTTTTCTTCCTATTTTATTTTTTATGTTCCTTGACCCTCTTTTTCCATTAAATTCTTTACAGCTTCCTTTCCTGTCCCAACTGCACCCTATTAGCACCTCTTTATTCTAATCCTTTGCCTAGCTCTTTAGATATTTTTTACAAAACCCCGCTGTAACCAGATGGAATCTGGATTCCTGCATGCGGCGCGGATGGGTCTCTTCCAGCAGCCCAGCACCAACCCAAATACACCGGCAGAGGCAGCCCTGGGGCTGGCACCAGGCTCAGAAATCACAGATCACATCAGCTGTTTTCACTGAAAACACAGCTCAGGCCACTGGCCACACACTTCTGCATGCATGGCTGGGGCTGTGGCTATGAAACTGCTCCCCTCCAACGCAGGAAAAGCACCAACAGCACGTGAAATTCCCCAACTGTTGGACTTGTAATGGACTGTGTGCAAATGCTGGTCATTTTTCTCCTCTTTGCTGTAAGAGATTTTTTAGGAGAGGTTGAGTTCTTTCAGGGGCCTGCTGAATATTTGGTGTTCTTACATGGATGCTGAACAGCAGCATAAATGCCAGAAATCCCTGAAAACCACAGGAGACCCTCAGCCTTTTTTTTTTTTTTCACTGTTTAAGACTTGAAAATATCTCCTGAGCCCAAGGGTTAGTATTCTGGTACTACCAGCAGCATGTCTTAGACTCCTTTCTATAAGCTGAGCTTTTTCCACAGTCTCCTTCCCCCACTGGAAGGTTCTCCTGTGACCTTGCTGTTCATGTGGGTCAGAACCTTTTATTTCCAGCCTAAGTTACTCACTGTCATTTTTCAGCCTATTTGTTGTGCATCAGTTCTGTTTCTTTTCTTCCACAGTATTTTCCCTCCATTCCTCCCTGCCTTGGGCTATTTGCCACAGGATACAACAAACCATTGTATCTCCTCCTTCTATCATTTTTCTGGGCTAAATCCATTACTTTAACTTCTTACTGCTTTTTTCATGGCTGCATCATATTTGCGGCTTACAGTCATTCGAGATGTTTCCCTTCTCATTTATTTCATTGTATGAACCCTACTTTAAAACAGAAATGCTTGTTATTGGTCCCTGAGCAGTCAGCCTTGCACTGTGTGCTGTTTATTTCCATCCTTGCTTTGTTATTGCAGTACTCAAGGTTATTCAGTTCTTCCTGTATGACATCTTAATCCTCCGAGGCATTGACACTGCTTCTAGGCTTTGTATTGTCAGCATTTTCCTCAATTTTTTAGCAGTTTTCATCTTTTTGTGCCAAGGTCATTAATGAGCATACCAAATTAGATCAAATGTAAGACAGACATTTCAGGAAGCCCATTAGTAACTGATCTAAATTCCTTTCATACCTGATACTCCTTTGCAGCACTCAAGGTAGATGGGAGGCCAGCTCTCACCTCTCTATAAATTAGACAATTATGTCCATGTTTCCCAGTATATCACCAGTGAGCATTTCCCATGCAGCAAAAGAAGTTCTTCACCAAACAGATTAAATCTTCCACATTTCCTTTGTCTGGAAAACCAGTTATTTTAGTCAGATAAATGCAGCCAATGAGTTTTGCCTGGGGGAAGCCGATCTTGCAGCCTTTTAAGACTGTGTCCCTGATTATTGTTGCCCTCCAAATCAGCTCTAAAAGCTGGCACGCTGCTGAGGTCAGCTCTGGGGTTACATGGATCATTTCCTTCTTTCTTTCTTCTCTTTCCCTTTCACTTTTCCATCCGTGGGCTGCAATCCAGCACCAGCCTCTCCAAGGGCTCACACATCACAACAGTGCCCACTGGGGAAAAATGAAGCCAGTTCTAAGAGTCAGTCAAGGCTCCAGTTGGCTCAGCACCTCAAAAATGTGTCCAAAGCTTGGGGAGTGCCAAAATGATGGTGCCTCAGTGTGTAATGGTTGATAGTGCCCATTGCTTTGATTCCTGCTCTGATTTGGGCTCAGGATGTGTATCCATGTGCTGGCTGAGAGTCCACTTTGTCTTCTAGACTCCACCCTACCCCCGTGTCAGTGCTCTGTTTAACAGCCCAGGAGTACAGAAATCAGAATAATACAGAAATCAGTCTTTCTCCCTGATTCTGGGCTGTTTGCACCCCATTTATGTGTGTTTTCATCACAGGTAGATGGGGAGCGAAACAATTTCAGATTTATTTTGTGCAGTGGTAACCTTGCAAATACAAGAATTTGGGGGGACACAATATGATGGAAAACTCTCTGAGAACATCAGCAAATTACTCACAGGGCTGTATAGAAATTGCACTAAACTGGAGGGATGTCGGTGTTTGTTAACTGAAGGGGCTGAGCTGGACATTTAATGGCTTCAAATGGGTCAGTCCTTTCATTAATGCAGTCAGGCTCTTCTGAAAACTCTACAAATGGTTGTCATCCATAAGCTTCAAACCCTTGTCTGTGCCTTGTGCTGAGAAACATCTTTGGTGTGCATTGGATTTGGTTGCATGAAAAAAAAAAGGAAAAGAAGGAGCAGCCGTGGGGAGGGTTTCATTTTACCCTGGAAATCTGGCATCAGTAGTAATGTTAGCACCCTCTGATCCAAGGAGGCACCACGTAAGAGCTCATTTTGAAGTACTTCCCAAAACTGGAGTTGGGATCTCCAGAATCAGCTTGAGCTTAATGAATTTGCCAGGACTGTGCTAGCAGGACCAGCTGGAGCAGGGAACACTGCGCTCTGCTGGCAGCTCCTCGGGGACACTGCCTGCAGCAGGGCTCCCATGGGCCTTGCTGCAGCAAAAGCCAAAATTCTGCAGACCAGAGAACCTGAGACACTGGTGGGCACCTTAGTGAGGGGTGGCTGATGTCCTGCTGTGGGCACATCTGGGGCCCAGGTCAGTTGATGGTGATCCCCATGCACCAAAAGGAGACAAAAAGTGCTCCAGGTTGTAGGTAGGTCATCAAGTACCAATCAGGGGCTAATTAGTCACTGAAAGAGACAATTTCCTTGTGTCTTCCAGCAAATCCAGGAACTCAATGGAGCCATTCTGGCAGAGAAGGCTGGGGAACAGAGGGTGTAGAATGAAAAGTGCTTTTTGGCTACTGCTAAATGCATTAACATCAAACAATCAAACAAGAGCAGGAGTTAATTTGGCATTAATTTTCACATGGAGTCGTGAGACAGGTCCCTTAGCTTTGGTGTAAACAGCCAGGCTGGCTTCCATCACGTTCTTTCCCCCTGCAAAGTTTGACTCGCCAGCCTTGTGGTTGACCATCGCCTTGTTTTAAAATGTTACATGATCTGTGCTACTTTGTTTTGAGGCTCTTCAAGCCAAGTGCAGTTCTAACCCACAGAAAAGGATTAGCAGGATAATCTAGCAAAATATTTAATATGGAAATCCACTCCTCCTGCTGCCTGCTGTAATGATCTTCATGGTTTGCATCGTGTGGTGGGAGCTGAGGGGAAGGCACTGCCTTCCTGGAAAGGCAGGGAAGGGAGCTGGAAACCAGTTGCCCCACTAAAGCCACACTTGCAATGGAAGTGGGTAGGGGAAACTCACTGCAGAAGACCTCTGGAAGAGCTGAAAATCTATCCCTTAGTGCCAGTCAAAAGGACACCTCACTGAGTCCTCCAAAACGGAGAGATCTGCTCATCTGGGGGAGGAGGAGAGGGAGTACAATGGCTTCCAGTGAAAAAAAAGGATTTCCCAAAGCATATGTAAATTATAAAACATT
Source organism: Regulus satrapa (assembly GCA_013396955.1). Classification (NCBI taxonomy): domain Eukaryota; kingdom Metazoa; phylum Chordata; class Aves; order Passeriformes; family Regulidae; genus Regulus; species Regulus satrapa. The sequence continues at coordinate 313,899 of VWZN01013655.1, read as the reverse complement.
GTTCTTATTGGTGGGAAATTGAAAAAAAAAAAAAAAGAAAAGCTGTCAAAATGATAATCACTAAAGAAAAAAAGAAACCTGTGTGAGTGAAAGTTGGCAAGTCTGTTAGCAGAATGACTACTGTACTGGAAAATTACTGAGCACTGTTTATAAAGGCAATCAGACAGGAATGTTAGTCTTGGAGTCCTACTTTCGACATCAGCAGCTGTATTATTCTACTAGATTCCTTGTACTTTTCTCAAAAAGAAAAAAAAAAAGCCTTCTAAGGACTGGGTGTGGCACAACCTGTTCCCAAAAGACAGGATTCACCTGATTGTTTTGAGCCCAGTGCAGCAGAGAGAGGGTGGAGAGCTTCAGGAGTGTGTGGGGAGAGGACAGTCCAATATCAGAGTGTGTGTGTGTGTGTGTGTGTGTGTGTGTGTTTCATGGAAAACACAATTCCATTTGTAAAGAGACTTTTCTTCTACATAGTCGAGCCTGAGCTTGGTTTGACAGCTGTAAGCAAAGTATATCTGTCAGTTCCACATGACTGATTCTCAGAAATCTTTCCCAGTTCTCCTTGCTAAAATTATCCAATGTAAAAGCCTGGCCCTGCTGAAAGTTGGTCTGAGTTTTGCCTAAATCACAGAGCCACAGTTTCATCCAGGTGCCTCAGAAAGCTAAGAGTGATTTTGATGGGACTTTGCATCACAAACTGGTGCCAAAGACAACCAGTGCTAACTGGGCATGGAGTTATTCTCACCTGTGCATAAAGCAAAAGGTTTTCAATAAAATCTGTTAGCAATAGAACCCTCAGATTACAGGGCTTTAGTTATTTTTCTGTCCCAGGACTTTTTCAGACATGTTTTGTAGGGAGTTTCCTCTGATGCTTTACTCAGCAGTAGTACAGGTTCTGAACTGGTTGTAGGTAAGAGCCAGCTCTAAAAAAAACCAGGTTTAATAAGAAAAAAAAAGTGTTATTGCAAGCATGTCTTTGGTCATATCTGAGGTATTACTGTAAAATAGGGGAAATAAATGTCACTGCAGCATTGGGAAGGCAACAGAAGTACTCTGTAGGCAGTGAGGGGATGTGTGAACATGGCAGGGATGTAATATTAGTGGAAGAGAGCACGCTGCTCTTCTGCAGGGCTCAGGGCAGAAACAACAAGGGCAAATTTAATGAGCTGCAGTATTTACCCCAGAAGAAGTTATGGCTTTATGTTATAAGAAACTGCAAATCTCTGAAAAGTGACCTCATGTTTTTTGATTGCACTCCCTCACCCCCATCCTTAGGCCTTGATCCATTTTATCTTCCTAACATTTCTTTCCCAAATCTTCAGCTGCAAGTCCTCATTTGCAGACATTCATCTCCCCTGGGTTTATGTACATTGTGCTGCAGGCAATTTTTTTTTCCTAGAAAATGTGGGAGTCTTAGGCAAGTAGGTAGAGTAGATAATTCAAGGTTAATAACTAATCCAGACCATAGAAAGATCAAATGATGAACTGAATCTCCCAAAGATATTTCAAGTTTGCTCCGGGGGCCTGCCAGATGAGTGTTGCCAAAGCAGATTAGGAGAAGAACTCCCCATTCCTCAGAAGAGATACTGAGAGGTCAGAGGTTGAGGAAGACTCAGAAGACAAAGATTTAGAGCAGCCCTCTCAGATTGCATGTCCTGCCCATCCCAGCTTTTTGAAGCTTTTGAAAATCACACCCTTCTGGGCATATTTTAGCTAGAAAGACAGCCACTGACTGGGGTAAAATCTCTGCTTAAAAGCTCATCACTTTCTTCCTGAATTTAACCACCAGCAGGGATCACTTAGCTCTTGAATCTTCTGTAGAGGTAAGATTACAAAAAAGTAATAGCAGGGATGAAGCCATCCCTGTGGTGGTGAGAAAGATGAGTGTGTTTGTCACGTAAATCAGTGCTTGTTGGCAAAATGAGAGGCTCTCCTGGGACCACTCCCTTGGTCCCACAGAAGGTAGGTTATAAGCTGGGAGGGAAAGACCAAACTGGAAAGAACTGTGGTGTCAGGCAATCCCCAGGATCAGTTTACAGGCTTAAAGTGTGAGTGGAAGCCAAATGTTTTATATGATATACACAGGGCTTAGTGTACAGCAGTTAATTGGCTTAGTCTATAATACAGAGCCAGCCTGGGCTTTGGAGTTAGAACACTGGAGTTATTTTTGACATTGTCATAAGAAAAACACCTACCCTTTTTTAAAGAAAATCACCTTCTAAGTAGGTCTTGTTGTTAAACACCCTCAGGTGTGTTCAGAAGGTGTAGTGACATTGTAGAGACAAAAATCTATCTGTGATGAAATTTGATAGTTAACCATAGTGTGATACTATTTGCACATCACATTTTTTCTCTCCTCTGTGTATATTACTTGCAGATAGTAATTCTGCTAATATATTGCTGCAAATTCCTTCCAAAAATTTGAAACTGGCAGGAATTTTCATCTTTAATTGCTTTATCCATAAATCCCCAGCATCTTTCCACGTTGGTTGTGAGCATTGTTGAAATACAGTTGCAGTGTTCCCATGTGTTACAGGCACTAAATATTTTCAGCTGCTTGTGAAGGAGAATTTGGGGTAATTGGGGGGGTTCAGGCTGCTGCCAGGACTGTGTATGTAGGACTCACCTTCACTTGTTTGCCAGATTGTTTAAACAAGCCATTGATTCAAGCATAGATTTCATTGAGAGGATGAAGCTTAGTGGTCAAAGTGATCATCCATCCTCTTGGTGCTTTTGAAAATTATCTACTTTACTTATTAGTATTATTCAGACATTTAATTTCACTTGTCTCCTGAATGTGAAAGTAAACACACCACTTTAAAATGGCCTTTAATTTCTAAGTATTTTGGCTGTCATAGGCAGGCAGGGCAGAGTGGGCTGTGAGGTTTCAGAGATCCCTTACAGCATTGCCCCACCTGATTTGTAGCCATGGGCTCGGGATCAGGAGTGGATGTAGTGGGTGGTGGCTGAAGGTGACCTCTCCAAGGAGAAAGCTGGAGATTGTTTTCGCCACGGACACATCTTTGTATTGGTACCCTGCTCATTCCCCATGCAATCATTCTTCTCGTGATGACGATGATAATTCTTTTTTCTGTGCTAATTTTCTAGTTACACTCTGTCACGTCTGTGCTGGTACTGACTAGAGACCAGCAAACACGGTAGAAACCAAGTGATTTCTCCCCTCCACAAGAGCAACAAACAAAACAATTTGAAATTAATTTTCCTTCCTAAAAGGAAAGCCGTAACCTTTCTTCTTAAGGCATCTTGGAAGTAGTTGGCATGCTGTGTGCTGCCCATCTTAAATGCAAGTTCACAGACAGCCTCTGCCAAGAAGGTTTTTTTTATCATCTTTCTCCTTTGTTTTCAGCCCTTTCCATTTTTGTTTTGCCAGTAGCTGTAGATCACAGTGAGAGCACAGTGCTGAAGTGGATATTAGCTGAGTGGAGCCTGGACAGAACCTTTCCCAGCCTTGTGACTCACATTCAGCTCATGAGGCACAGTCATTTTGTCCCCTCCAGGCCTTTGTCGAGAGGTTCCTTCCCCCAGGTGGATAATTTGTTCATGTTTGCTCCAACAGGGCAGAGCTCAGCTGATACCAAGGGGGCCTGGCTATTAATTTTCATGAGCACTGATTTTTGCACTTCAGGGCTATTTTTGTCAGTCTTTCAGCCCCAGTATTCAATTTCCCAGCTGACGTTTTCCCATTCCATAAGAGAAATACCAAGCCTTGGGCTGTGGAGATGCACCAAAACTGCAGTCTGCAGAAACAGGTTTGGTGTCTTGCCAGCTGTTTTAGCCAGCAGAAATTCACAGATGTGTCAGTCAACTGCTTCAATGCACAGGAACATTTGAGCAGGGTCCTGTTCCACAAAGGACAGGTGGCCAGTCTGCCTTGTCCTGCTCAAACCAAATGGCTCCTGCCTTCACTGTCATCACAGTCATCAGTGCTGTCACACCAGTCATGGCATTTACAAATGAATTCATGACAATTGCAGCAGGTGAAGATGTTTCTACAAATGGTGCCGAACTGATTTTCCCCCCTTCGGGAATGGCAAGATGGGAAACAGTTGTTTTAATTCATTTCAGAGAAGTAACACCCAACAGCTTCAAAAGAAATGTGGCAAATAAATTGCTCTGCCCAGATTACAGGAGCCTCCAGCAGAATGAAATAGTATTTCTCAGCAGACCTATTTTTGAGAAGTCTTGTTTGGGCCACTTCCCATAATAGACAGCCCAGGATTGGGCGACAAGTAAAAGATTCATGATTCATTAGGGTACTAATCTAGATGAGTAACAGGCTTAGGAGGTCAGTTGCCTGGTGAGAAAGGCATGAGAGCCTTCTGGTGCTCAGTGGCTGCAGTTATTGCTCCAGACCTTCACTCCATCCAGGAATGCCAGTAATTACAGACAACATGCTCCTCACTGACAGATTGCAGGAAGCTAAAGATTGATGCTGCTTTCCTTTTAGAAAAAAACCTTCCCTCCATCCCTCATCATTCAGATCCTCCTGAGACACTTTATTCACTGCCTTGTAGCCCTGCTGTGGTGCTTCCAGCACTTGCTGGAGTCAGTGGAGCTGGGAAGCAGAGCAGGGAGGATGCCTCCTTTTCCTTGTAGGATGGTCTGCAGATAAGTCTGTCTTTATCTGAGGTATAAAACCAGCCCCACTGCAGACAGAGGGGTTAAAGGGAGTGATGCAGTTTGGGGCTTTGCCTGGCGTGCAGTCAGGAGGGAATATTCACTGAAATGCTGACACTCCTGCTTTACACACTTCAGGATCAGTGAGCTCAGGGTGACAACAGCACAGCACCATCAAAGCACCCACAAATCCAGGGAGAGCCACCCATTTCTCACTGGTTTGAAGTGAAGCATAATGTTTTATTCCAACAGTTTGCTAACATTTATCCTCTGGCTCCTTCCCAGGTGGGTGACTGGCCACTGGAGTCCCTGCTCTGCCACTTGTGAGAAGGGTGTGCAGCACCGGGAGGTCACTTGTGTTTATCAGCTGCAGAACGGCACCTATGTCAACACCAGGGACCTCTACTGCCTGGGCAACAAACCAGCCACGGTGCAGAGCTGTGAGGGAAGGGACTGCCTGTCCATCTGGGAAGCATCAGAGTGGTCAAAGGTAGGAGCTTCACTTCATGAAGGAGCCGGAGTGCTCAGAGCTCTGGATACACTGCCCTCAATCCATGGTTCTCACAGTCAGCATCCTCACAGCGCTGGAGTGCTGGGCAGGAGTCTCAGCTGTTGAGATGAGCAGGAAGGAGCTGAGATTTGGTTTCCAGACCAGATGAGTTGGTAAGGCAGGGTTTAGATATGCTCCAGTGGCTGTATCTTTCCATCTGAAAACTCTGACCAAGAAGGAAAAGCGTTTCATTGACCTGAGGCCAGAAGTGCAATAACCCAAGGTTTCTGGCTCCATTTAAATGTGGTGTGAAGAAATACCAGGCTTATCAGGCATCTGCATGTTACAGAGAATGTACAGTCTTTGGGCCCTATCCAGCCTTCTTTTGTGTGATTCCAGGAACAAGAAAAATCTGGTTATATTTTGTATAAAAGGTGCATCTCAGAGTAGTTGCACAGTTAACAATTTTTTTCCAAGTGTTATGAATGCATTTCTGATGTAAATAATGGGAGATCTAGACAGCTACCCTTGCTTGTTTAGCAGCAGAGTGATCTGAGAGTGTGCCTGCAGTTCACAACCAGAACTTAGCTACTACAGGGCAACTTTGTCTGTACCCATTGAGTAACAGGCCTTACAGGATGCCCATGTTCACTTTGATATTGTACTTGCTGAGCTAACCTGAGTGATGAGCTCCTTTCACTGTGGGTGCAGGGTTGCAGCTCTAACCAGCTTCATTCCAGCCTGGCTGTCCAGCAACAGCCCTTCCTGTGGGAAGGATTCCTCATTATTCACCTCTATTTGGAACAGGGAGCTCCTGTTTAAAACATTGTCAAAGAGCTTTTGCTAAATATTATTGTTAGAAATGTGCTTAGAAGTCCCAGAAGCTCAGGACAGAAAGGATCCTGAGGACCAGTGTCTCCTCACAAACACAATGGGATTTCATTGTGCACCTCCTGGACAGGAAATCTTAGTTTGGCAAGGGAGGTGATGGTTAAGTGAGAGCAGTGTTCCCTTTCAGTGGGGTGCTGGATCCGGTCACTGGTGCATGAGATTTGTGTTCTTTCTGAGTTCTTTCCTTACAAAAGATGTGCAGAAACACACCAAGGTTTTAGTAAGTTGTCTGATAGATCTTTTGTGTGTCGTAGACGTTCCCCTTTCAGATGATGCCCTCTTTATTTCTTATAGCTAAACCAGCTGAACTGTTTATAGCTGAGATTCATTTGCAGTTCCTACCTGGTTTACAAGTGGATTTTTTACTCGAGTCTTTTGTTAACAATCCCAGGTGCTTCTGTCTCCCTTTTATGGAACAGAGTAAGTCAAGTTACAGATCAGTGGAAATCTTCCATATCCATGACCGTGTAACTCCTTTGCAAATACACAGCATTTTTAGATCATTTTTTCAATAGCTGGTTTACTTTGATACATTTATTTACTTTTGTTGGGTCTGTAACCGTGCACTCGTGATTTTAAATTTGTTTTTCTGGCCCATTTCTGTTGTTATGAAGCACAGTTGACTCCAGGACACGTTTGATGCTCTGCCAGTGTGAACCCTTCTCACACCTAGGACTTTCTTCAGTGGTAATCACTTTATTCCTTAGTATTTTAATCTGATATCGAGGAATAAATATCACTCTAATTGTATCATTTTATAAATCAATTTTCTGATCTTTCTTTTTCTTTAGCTTCTTACTTATACAACACAGTTGACCGCCCTGATGTCTGGTCCCTGGTCAAAAATGTGTGTTTTCACAGCAAATTCCAATGCAATCTTCGTTGTGGAAAAAAATAAGTTCCCCTTGTATTGCCAAACACTTGAGATTGTTTTGGACAAAGTACTGCTCAACCCATTTTTAATGATAAAAATAGAGACTGTCAGGAGAAGGTGAATGTTTCTACTGTTAGAGAAACTAGAGTGGAAAAAAAATATGGATTTCCTTCAGATAAAGGAGTTGTGTCTTAACTGTAAAGTTGCAACACGTCATGAGATCTGACAAAGTAATTTGTTAGTAAAATAAGACTTAATGATCTCAAGTGGAGACAAAAAAACTGTGTATATTAATTTGTGGACTCTCTGTAAAATCTATTTATTAAGAAATTCTTCATGAAAACAGATGACTTGAGGAAAGGAAAAAAACCCTCTTAAAGAGGGTGATTTATATGTGACCACCAAAGATCTGTTGGAAACCTTCTTGCTCATGCTGTTTTGTCTAGGAAAGTATATGCAGCATTAATCTGTGAATGACTTAAAAGCTGTGGGAAGAACAAACAGTTGGTGTTTTTCCCAGACTTGCTTGTAAAACCCACCTAGAGATTTCTCCTACTGTGAAAAATACTCCCACTTCAGCTTGATTTACTTCGAGTAAATTGGACCGCTCCAAAGATTTTTATATATTGAGCTTTGTAGTTTGAGATGAACGAGTGCAACCCTGAAGAGTCCACCCTGGAGCCTGTGGAAAATGATACAGAATTTGGGAAAGTCTACCCAACTTGGGGCAAATTCATGGCTTTAAGGTACCATTTAGGGAGCTCCAGCCTGGAATCTCTGGCAAGCTTTGTGCTCTGAGCAGTCCAGCAAAGCATTTTGTGGAATTCTGCAAAGCTGGGAAGAATTCATCCCCCTGTCTTAGCAGAACTCTAGATTGTGCTCCTTACAAAGATGTTACATCCGTAAGGGGGTCACGCCGTGAGCAGCACACAGTAAATTAAGTGGAAGGTTTCCCAGCATTTCAAGAAGTCACTTTGTAGTGCTGGTGGAGTATTTAAAGGCATGTCTGTTTGCTTGCCAGCTCATAAACGCTTGTCATTCATGTCCTTAACAAGGCCAGCAGGTCAGAACTGCCTGGATTGTGTTTTTAAGACAGTTAGACAGGCATGCTGAGATTTGTCCATTTGATGTAATTTATATCAAGCTGACGCTTGTTTCCAGCATAGACCCCCTGGATGGAGAAGCTTCTTGGAACACGTTCAAAAGACCTCACAGAATATCTCATATCTTCACTATTTATTCAGTGTCAAATCAACTGTCTTTTCCCTGCTGGCCCCCCGAAGGGGAGAACTTGACATGCCAGAGGAGGTTAGTTTTTATCTCAGCTGGTACATAGATCATTTCTCCACCCACCTGTCCCCAGTGGCTCTGCAGGACAATTTCTCACTCTTAACCACTGCAGTGGCATGAGAATGAGGAGCAGGCAGTCTGGCTGTGCTCAGGGGTGGTGACAAGGACTCAGGGGGCTGTGACAGCAGAGCCTCTATTATCAAACTGGTTGCTGAAAACAGAAATTTGGGTTCAGTTCGTGCCAGTGTTCCCACCTTGTACAGCCAAGAAAATCAAGACAAATTCTTCATTAAACAAGAATTTCCAACCTTTGGCAAAGATAATAAGTGAGTGACCAGATATCCCTGCTCTTTAGAGGCTGATTCCATAGGCACAAAAACATTCGTGGATGATTTCTGCTCACTCAGTAAATGTTTGTTAGAGCTTTTCAGAATTAAGATAGCAATGGCAAACCAAAATATGAATGTGATGTGTGTGTTTCACCTGAGAAGGTGTGGGAATTGTGATTCTGCCGTGATATGCACAAACTGTACTACAGAAACATGCTCATGGTCTCGTGCTGCCGTGATTTAAAATTACATTTAACACCACAATTTTTCAGCCTTGATGTATCCCGTGATCCATCACGGGATGTGGCATTCCTGTGTAGTGAATCTCAGCGTGTCCTTCAGTATGAATGAGGAGCTCTTCACAAGATTTAGTGGCACCAATTCTAGTTAAAAAGCCAGCTTGACATTTTTCAAAGAGGGTTGATTTTCAGAATCGCCATTTTTCATAAGTAAAATATTTCACAAGCAGTCATCATGCTTTTCAAATTACTCGTGTACGAGTGGCTTAGATTATTGTAATAAAATCTTATGGATTATCATTTTCCTCAGTGTTCATAACCCCAGCTTTCCCTCCGAGCTGCGTTACCAACTTAAAAGCCATCATTTCTAAGCACCATGTAACAAAAACCAAACCCCTGTTTTTTTGCAGTGCTCAGCAGACTGTGGCAGGGGAATTCAGAAAAGAACAGTGACGTGCACGAACTCCCAAGGCAAATGTGATGCAGCCACCAGGCCGAGAGACGAGGAGGAGTGCGAGGATCACACAGGCTGCTACGAGTGGAAAACGGGAGACTGGTCCAAGGTAACAGCAAACATTTCCTGGTGTTTTTTCCCTCAGAGCAAAGACATTCCGGTTGCTGAGCTGCCCTGTGCTGTCTGCATTAATTTGTTGTTTAAATATTTAAGAAGCAAATTACAAGCTGGTTTTCAGGGTAGTTTGGGACCTACACACATGGTCCAGTCCTAGATTCATCCCAACCACCTGAAGTGAACGAAAGGCTTGAGTTGAAAGGCAGAGCCAAAACCATCAGCGCCTTCCTCAGGGCTGGAGCTTACCTTCACTTAGGCCTGTCTGAACTTTGTTTCTCCAGTGACATCAGTGGAATTAATTCCTGAATGCAGTGGATTAAACCAGAGCAGAGTCTGCTCTGTATTTGCATTCTGATCTTAAAGTAATACGAGGTTTTGCTTGGGAAGGAGGCCTGGCAGTGTGAGAAGCTCAACCCTTGCTGGTGTTGCTCAGAAAGCATCCCTTACATTACTGACTTCATGTTTGCATAAAGGACTACAATTTCCCAGCAAGATTATATTCCAGTTTATCTTATCTTTCTAACTGTGCTGTTCTTTAAACAGAAAACCTACTTTCTGTTCCGGAATGTACGGCATGTGCAGAAACCACTGGGATACAGTAGTTGCACTTTGCTTTCCAAAAACACAAAATCCAGTGAAGCAGAGGCCCAGGATGGGCAAATTAGTTTATCTGTGATTGCATTGGGTTTTTTTAGGAATTGCAATTATGTGTATACTCTGTCATAGATACATTAATTTAATGATCTCTGTGCTGGAGAATGCAGGAAGAAGCTGCCACATACAGAGTGTCTGTATTTATGCTGAGCCAGGAATTTATGTCACAAGATGTTTACAGTATTGAACATTATTTTATTCATAACCTGGCGCTCAGAGTCCATGCAAGCTGGCCAAAACAAACAGTCCCCATGTGTTAACAGGTGAAATAACTTTATTTATTTATTTACTTATTATTTATTCATTTATTTGTGGAACACTGAAACATTTTGGCACGCAAACGGAGCCGGATTCTCTCGACAGGGAGGAATATGAAATAATTGTGTATTCACCGATTACATGGATTGAAAGTTTAATGTTGTGTGAACAGTTCCAATCTGATAAAGACGTTGGCTCGCTGCTGGGAGGGCTGCAATCTTACATGGGTCACAGTAAACAGTGCTGTTTGATGGGTTTAGTGTCTGCATGTGAGCAGGGCAGGATCAGTGCAAAATCACTTGGTGTTTGTGATTCTTAACTCAAGATCAGGATCGTCCCTGTGCAGGAGGGCACAAAAGCTTGTGTGCTGCATATTCTGTCTGCAGGGAGCTTGTGCCAGCGCTCTGCTTCCCAGGAATTTCAGCCTGTGTGAGTCCAGCAGGATGTTCTTGGACTTAGATTTGGTTTGTAATGAGCATTTAAAATTCTAGACATATTGGTTAATTCTGACCGGACACTTAGGTCACACAAATAGATTCTTATTCCCTGAGTAGAGGGGTAGAGATTGTTAGAAAAGGGTAGGTACAATTCTTAGAAGAAAACGAATCGTTCCAGAAAGCCAGATAGCTGAAATGTTTGGTGTGGAATTCAATTCTTCACAAATCCTGAGTGAAGGATTTTCATCATGAGGATCCAGGAGCTTTAATACAGCACTTGGACTTAGGAGGGGAGCCTTTACAGCTATCAGCAACTCTGGCTTAAAACAGTTCCTCCTTTAAGGAGAAACACAAAATCTATAGCCATTAGATTATAGTGAACTCTTTAAAATTCATCCTTCCAGGGCAAAATTCCACTGTAAAACATTTGTTCCCAGCCCTGTAAAATCACTGTGAGAGAACTTTGTGCTGACTAAGATGGAAACTTTTTCTCTTAATACAAATTGATCTCAGAACAAGCAACAACTTTGTGCAATTAATGTGTTGTGCATTTGTTGCTTATTGTTGAGAACCATCAGGGAAGCACGATTTAACTAACAGTGGTAATTATCACAGATTAAAATAATGGGCTTTGATGCTTTATGTGCAAACAGCTTGCCTGGTGACTTGGCCTCTGATCCTCAATTTCCCAAACCAAGATCCTCTTTGAAGATGCTGGGAAGTCATGTAAGAGAGAGGAAAAAAAACTGATTTAAAAAGTCAAGTCTAGATCCAGCTTCTAAACAGAGCAGGCTGTTTGGGTAGTGTGACAGAGTGTTATTTTCATGGCAGTATTTGTAGAATACATGGACTCTGTGCATGAGGAGATGGGTCAGCTCCCTGAGGAGCTCCCAGCAGCAGTATCACAAATTGAGATCACAGTCACAAATTGAGGTTTTAAGTTCTCATCTCCCATGTAGAAGAGGTGAGGGTTGGAGATGAGGCCGTGCTGATCTGAGACCTGCACCCACCAGCCACACCTCATCCACTGGCCTTAGCAACAGCTCTGTGCCACTATCCATGCCTGAAAGAAGAGGGATCTTATCCCATTTTCTGTCAGGTTTATTTGCAGCTGGTCCTTGCTGTGTCCTGTAGCTGTGGAAAGCATTTGGGGCTAATTGTCATGTTTGTATATTCTTAATATATTTGCAGCATATTTCAAGTGTTGCACAAGAAACTGATATATTCGGTTCACTTTGCAAACACAGAATGCCAGGTTTGTAAAGTTATTTTAAATGGCTCTGAGTTTGCCTTTGTTACCCCAGTGCTTGAGATTAACAGACTGTACTGGAATTCTAAAGACAGAGAGTTGTTCTGTTACTGGACTTCTGTCACCACTGCTACTAAACTTGCAGCTTCTCTTTTAAACCCATTATCTTCAAGGGATATAAGTATTATTTTTAGCATTTAACTCAGCATTGGTGATACAAATTTCATAACTGAACTGTTCCTGGCCCCAGCATCTTCAAACCTAATAGAAACGTGAATTGCACAATGCAAGACCTACTGAAAGGTGTTAACCTGAAATAATTATTATAATGATTTGATTTTTTTTTCCTGGATTCTTCAGAATTGCAATTCATTATATCATCCTTTTTTGTACATGATGCAATATACAAAAGCGAGTCCAAGCCATCTCCCATTCAGCCATTTCTTCCAAGAGGAAATTCCACATCCAGTTTGCATTCAGTTAAAGAAACAAACATCTCATACACTCGTTCTGCTTTGAAATAGTTCCTCCTTGTTTGAAATCCGAGCTGTTAAATGTTCTAGCACTGGAAGCTTTTTTACATTTTTTTGTTGTAGTTGTGCTGGTCAAAGGAACAAACACAGGTTGCTCAGTTTCCCAACACTTGCCTCAGACTCCCAGACTGCTGAAAATGTGCCTCTTGATGCTCTAGCAAGACAGTAGTTCTTTCTTCCACAGTGAATTATATTTTTGCTGACAAACTTTACGTCGAGGATTATATTCCTGCAAGAACAGAGCGTGTCTTTATGTGCGTGGCTCTCTGGGGAGCTGAGCAGGACACACAGCCCAGCTCCACACCGTTCCCTTGCTCCCTTGTGCTGCAAGGAGCAGCTGCAGGACTTGGACTTGGTGTTGGAGTCACTGGGAACACGTGGGATGATGTGGGGAGCTGGAGGTGGTGACACAGACCTTGTGCTTGAAGGTGAGCAGCACCAGGGGCTGCTTTGTAGCCACCCAAGGCTTCCCCCCTGTCCTCAGCTCTCCCCACTTCTGCTCCAGCAGTGACCTGGCAGGAAAAGATGGCCCAGGGAGACCTCCACAACCACCTCAAAGCAAGTTGTGTTGAGGTGAGGGTCAGGCTCTTCTCCCAGACAACCAGAGCTAGAACAAGGGAGGCTCAGGTTGGATATTAGGAAAATGTTCATCACTGAAAGAGTGGTTAAGCATTGGAACAGGCTCCCCAGGGAAATGATGGAGTCACCATCCCTGGAAGGGCTCTAAAGCCAAGCAGATGTGACACTCAGTGCCAGGGTTTAGTGGGCAAGATGGTGTTTGGTCAAAGGTTGGGACTTCACCTTGGAGGTCTTTCCCAATCTTAGTAATTCTTTAATTCTTTACAGGCCAAGGCTATATTTGAGTTCCTTTCCTCCAGTTGTTCTTTGGACTCTACTAAGGTATAATTGAGGAGTCAAGGTTATACAGCAGGAGCAATTTTCCACAAGAATTTTATGGGTTTTTCTTCATTTGCAGTTTTACTTAATTGTTTCTCTATTTCACATGCCTCAAATTCTGTCCTGACTGAAGTTCTGTACTTGGAGCCAATAGCACAGAATGGTTCAGGCCTCCCAGTTTCTTTTTTTTTTTTTTTTTGACTATTCTCCATTTCACTGGTGTTGTATCAAGAAAGGTGGAATTACAAGCCAGACACACAAGCTCCATCATTAGCTCTGACTTTCACAAGGGGCATTTTCAGCTCAGTGGGGGGAAGTTTAAATATGCAACTTCTGTCCCTCAGGCAACAATTTCGCTCATTAACCTATTATATTACCTAGCCCAATGAAAAGATTTTTAGAAGAAGAAAGACACATAGAGGCCTTGTAGCATGTTGGCTTTGCCATATTTTTTTCTTTGCAGTTACAGTAGGTGCTCTGTAAATACTAAGGCCTGTATTAATCTCAGATAACCCAGTGTAAATCCAGGGTAACTGTCTTTCATTCTTCCCTGCAACCCTCTGGCCACGGGCCAAGGATCTCACTCAGCACACTGGGTCAGATATCAGTCTCTCTTACACGAGGGTAAACCCAGATATTAATTCAGGCACTTGAGTTAATGCAGGTTTATGCTAATGCCATGCAGAGCAGGACCTGACCTGGTGGGCTGTGCAGAGTCCTTGGGTCTGGAGTAGGAACCATCGCAGATCTGAGCTAGGAGGAGAAAGCAAATCTGTGACACATCAAGCTGGGCTTCAACTAGCAGAGAAAGTAGAGGAAAAACCTATTTCTGCCACTAAACATCTTGTATAACCACCTGGCACAACTTTCACTGCATTCAGAGAGATTGTACACTCCAGAAACCAGAAAGCAGCAGTAAGGATCAGCTTGGCAAAGTGTAATGTTAAACAAGATTCTTGTTGCCAAATAGTGTCAATAGTGATAAAGCACATCTGAAAAATCACCTATAGCTACCTGCCCTCCCTGGGCACCAAGAGCTGCCAATTTCTTTTACAGAACTTGCTGAGCCTGTGAAATGCTGGAGATGGGTTCTCATCCCAGGAGGACATTAACAGTAGGGAGAGGGGAAAAAAAGGAAAATACTGTGCCAGACATTGAGGTGCTTCACACTGCAGATCAGCAGTCATTCATCACAGTGGGTGGTAACAAGGATTTGTAATTGCAAATTAATTGTTTTGGCAGGATTACAGGAAGTCTTATTCTCTGAGAGATAAACCCCCAGCCTTGCAGTACACCAAAAAACATGTTGGGTTTTGGGGCTTTTTTTTTTCCAAAATACTCTGCAATCTCCTAGTGCCAGGAAGGCATATTTTCCAAGCTCCAAATGATTGGGAACATCAACAAAATCTCCTATGTGCCTCACTTTTAATGATTAATTCATATTACATAATAAGAAGAGTAAATCAATGACAGCTGTGGTTTGAGAGGTGTATTCAAAGCTGTTATAAATATAGAAGCAAAACTGTCCTTTGTTCTAACATTCATTACAAATTCATGGCTTGACCCGACATCTGTTTATGATAACTATGGACAATTTGGTTATTCTTCATAAAGGTCAGAATTAAGTTCATCTTCTTCTACCTTGGAGAAAATAACTTTCCTCGTTGGATTGAGAGAAAACTCTGCAGGAGGGGTGGTAGCTTAAAACTGCAGCGGCACGTCAGAGCTGACAGACCCTTCCCTGCCACTGAAGAGCTTTGTGATTTATGGCTGCTCACCTGCCTTCAGCAACACCTGAAGGCTGTCCACAGGCATCACTGATGCACATCAGTTGTTCTCCAGGAGGTGACGGAGCTGGGTGGGACAGGAGAGGATCCAACAAGCTTTAGTAGTCAAGTTCCCTACTTCTGTGGCCCTAGACATGGCCAGGAGTCAGAGCATCTGTCCTAAACCTAAGTCCTGCCCCATGGGCTGCTCTGAGCTGTGGTTCCCTGTGGTCTGTGGCTCTGGCACACAATCACTGATGTGCAAATCAGAGCCTTTCTTGCCAACAGCTAAATCTCAAAATACCCCTCCCCACAGGAGACGAGATCAAATGGCCCAAAATTGGTTTTTGGGACAACCAACCAGCCAGGGACACTCTTGAATTTGAATTGGAGCTGGTTCAGTAAGATGGGTCCCAGCCTTTTGCTCTATGATTGTCCCCACATTTGTGGAATGTCTTTAGCTGTGGGCAGAGGTGGAAAAGTTGCATAATGGCACTGAAACAAGGTTGGGCCTGTGCCTAGGCTCATTCTCTGTGGATGCAGCTCTAGTGGGGAGCTGGGCATGGAAAGGGAAGAGATGCTGACTGCAGAGCTGGCCAGGTCCTTCCCCTGGGCACTGCAGCTCCAGAAACCAAGTCCTGTTTGTGCCTTTTGAGCTGCTCCTTTTTGCACAGCAAATTGCACAGCTCATCTCCACTGGTGTTTCTGGGAACATCCACAGCACAAACTGTTGTGAAGGTTCTGTAGTAAAGGAGAATGTGCTGCAAAAAGATCAGATTAATCAGTGTTTTGTTTGAAGTGGAGCAAGCTCTGCCACAGTGTTACTGTCTCATATCCAATACAACCTCCAGTGATCCTAGTAACTGGAAGAGCAACTTCTCTTTTTTGATAATTTTATTTAAAAGCCTGGTTCATTAAGTGCTTCTTTTTTTTTGACGAAGACTTAAAGCCTTCCACCAAGTCCAGTGGATTGGAAATTAATCTATATTGTGGTTTTTTTACTCCTGTTTTTTAAAGTGAAAAAGAAGAAAGAGTGAAAGACAAGCCTGTTCAAGTACTGGCATTCATTTTCTCAGAGTTACTCTGAGATGTTGCAGTGTCCAGGATCTTGTTTTTTAAAATATGGGGAGTTCACCATTTAAACTCTGTAGTTTCTGTCTGAAGAGGATTTTCCCCTTGAATACTCACAGCACACAGTTTGTACTGCTAGCAGGGACTGCTGTAATTTCACAGTCTTTTCAATAACCTTTTGAGATTTATAATGACTGCCAAGGCATTAAGGTGACAATCTCCCAGAACACCTTTGAGGAGCAGTGAGTACCAGTCTGCCTGACTGTGCAGAGAGATGAAGCAGTGTTAGCCAGCATCACACTTGTTGGAGCTGGGTCTAGAAAATGCTCATGCAGAACTGAATTAGAGATGAGCAGCCTCTTGGTGAAATAAAAAAATCCCAAAGGAATCCTTAGTTTAATTACTCTTTTTAATAAATTGCATTGGGGTGCATTGATCATTAACTGATGAATAACTAATAGGAACTAATAATGCATTCAGTGGGGTTCAGTTCCCAGGATATTCTCTCAGGATAACGTCTGGGACAGGAGTCAGGGTGGGAATAGAGCTCACGTGAGCCCTGGGAGCCTGGCTCAGCACGAGCAGCTCTCAGTGCTGTAGGAGCATGGGGTTCTCCAGCATCCAGCCTGACCTGAGTTCTGTCCTCCCATGGCTCTCCATTTCTACTGAGGCTATTTTAAATTGCCTTGATGATGCCTTTTGCATTGGTGTTTTTCACCATCAGGTCCTTGCAGTTGTCCTGGTGGAACAAGCCCTGGAGTATTTCCACTTTCTGCCACAGGTCCAAACACGGCACAAGTGCAGTAGGTGACCTGCTAGAATATGGTCCCCTGTGGGCAGCCCTGTATCACCTCACAGCTCTGCTTGAGCCCGTTCTTGAAATCCCCTTTGAAACCTCATGAGAAGTGAATTCTGTCTGATTGGAATACTGGATTAAATGGCATTTTCTCCTCAGCATCCACCTGGACTCCACTGCACAAGTACTTTAGGGGCACGGTCACTACCCAGGATATTCATGTGTTCAGCCTTTCATCTCTGAACTCTCTGTTCACAATGGAACTTTTCAGAATAGCAAAGCCAAGCTTAATTATGCTGTGAGACATGCTGGATGTGCTGGTCAGGTCTTGTTCTTTGGGGTCGTGCAGTTTGAAAGTACAGCTGTAGGCAGTTTGCAAAAATTGCTTCTCTTTTCCTGCTAAGATACTGTCACATCAGCCACGAGCATTTGCTGTCATAATTTATTGTTTCTTCCCATACTGAGTCAGAAGGGTATGCATTTTTTTTTTTCTTGGCTAAATTAAACAAATCAGTCACTTCACAAAAGTTTCCAAATGAAAGATTGTTGTAAGCAAGACCAGATATGTTCTTTTACAGATCTGGGGTTCAAAAAGAAGAAAAAAAGAAAAAAAAACAAGAAAGAAAAGGAAAGAACAAGGAAGATTGAAAAACAGCTTACAGTTTGCTTTGGGCTAATTAGATCTTATCAGTGAAAAGACAGATATTTCTTTCTTTAGCATGATACCATGGTGAAAGGCAACCTGGTGTTTATGAAAGTGTATTGCATGCTGCTTTTCAGCTAGAACTATGGGGTTTAAATTAGTGATCCTCATAAAAAGCCTGATGTGAAGGTGTGTGGAGCACTGGCTTTCAGAGCACACATGTGTGTGCTATTAAGGTCCTGGGAAGGGAGCAATTACAGGACCTTTGTCATTCATCTCAGATGCTGTGTTAGAATGTTTTTAATAGGAACTTGTCTTGCTTTCTTTCTGACTTTCATAGAGGCAAGAAATAAGACCCCCAAGGGGAAAAACACTCTACCCTAACGCCTTGAATACTTGAACTCTGAAGTCAGTAAAGCATGACTCTATCTCTCAATATTGGAGCTTTAGCCATGGTGTTATCCTTGGCTTCAGCAGCTTCCAGCAAACTGGGGACAAACCAGTATCTTTAAACATCAGATGAGTGCAAACTGATGAATAAAGAGAAAAAAACCCATCTTGCCTGCAGTTTAGTTATGATAGTCATCTAGAACTGCATCTGCCTCTGACAGATCAGCCCTCTCCATATTGCAGTGTGCTCAGGGTTGGCTGGAGGGATGCTGTGACCTTCTGCTGGGAAAAGTCTCTTACAAAAAATAAAATTTAAAAAAAAAAAAGACTCACATCTGTCCCTTGGAGGTCAGAAAAGTGACATTTCTGAAGGTGTCCTGGGGTCTGAAATGTATCCCAGACTCCCAGGAGCCCTCAGCAATGATCCATTTTCCTGTTCAGTCCTGAACCTGTCTCTGTGCTGGTAAATCTGTACCTTTTCTGCCCACATGAAGCCACAACAGAGGGATTCTTTGGATTCTGCTGTGCTGGCCAACAGCAGCCCTGCCCTGGCTTAAGTCACTGTCATTTCCCTCTCTTTCTCTGGCTATCTTTTGTGGACCAGGAGCTGATGAAGGCCTTGACAGATGTCAGCATTTTCTCTGTAAATTTGTTCTATTTTAATACCTAGTATTCTCCTGAGGCATTTGCTTTCAAAGCAATTAGACATCTGTCAGCACCTTTGCTAGATTTCAAGCTTTCATATCAGTATCCTAAGGTGGAAATAGCATTCCAGTTGAAAAATCATAGCTTGCTCCTAAGGTTAGAGTTTTTCAGTGAGTAAATCTTCTTTAAGCTGTTGAATGCAGCTGCTGCCTTGACAATTTGTGAGTTTATTTCCTTCTGGATATCCCCACTGGCTTGCATGTTACTGCCAAAGAATGTGAATGGAGGCATTTTTGTCTTACTTTTGCCTTCCTAAGCAGTGTTTGAACTGGGAGTTACAGGGGCTCTCATTAGCTTCTCTTTTTGTAGCTGTTCATGAACCCATCTCTATTTTACAGTGCTGAGCAACCCTTTGATCTTTGCACGAGGGTGGATATCCACTTTACGGTGCTAGTATTGTCAGTTCAGGGCATTGTGGTTAAACTCTGTGCATTTGGCACATGCATTTTTGTGACAGGGACACCACTGGCAGTGCCTGCTGGTGGAAGGGAAAATCCTCTTCTTTATCTGGCACCAGCATCTCTGCTCAACCCCTTGTCCCAGGCTCAGCTTCCCAGAGGAGGCAGATTGCTGGTGGTTCTTCTCTGCTGAATCCAGCCCTGAAAATTGTTCTTTGGATATGGTCCTTTGCTGCACAAACATTTGGGAGCAGAGAGTCCGTAGCACTGCATTTAGCTGTCCAGAGAAGGAGAGAAGGTATTTATGGGAATTTGCTGTGCAGTTGGAGTTTGATTTTTTTTATGCCTCTTTTTAATGATGTCCTCTTCTCATAGTGCAGCATGAGTAGCAATTCCCCCTTTTAATGTATTTTGTATCTATTCCTATTTCCTATTGAAATTCCTAGGAAAGAGACTATCCAAGTACTGAGTTGAAAATTTCATCTTAAAATAAGCCAGATGTCCAACCTTCCTTTAGCTGCCAAGCCCTCAAGAGTTCAAGAAAGATGTTAAAATCTGTCTTGCTGGCTGTGAAAAACTAATTGCATAGCATAGGTGATGATCCCAGTCTCCCAGGAGAAGGAATAAAACTGCTTCGGGCAAAAGCTCTGCTGTTATTTGTCTGAGGATTGAAGTTGGCAGTGTCTGTGGAAAAAAGTTCCATTGCTTGCCCTCCTTGCTGGTTAACAAATGCAGAGACAGGAACACAGACAAAGGTAGGTGAGTGTTTGTGTGTTGGTATCTAATTCACCTTGTGAGAAAAATGCTCTTTTCACCTTTTTTTCCCTTCTTTCTCCCCATGTCCCTCCTGTTAAGAGCACAGGGAGTGCTTAGAAGCCAGAGACAGATGTTTCAGACTCACTGTTACAATCTTGTGAAGGAAACCCATGGCCTGAGTTATTTAATGCCTGTGTGATAACAGCAATTCTCTTTGCAAAATGGATGTACAATTCCCCTCCCAAAGCAAAGAGTTTGGGGAGGATTAAGATTAGAAAAGCACTGGGAAGGCTAAAAGTGCCACTGAAATCCTGAGGATTAAACGTTGCGTTTGGCTGGTGAAGTGGAAGGGCCTAATAGTTGCATTTATCAGGATGAAAATAGTTCACTTTAAATCCAGTGGCCATGCCTGACTGGCTTCCAGGCCGGTGGAAGTCACTGAGGGCACTCAGTGCTGGGAAAGAGCTGAGGGACACACAAAACCAATGTAATTCCCAGATCTCACTGCATAAATTCAGATTGTGAAGGGGATTTAAATCAGGGACTTTAAATCCTAATTTTTGGAATAGCTCACTGTAGGGCAGGAGGAAGGTTCATTCAGCATAATCCTAAATACTGTAACCATTGCTGAGGTATTATTTGACAGTGATAAATTTTTAATGTAAATTCAACACCTGAAAAATCTAAGTGTAAAAATACCTGTCATAAACTGGTGTGTTGAACCTAAATTGAAATAAGAAGATTGTAAAGGAAAAAAAAAACCCAAACAGCAGGGGTTTCTTGTGATACTTCCAGACCCAAATGACCACGGCTTTGCTGTACTCACTCCCCCTTGGATGTAGAGGTGGAGCCCCATGTGCATCCACGTGTTCTGCCCTTGGATCCAGGTCTCACAGGCATCCACAGTGCACACACAGGATTTGTACCTGGACTTCAGTCCAGCCTCGGCGATGTCCATCTTTTGAACCTCTCCAATGTTTGGCATCTCTCTTTTGAGGATTACCTCTCTGAGGGGATGGTGTTTTTCAGGGAGAAAGCTCCAATGCCCTGACTTTGGTGAGAAACAGCAGAGGACAGAAAACAGGACCTTTTTTTTTTTTTTACATCATTCTTTTGATGCCTCCTGGGCTTTCCCTCACCTCCTCCTCTCCCCCATCGTTTGCTTGTGTGTGGCTTTAGCAGAAACAGGAATCTTACCCAAGTCTTGCAAGCCATTGTTTCTTTATGTTAAATACAAGGTTCTTTTATTGACTCCAGCTGCTGCACCTCCCTGTGCTCACTGTGTTTGCTTTATTAAAATTGAACAGCGTGCAAGTAGGACATTGTAAATCACAAGTGACTGGGCCAGAGGAAGAGGGAGGGAGAGGGAGGGACTCAGATTGTATGACAACAAAGAGAGCATATGAACAGGCTGGGCCTCCTGGCTAATAGCAGCCAAAACTCACGAGTACAATTTGCAATTGCTCCCAGGAGGACAGGCAAGTGCCAGACAGTTAGCGGGGGTAGATGGGAGCGAATGCTGGAGTACCTGATGTGTTCTCTCCAGAACAGAGCTTCTCAGAGGTCTGGGCACGCAGGAGCTGCCAGCCTCTGCTGAAATCCTGGGATTTATCTTCTGTCAGTGCCTGGCTGTGGTCATCCCGTCTGTGGAGGAAGCCTTGTTAGATCATTCATGTCTTGGAGAGGGCTTTTAAACCAAGTACCACCGGGTCCCTCACAGAGAGGGAGGTGAAAACTGCTGATCCATAATTAAGCATGACACATTTTTCTGCTTTGCCTCTTCATGACTGGTGGGGGGAATTGTATTTTTGTCTGTTTGAACCCACGGGCATCCACAGGGGACAGAGTAGGTACACTGTGGGCACAAAGACAGCAGTGCCAGCAGAGTTCCTCTGCTCACAGCGCTCCCCGAAGGTGCAAAACCATCCTGGAGGGTCCCTGGCTGCCACGATGGTCCAGCTGTGAGCCCTCAGCACCACGGCAGCTGCCCCCTCTGCCCCGGCGGTGGTTTTTGCTGTGCATGTGAGACAAAGCCCTGTGCTCAGTGCGCTCTCTCTCTCCCCTGCAGTGCTCCTCGACGTGCGGCAAGGGGCTGCAGTCGCGCGTGGTGCAGTGCATGCACAAAGTGACCGGGCGCCACGGCAGCGAGTGCCCGGCCCTGGCCAAGCCCGCGGCCTACAGGCAGTGCCACCAGGAGGTCTGCAACGACAAGATCAACGTCAACACCATCACCTCGCCCAGGCTCGGTGAGTCAGGGGCCTGCGGGAGGTGCCAGCTGCCCGGTGAGAGGCTCAGCCAGGCTAAAGGCCCCGCCTGAGCCCTGCCTCAGGCTGTGCCCAGGCAGAGCACGGAGCTGGGAGAGCAGCAGGACCCACAGATGGTGGGTGAATGATTGGATTGATTGGCTGATTGATTGATTGATCGATCACAGAGGGGAGGGATGTATCTTTCTCCATCACAAACCCTTCCTCACGCTGCCTGTGCTGCAGGGAGTGTGGAGTAGGATCATTTATTCATCGTGCCCTGAGAAAATACATGATCCTGACAGGTGGTTTGATGGATTGATTTGCCCAGGGGGGCAAGAGAGCATCCAGCCTCTTCCTGCAAACCCTGTGATTTTCTGCCACTGTCCTCCTCACCCTCCCTGCATTCCTTGTGTCCCTGGCTGAGATGAGAATATGGTGATAACCATCTGTTTCCTCAAAAACCATAACACTGTATTTAAGACATGCCACTAGTTAAGAACGCCTCAGACATTTGTGGGGATCTCATGATTTTCCACATTGTATTTCCTTGGTTTATAAGGGGATAAAAATATAAACAGACTAAAAATACATTCTTCAAAACTTCAGCCCTGTGTGTTCCACCACAGCTCCAAGAACCAAGTTGGTTACTTTACATTTCACACATCATCACCAGTAAGATGAAGCTAAATCAGGGCATCAGCTACCCTGACACAGCCTCATGGGGGCCTCCTGTCTGCTTTTGGTAGAAGAGGCTGGGCTGTAAACAAGAAGAGGTTACCAGGAAGAGTGGCCTCCTTTGTCACAGCAGAGCTGATCTTACAGGCCAAGAAACCTCTAAGACCCATGAAAACACAGAGCTGCTAAATAATAGAAAACCATTTTCTAATAGTGCTGTCCAGTATTAAATAACCCTTAAACTAGGACTGGACTAGAAGCTTCTGAACTGAAATTTGTTCCCCAAAAGTTTACCAGATGTTTTAAGAGAAAATGGGAACTTTCATTCTTGCAAATGCACTCATGCTGAGGAGCTTCTAACCTCTTTTGGTATGAGAGCACTTCCCAGATATTTTAGCAGTAAGAGCATAGTGAAAGGAAAACATTTCATTTGAGAAGTAAGCCCTTGATACACTGATGAGACAAGAAATCCATCCTAATTCATGTTTTAGAACAAAGCAATAAAATGCTCATGTGTTTAGAAGACTGAGGAGGCTCAAGGCCCTGCTGAAAGTAATCTGCAAGCAATTTGGGATGCTTTTGTTTCTAAACCAGCCTTGGAATCACCAGGGCCAGAAACAATGATATTTGATATCAGTAGACAGACATATCATTGAGTCTTTTGCTCTTTCTGTTTATAAACAATTCTAATTGGATTATCTTTAAACAGAATTTTCTGTTTTCTGCACTGGGACCATCAGCAAAAAAAAGGAAAAAAAAAGTTCCAGTAGTCTACAGACCCCATGCTGCCTTGTCCTTACTTTAGAATGGTTTTTTGGCTTGGATAACATTTCTAAAAATATCTAAGTGTGGAGTTTACCTCACCTGACTTTTATACCTGTGTCCAATGTCTCTCATGATGACACACTCAGAGGAATTTATTCTGTCATTTCTTTCCTGTCTTCCTTCATAACCTATGAGGGACATTGGACCTCTGAAATATTAGTCCTGGCCTTGTTTGTGGCTTAGATTCCATTATGTGAGCTCTCCCATCTCCTAAGGTCTGTCTCAGGTGTTCTTGCCAGGTGTGTGATTTACTCATCTCCATCCCATTGACTGCAGTGTGGAGTTCATGGCCTGAAATCTGGGCTGAATCTTTGGATGCTCTGTTCATCCAGGCCTGTCTGCCTCTGAGACAAGATAGGTGCAGCATGAGGAGGTTTGCACTGGAAGGAAGGAAGGAAGGAAGGAAGGAAGGAAGGAAGGAAGGAAGGAAGGCGGGCATGGCCCTCCCTCCCCTCAGGTGCAGGATTTTGCTGACACCTGCACTGCTGTTCCTGGCTAATCTGGCAGTTTCTCCTTTCTTGTCTCCTCCCAAGCTGCCCTCACCTACAAGTGCACGGGGGACCAGTGGACAGTGTACTGCAGGGTGATCCGTGAGAAGAACCTGTGCCAGGACATGCGGTGGTACCAGCGCTGCTGCCAGACCTGCAGAGACTTTTATGCAAACAAGATGCAGCAGAAGAGTTAATGAACCTGTGCCACTCCTTAGAGTCTTCCAGCTGTTTGTATGTAAATCACAGACTAGTAGGTCTGAGTACTGGAACTTCATGAGTCGCTACAGCGTGGTGGATCCCAAAGGACACCTAATGAGACTTGAAACTGATCCTACAGACTGGATACCAAAGTCATCCGCTCATCCACCTTCAAAGAAACACACAGAAAGGGTCATCTCAAGGAGCCAATCATTTCTAAATATTTTGACATCCTCACATCTTTCATTAATGCTTTCTTAATATATTAAATCACCAGCCACTGGATGGCTTGCTACCATTAAAGAAAAGGACAAGAGTTGCACAGTGATTACATTGGATAAGGTTATGGGTACCTCCATGGAGGAAGGCCTCTGGCAAAATAATTCAGCAAAGGTAGAGACATTACTTAATCTTTTAATCTTGGCTTTTATCTGTTGTTTTCAATTCCCAGCAGTTATCCCACTGCGGAGTGGGCTTGGAGGGACATGCATAAATGAAAGGCTTAGTTTAAAGAGAGGATTTTCTGCAAAAGCTTGTGAAAACTGATAGCAGAGGATGGACATCCCTGAATTTCCTACAGAAGACTCAATATAATTATATCCAACATTCCAAGTCATATTTTTAGAGCCACTAATAGAGAGTGCTTTTCCTTCTAATTTTCCAAAACAATCCTCTTTATCTTTTCTCCAGAATAATAGAGTTTCTTTCGTGAAACCTAATTTTTCTCATGAACCTAATGAAATGGAAGCTTATTAACAGCCGTAGATAGTTACTTTTAAACAAGAACCATTTGCATGAGATGGGAGAAGCCAGAAATCATTTCATCCAGTAGAGCTTACGGAGGGATTGCTTGGCCTAAGCTCTCTCCAATTTTTAGAAGTCAATCAGATAATGAGACTGTTGGTTCTTATAAGAGGACTGTGAAACTGGATAGGGTTGGAACAGAAACTGAATTTGGAACAGTCTTTATGAAAAGGATGTAGTGGGGAGCAGAACAGGTGTTTCCTATCTCTGAGCTCTTTTATACAGCTGAGGTTATGTAGCTTTTGGAGTAACCAGAAGTGCCAGGGATGCAAGACATTCAAAGTGTAACCTGGAGCTTGTGGGAAGCCAGAGGGCTCAGACTTCCATTGCTTTCAGGGCTTGGGAATGTCCTCGCTGTCTTTGAATGCTCCCTGTCTCACTTCTGTGGTGCTGTCAGGTTTGGTGCTGTCAGAGCCCTTGCAGGTGCTGCACACAAAACACTCTCTGCCATGTCTCTGCACTTTAAACCAGACTCCTCTCTGTGATGTGAGACTTGAAACAGGAGCTCTGCCCAGGGCAGGGCTTGTCCCCTCATCACTGTGTCCCTCTCACCTCTTGCTCCAACAAGCAGCGTTTCCCTTGCCAGGGCCCAAGGCCATGGCTGAGTTTCAGTCCCCTCCTCGTGACAGGAGCAGAGCCCTTTGGATAATTGCAGCTCTGTACTGGCTCCACAACTGTGTGTGACTTTGACTCCTTGGGGCTGAGCACAGAACCAGGCCCAGCTGCTGCCCCAGCCCCTGGGCCAGGCTGGCTTGCAGCTCACACCTGGCCCCAGCTTGTCTTTGTTGCTGTTGTCTCTTTTTGTCAATGCAAGGAAGGATAAAGACTCTTAGTTACCCAGCATGTTTTTAAAGCAATTTTTGCTTAGTACAGTTCTTTCCATATCCGAGACCTCACTGGAATAATATTATAAGGTTAGGGCTAAATTTTTCAAGCACAGGGAGATAATCTGTTTCTCCACAGACTAACCCTGTGTGGGCTTCACATTTACATTTGTGCTCGTTAGTGCAAATGAGTGCATGTGCACCGGGGCTGGCCTGATGCACAAGGGCACATTTGCACACCTTTTTTCCTCAAGTGCCTGTCTCAAACAGATCTGCTTTCCAATGCCTCCGATGATTTTCTCTATCAGGGAAATGATTCCAGCTTGGTTTTTGTTATACTGGATTTTTTTGGCAGTTTATAATCGGGATTAGACCTCCTTTTTCTGTTATTCCCACCCTGTTGCCCAGCCCACAGGTGGTGTAAGTACTTAGCAAGTCATCAAGGGAAAATTGCTGGCAGGTGTGACAGGGAACATTTAGACAATACCGGCTGATCTCAATTAGGCAAATTACCAGGTAGAAGAACTGCTGATGAGAAAGTTCCAAGAGATCAGTCAGAGCCCAGAGAACCTGGTTTATGTTTGTAATTCACAGTGGTGTTTCCCCCTTAGCCTGCAGTGACACTGAGTCCTTGCTGCCTCCCTGTCCCCACAGCCTCCCCTGACACCCTCACTCGGTTTGGAATTTGCTGTTTTTCTTCTCACACACAACATTTTCTCTGTTACCTTGGCAGAATTGTGTGAATTATCATTGCTGGGAATCAAAGGTGCTTCTCCACAGCAGGGAACGTTTTCCTTCTGGTGCTGATCTGTGACCCTCTCTAGGCAAAAGGTAGGACACAGGAGAGGAAGGATTTTAGGGTTTGTGTTTTTTAGTAGTAATTCACTACTGGCCACTGTCCAGAACAGGGTGCTAGTCTGGTTAGACCTGTGGCCTGAACCAATCTGCTGGGCTCTGCACCCAAAGGACACTTGGCTCCAAGTTCTGGGTCCTACCTAAGGAAACAGGAACTTACAAGGATCTTTTTCAACTGTATGAGCACTGAGAAAAAAACACCTCACTTGCTCTCACAGCTCACAGATTAGCATGCATCAACCTTTTATTTTTTACAATCAAACCCCCCAACATTGATTAAGAACTGATGGCACAACACAGCTCCATTTTATTCAGTTCTCTTACTTCACATGGTAACTTCACAACCATCCCATCACATAACAGCCAGAAAAATAATACCAAAAAAAAACCAAAAAAACCCAAATTCTGTTCAATATTCCTGCACTTCTGTTTTTTATCACTTTTTATCACTTTATAGGAGCTTTACAGTGAAGTCACAGCTATGCTCTGCCCTCAGTTCCCACATTCTGGTGAAAAGAAAAGCTGTTTATTTCAGTGTATCTATGACAAGACTTTTTCTTAGTTGTTCATAAGAGATTGATGCTCTTTTGATTACAGTGGTGGTATTTCCATATTGTAAACAATACTCTGTACTGTTACTAAAGTACTGTACATTTCTAGTTGCACAATTGTGTTATTGAGTGTAGATTCTCACTATCTCATGTATGGTGCTATTTTTTGTCGGTGGAAAAGAATCTTAGCAGTTGATTATTGCTTGATATTTTATTATAATACAGGGATATATTCTCCATGGCAATAATATCATTTAAGTTTTCTCATTACAGAGTGAAATGTATATATTTTTCCATTAGCTAATTTGCATATGTACTGTATCCATGGTAATTTTCTTCTTGGTGCTGGTTATAAATAGAAAAAGATAAAAAACAGTCAAACTGAATGGAACCAGTTGTAAATGAAAGCCAAAAAAAAAAAAAGAAAAAAATAGGATCATTCCATTTTGAACAAATTGAATATGTTGAATAATAAATTTATTTTTTCCATAACAACTTTAATAAGGTTTCTGAACTTGAAACAATAATACAAAGCAAACTCAACAGCATGAAAATTAAGAGAAAGAAGCGAAGCTGTAAGTGATACATTATGCATCTGTGTAATACTGGACTGAGACTGGGATTTGGTTAAATCCAAGCCAACTGTTTAATTGCTGTGGTCGCTGTAAAAGGTCATTTGGCAGTAAAATTCTGGCACCTCAGAGTTCTCAGTGTGCTAACAAACCAAGAAATGCTGGGTCTTGTCCTGGTCAGGTCGCAAAGCAAAGCAGGGGGATGTTAACACCTGCACAACGCCTCGCCAGGTCTGTGGTCAGTGAGACAGCAGTAGAAAATTCCTGTGTGGGCAGAGCGTGCCAGGCTGGGTTTGGGATAACAAATCTCTTCTTTGGGCTATCTCTGTGTGTGCCTGGGCAGGCTGTGGGGAGGGGGACGTCCTGAGAGTGCTTTTGGGGAAGGTTGTTCTTGCTGGGCTGGAGCTCCACAGGCACCCCCTGACAATGAACAGTGCTGAGCATGTGGAAATTTATATTGGAGCAAAACCATCCCATCCATTGGGAAGGTATCTGCATAACCTAGCTGCACTCTCCCCTGGTGTGAAATAAAAGGAATTACTTCAGTGCCATGTGTTTTGGATGTCTTTGTTGTAAGCACCAGCCAGAATCTTTGTAGTGTTTAGCTTCCCCCCAGCACGGTGAAGGTTTTTTCTGCAGTCACCTGCACACAGATTCACCTGTAGGATCCTCTCCCAGCCTGTCTTACCAAGATGCCATCATCTGTGTCCCACTCCAGCTCGATTCTTGTTAAAAGGGCACTTGGAGGTGTGAGCAGCATCTTTCTAAAGCAGCTTTAAAAACCTAGGAATATGGTGGAGTGGTGGACTTGGCAGGGCTCGGTTGGACTTGATCATCTTAAAGGTCTTTTCCAACCCAAACGATTCTGTGATTCTATAACAAACCAAAGCAGAGTTGGTGTGAGAGCCCTCCTCCCCCAATGATTTCCAGAAATGGAGTTTATACTTTAATAACAGAGCTCATTTCCTGATCTCACACCGGATTCATGGCACAGCACCGATGGACTTCCCAGTTTTCCAGGGCAGTCCTGGGACATACCAGCCCAGCTGCCACCCTGCCCAGCACCATCCACAGCAGCAGCACTGCAGAAACTCCATCCAAGTGGTGCTGTACATTAACACATCATCCTGTTTGTGCCTTGCCTGCAGTCAACATCTGATTGCAATTGTTGACCTGTTTGAGCAGTGAAACGTAGCTCTAAGCCTGGGGAAGCCAAAGGGCTTTGCATTAAGCTGGGCTATGGCAGTGGGTGGGAGGGGTGTAAGGAATGCTGTCATACACTTGGCTTGAAACGCTCCTGGTATGTGCCAATATCTCTCCTATAAATCCAGGAGGATTATATACTCACTTTGCCTATTTTGCATGTAGCCTTTTGCTGGTTTTCTCTTATTCCTAATCCCCATTTCTACCCAGGCCGTTGCCCTTCCCTCTGAGCTCAGATGTTTGTTTGTTTTTTTTTATTTAAGACCCCTCAGTCGAGGTCACTAAAGGCAGGTGGGGTCAGATGCTCTGGTGCTCTGGCACAGAATGATCAGGGGGTAGTAGAGTCACTCCTCCCCTCTTTAGAGGTCACTTCTGCCTCCGCCAACTCCACCTGCTCCCTTCACTCTCCTGGTGTCCCCAGCTGTCTCTTGCAGTAAGCTGACAGCACCCTGCTTGCTCTGGAAGGAATTTTCCTTCTCAAATGTGGAACATTTTATCCCCACATCAGCCCCATGCTCACCGAGTACCTGCTGCTGAGGACTCTGCTCTCTGGTAGAGTGAAAATGTTCCTTTGTGCTTTCCACAGCACCACGTGGAGCATTTCCAGGGGAAAGGGATGTTTTCTTCTTGGTGGAGGGTGTCAGTGCAAGCACCAGAGTGCTCTGGAGTTCCAGGCAGAGAAGATAAGTGCCAGATGTGCTCCCATTCCATGCACTCACACTTCTGATGGTGTCAGGAAGAATGGGATGGGATGCTGCTCTCCATGTGGCCTGGAACGGAGGAAAATGCTCATTTTTCACCAGGAGAGCACTGGTAGCTCGCCAGTCTGCAGGGCTGGCTCCACCAGCCCAAAACCCACCAGCTGCTGAAGGGTCACTGACAGCTTTCTGCAAGGTCACTGCACACTAGAGCATCACTGGAGCCTTTCTGGAGACAGGGAATGAAAGCACTCGGGCTGCTGAGGGATCAGTGAGGAAGGGAAATCCTCTAACAGAGTTTTTCACATTGCGTCAAGATCAGTGCAGACTGTCCAGCAAAACCAGACAAGCTGTTCTTGGGTTGGACTTATTTTCTTAGGAAATACATTATTTGAACCTTTTTCAGCTTCCATTTCTTTCCCAGCTCCATACTTTTCCCCTTGATTTTGTCTCTGATGACAAAAGGATCCAACCAGACTGCAGCTTTGTTTGGCACCAAACTTCCCTCCTGAGATGATCACACAAGCAGTCTTTTATCACTCTGGGGGCTCTGAGCCAGAGCTGCTTGTGGTGGAAGTGGCTGGGACTGTGACCCCAGGCTGTGGTGGGATGAGAGTCAAGCTCAGGCTGTCAGCAAGGTGCAGCAGTTCCCTGCCAGGACACAGCAGAACTCCTGAGCCTGCTTCTTCCCGTGCTGCTCTCAGTAAGGAAAAGGTATGAAATCCACATCTAGATTAAATTTTGAAATTAAGTGTTGTTTGAAATAGGAATCCTGTCCAGAATAATGGTCTGATTCCTTAGAAAATAACTATAAATTGAACCCTCTCTCCTCCCCACTGCTCAATAACAACATTTGGTTTTCTCACAGAGCTGGTGCCACCTGTGCTGCTCTGGCTCCAGCACTGTCAGCTCTGTTCCATGCCCAGGTTTGTGCTGAGGAAGAAGACCCCTGCTGGAAGGCTGGAATTCTGCTCTCCTCAGGCATCATCACCCTGGAGCTGCCAGCTGCTCTCACTCCTGGCTTCTTCCCCCACCACATCACTGGCCAGCGAAGCCTTGAGGAGGGGACAGTGACATGGAGCCCAGGAAATGCTGTCAGCCACATTTCCCAGAAGGTAAGGAATATTCCATCTCTTTTCTTTTTTTCTTTTCCTTTTTTTTTTTGTTCCCTAACCATGTTTTGCTGGAGAAACAATTTTAAAAGGGGAAAAGGAAAACCACATTATCGTGTAAGCAAGATGGAAAAGAGCTTTCTGTGGGTTCCCAGGTATTCATGTGCCATTCTCCCTGCAAGAACAACTCTCTGCCTGTGGCTGCCTGAGTGTTCAGCACAGGGGGGAGGAGATTGAGCAGCTGTGTGCACAGTACCTTCCATCACAAGCCCTGCACCCTGGCTGTCCCCATGGCTCAGTTTATTTGTGTGCAAGGCTGCTGAGAGGTTATCGAGGCTTCCCATCAGCTGTACAAACTCCCAGCAGCCCCAGCTCTGTGTGTGTCCCTTTCTGAGTGTTACAGTCTGGGGGTAATCAGCTCGTGGGCAGCTCCTAGCAAAGATCTGGTCTTTTCTGGTGTGCCTCTCCAGAGGAGCTGCTGCCTGTGCTTATGCCACAAGCTATGGGGGATCTGTAGCCATATGTGTAAGAATGAAAAAGCTTATTTACTTGTTTTCAGCCTCCTCCCAGAATGGCTCTAAAAGCAGAAGTATCCTTCACTGTGGAAAAAAAAATTGACAAAAACACTCTCATATTTGTCAAAAATTTTGTAGATGTTTTTCAGGGTATCACTAAGTCTTGCCAGGCACCTCCCTTTCCTCTCCTGCCTTCCCCAAATGCTTCCATTTTTGGCTAAAAAATCCCAAGTTTGGGATTTTTGGACCAACTATGTCAGCCAAAACCCAGGCTCTCTTCTCTAATTTTTCCACTTAATTTTTCAACTATCTTCTGGCAAGCCAGAAGCACTATTTTGATGGAAAGTTTTTCAACCAGCTCTGCTCATTAATTTCTGCCAGCAGTCACAGAACAGTGCATCTTGCAGGAGAGAAGAGTGTCTGAAGGGCCTAGTGTGAGGCAGGAATGAGCAAAACTCCTCTCCCAGCTCTGTGCCCCAGCCAGCTCCCTGCTCCTAATGAGAGACATCTTTCTAGCGAGGTTTCCAGCCTAAATCTCTCCTGGCAAGCCAGCTCTGTAATTCAGGTACTTTGCCAGGTTAGAGGAAGATGTGGGTGGGCATAGAAGGATCCCCTCTGAGCAAAGGACTCAGGGGAACCACGTTGTCCATCTCTTCTTATCTGCTTGGACTCCTCCAGGCAAGCCCCAGTTGGCAGGGAAGGGTGGGGCTGGTCCAGCTCCCTTTCAAGGTGAGTTTCAGTGTGCTTTCATGGTGATGTTCAGATACACCAGCAGCTGAGCCATGAGCTCTCTCCTTGTAACCCTGAGACCTGCAGGGACAGGATCCTGAAGTGGCTGCTGGGCTGAAACGACACCAGTACTGCTGTGTGTCTGTTACCCATGTGTCCATGAGGAAGGTTTTTATTACACTGAGCTCAAGGGAAGCCCAGCTCCTCTCCTTTTTGGGTTCCTGTGATGACAGGAACCTGGGAGGCAAAGAAGGAAGATCTTCTTACAGAATAGCAAATTTTTTCAGTGTTTGGCCTCAGCAGCCAAAGGAGCATCTTCCCATTGGCCACATGGACAGTCTCCTCAGGGAAAAGCCATCTCTCAGCAGTCCCTGACTTTTGCAGAGTGCTCTGAGATCTTTCAGTGAAAGACCTTTTAGATGTGCAAAAATTTATAGCCCTTCTCTAGCCACGGCTGATTCTAAAGGGTTAACTTAGGAACAGGAAATACAGCGACTAAAGGAAAGCCATTAATATTAAATTTTACCCTTTGCCAGATTGTCTTGTGTTATCTTTGCTCTTTCATGAAATATTTTTCCAGTTTTCCTCGCAGGGCATTCCTTACAGGGGCAGCAGCTAAGGAGCTGTAACTTGGCACATCTCCACCTGCTTTTCTGTAGCAGTGCACATTTGTGCTCTGGGATTTGAAGAATTTGCTTTGCCTCTAGAATTGATATGCAAACAGTCAGCTGTACAGACATCAATCTGTCCAGTAGACATGCCACGTGACCTCAGGAATAATACAGGTGGTCAGCACCATGCTGGTGCCTCCTGAATTTCTGGAGCAAGCAGAATCGTTTTCCTACGTCAAGAAGACGGGAGGTCCTGTATACACCCTCGAGAAATCTGCTGTGCTTGACTGATCACAAAACACCCACCAAGATTTCCCTAACAAAGTCCTTCATTTCTGCCAAGGAAAGCAAAGACTTGCAGGAAATGAGAGACGTGACCTTGCCACCTCACAAACAGCTCGGGGGTCTCAAGATGCTCGTCTCAGCAGAGGGATGCTCGTGCCAGAGCAAACGTAGAGCCCTGTGTGGTCAGTGCAGAGCTCTTCCAGCATCCCTTCCTTCATCAACTCTCTTGTGGTAAAAACAGAAATGGGCAAACTTAGTCTTCTCCTGCCTGTTTGCTGTGGTGCTGGAAGCTCCACTGTGTCCACGTGCTGCTGTGTGGGCAGGTGTGGAATGAGGGATGTTAAAATTGGGAGAGGTGAGTGTTGAAAGGTGCTTAACCCAGCTCAAACTTCCCCCACTCGTGATTTCATCACAGCCAAAAACTGTGCTTGAGCTGCTGGGCACCCTGTGGGAACCTAAAGCCTAAGGGGAATTTTTAAGAGAGAAAGAAATGGCTCCAGAGAGTCCCATAACTCTAAGCAAGTTGTTCTCTAGGACAGTCACCGTTTCTGTTAAAAAAAAGTCTTTCATTTCCCATTGATACTTCTCAGGCTGCAAGGAGAGCCATTCTCCTGCTCCTGGAGGCTCTAGCAGCAGACACAGCCTTGGAAGGGAAGCTTGCTCTCATGGCTAAGGCAGAGGAATGGGAAGCACGAGATCTGGCATGAAGTCCTGCTCCCACTGAAGCCAGAGGGATGTTTGCCATTGGCTTCAGGGGAAGCCAAGATTTCAGTCTGCAGCCAGATTTGCTGGTGTGCTGCTCCATCCTGAGAGCAAGAGCAGAGAAGGTTCTTGGTTTCCTGATAAAACTCTTGCTGCCTCAGCTCCTCTGCTGCCTTCTCACCTCACACTGGCTCCTTCTTGCTTCCAAATCTTAGGCCTCTTCCAAATCCTTGATGAAGAGACTGGTGAATGTTTGTGCCTGTGGTATTGTCCCGTGATTGGAGCTCCTGGACATCCTCTCCACCAGGGATTGTGGACAGTTCTAGAGAGAGGCATAAGGCAATTAAAGCAACAGGACAGGCTGGGGTAAGAGACATAGATGAAGTAACACATGGGATTTGCTGCAGGTAAATAATTCTGCCTTCTTCTCCAGGCAGCAACTTGGATCAGCTCTAGAATTAACTCTGAGTAGTTCAAGAGGAGAGATTGTAAAGATGGTCCAAGATGGGTTTCCCTGCTTCACACCAACATGGATTGTTGGGAACCATGTCAGTCTAAGCAGCCTCTTTCCTCAGTGTTCAGCACAAGGGTTAGGTGGGAGCCAAATTGTGTCAGTGATGAGCTGTGGTACAGGTACTCAGGAGCAAACCTCTCCTAAATTACACTCTTCCCCCTGCCAGCCCAAAGGCTACTGTGCTGCTGGAGTGACAGAGGTGTTAATCAGGGCATTATTTAGAGCTCCACAGTGTTTGCACACCCAGCACCCACATCTGGGCAGGGCTGGTGCCCTCCTCTCAAAAGCAGCTGAAGGAAGTGATCACAGAGTCGATCAAGCAGCAGCCTCAGTTTGGCCTGTATGGGTCCAAGCTGTTTTTATTTGAGTGGACACATGGTGGAGCCTCTGTATGCCAAGGAAAAGAAACATTGCAAATAATTCTTTCTCTTCCTTTTTATTTCTCCCTGATCAGGACGGCGCTTTCTGCTCATCGTGTGGGATTGGTCTCTGCTGCCCCTTTCAGGGAACATCTGTAAATGCATCACATCTGTAAAAAAAAGCAGGTTTATCTGCTGGACCAAGAAGTTGTCCTGAATTTCCTCACCTCTCCAGATGCCTGGTGTTTGACAGTTTCTGCTCCTGGCCAGGCTCAGCTTGTGTTTTCTGGCCACCTGGGACCTGGTCTCCTTCCCCTGACACTTCCACAGAGAGCAGCTGGTGGAAGAGACTTTCTGGTGAGTTGAAACCATGGTGATGTATTTTATCTCCACAAACAAGGAGTTGTAAATGTGGGTGTTTAAAGCTGAGGTCATGATCGTATCGAGATCCATAGCTAAGAGTTATACTATGATTTTCTCCAGAAAGTTGAATCAAAGTTATCCAGAAGTTCAGCTCTGGTGCAGGAGCGCACCCCAGTGTTACCTCTTTAGGCACAAAGGTTTTTACAGGCAAAAATACTCTTTGTTCTAATAATAAATAGGGGAGGAAAGCAAAGAAAAACCCAAACAATGCCATATTCTCTGCTGACTGCTTGGCTTAGCTCTGCAGCACAATTTCCCATCTCTCTTCCACATCATTCTGAGATTCTTTCCCAAGAGGATCTTATCAGTAGATAAGTGGCTGCCTCTGAGCCAACTCTTTTCTTCTCCTTCAGTGGCTGGCACAATGTTTGCATGAACTCTAAACCATCAACTTGTTGCTCTCCGATTTTCTTGGCTGATATGATCCCCACCAGCTCTCACGTTTCCTAGGGCGAGCACAATCAAGCACAATCAAACAAAATGAATCAGAATAAACAGAATTAGTGCTCATTCTTTCTTAACAACATGCCCGCAGGGGTTTTTGTCTCCCTTAGCGAATTCAATCCAGCTCCTTTCTCTAATGCTAATTCACTGTAGCTGCTTCCACAGGCTGTGAGTTAAGTGTAACAATGAGAGGAGAGGATTGTGCATTGCTCTGAGCAAGAGCACAGCATTTGTGTGGTTTTCATTTTAAGGAATGGGGCGAGGTGAGGGTTACTTGATCCACTTCCCACTGATTCCCTGTGGTATTCCCTCTGCTGCTGCTGATGTCCCACCTGGGAACACAAAAAAAAAAAAAGATGACACTTTGCACCTTTCATCTGCTCATGTGTCCCTTTAATGCTTCTAATGGTTCCTCTTCCCCTTTTTTTGTCTCATATACAGACTCTGATTTTAGCACTCCAATCACAGGGTCCTGGGATGGCTTTCCCAGGCTCCGTCAGATTTTAAAGGCCAAGCATCATGGCCAGTACTGCTCCCATGCACCCACATCCCACGTGGAGGGTGTCCTTGTGGGTGTGACCCTGGAGCCAGCTTCTCACGGAGGAGATGGTGAAACATCCTTCTGGCACCCAGGTCTTGGATCTACAAAGTCTTCCCTGTGTGGTCGGTGCCTTTGACCATTCCCTAGGGCTGTTTCTTGAAGAGAAAGAGCAACATTTGGCCTTTGGCTTTTGGGGGAGTTTCTTAACACTGACCTCAAAACAAATGGAAACGCTTTCCTCCCCCTTCAGACAAGGACAAAGACTGATGGTGAGGTTTTAAGGCTAATGAAGCTTTTGGTGTGCCTTTTTTTTCCTTCCTGTCATCTGAGGAGGCCCCTGGCACTATGATGTGAAAGCTCCCATTGCCCACTTGTGGTGAATGCGCTCCTGAGAGACACAAAGGTTTCCCCAGAAGCAGGTACCCATGGCTCCAGTTAGAGAAGATTTTGTGTTTGTTGCTAACAGTGTTCTTCCTTGCCTTTGGCTCAGCAGGAACCCGACTAGTGACTTCCCAAAGTCCTTGAAACCCAAGGGAATTAATTTGTCTTTAATTTTATCCGAGCTGATACTTAGAGGAACAGCTGGGAATATTGTAAAGCGGCTTCTGGCTGAAGTGAAGAGTCCCAGCCAAGCATGCCCTGGTAGTGATGCTCAGCCTGTCCACCTGAAGCCAGCCCATGCAGGAGGTAAAGCATTAACCAGTGAAAGACATGGCCCTGCTCCTCTTTCTTTCCCTTACAGCAGCTGGGTTGGGCCAGCTGTGTTTTGGTGTACCTGGTGACCACACTGTGTCACTTCCCTGCTGTTCACAGCTTTTTTTAGTGTTTATTGACAGCCAGACACATCCTTAACTTCTGGATGGATGCTCATCCCAGCTTCCCAGGATCTGGGCTGTCCTGACATGCCAACGTGTTGTGCAGCCTTGGGTGAAGCAGTTCAGTGCCCTGTAACTCAGGGAATCACTGTGCAATAGGAACCACAGTAGCACTGCTTGGCTGGGGATTTTCCAAGCACTTGGAGCTCCTTGGAAGCACCAGGGTAGGTGCAAACCTGTTCTGTTACCCTGTGGTTCAAGGTTGTCTGAGATGATGGCTTGAAGTGAAAACAGCAGCCAGCAGAGCAGCTCATACATCCCTAGAGATGGTCCCTCCATGGTTTGGGACATTTTCAGGGGCTGCTTCGCTTCCCAGGCACTGGAAAGGCTGAGCCAGCTCGGGGCTGGGACCCCTCTGCAGGGCTGTGTGCAGGACAGGAATTCCATCAGGGCTGTGCTTAGCCTTAGCTTTTGCTGTAACAAAGTGATAAAATATCAGTTTTTCTCAATTTGCCTCCCCACAAGTTGGTTTAAAGGGAATGAAGGCAGATCCTGCTATAGCTTAGTGCATTACAAGCCAACTCAAATGACTCCCCACTGTCTTTTCATCTCCATGAGACTTTTAATGCCCTGAGTCTTTGCATGTCCTGGCACACAGCCCAATTGGAGCATGAGCTCCAACAGAAGTTTTACATTTAAAGCTGTTCTTTTGGCTTCAGAAACTTGCAGATTGAGGCTGAGAGAAGCAATTCAGCTGTTTACTTGCAGATCTCCACCAGCCCTGCTGTGCTCTTGCTCTCGCCTCGGTCAGAGTTGTGTTAACAGCATTTTCCAATTAAAGTAGCAGCCTCAGTTACAGAAAATGCTTTTCCTATCTGGAAATTTATCTGATTTTACTCTTTTTAAATTACTCATGGAGCACAAGGGTGTTTTGTTTCCCACCCCTTATTATAATTAATCCATCATTTCTGGTGACAAGGTTGGCTTTTGCTGGATTTTTTATTTCTGGCTATTTCTATCAGCTTGTGCCAATACCATTTAGAATCCACGTTACTGATGATGGGGAGACTGATGTATGCAAGTAGACGAGTAATTCCTGAATTTCTGCTCACCTAGAGCAGGAAAAATGATACCTATTCTGGAGATAGCCCTGCCAGAAAAGATTAGAGCCATAATGTGTAAATTATAGCCACTTCCCTGACTGAAATAATCCTACTCTGAAAACTTGGCTTTCAAGACCTTCACAGCCAAGATCAAGGTTTTTTCCTGTTACCTGAAAATTCCAAGTCTCCAAGAGAATAACTGGTAGCAGTTGAAACCTTCATCTTTCTTCACAGTGACGAGGTAAGAGCTTCTTTTTTTCACTTCACCTCACTGAAAGGGACGTGCTCGGTCCCATCCTGCCTGTGGTGCAACAAGCTCAGCAGGGCTTGTCCCGTGGGATGCAGTGGGATCTGACTCTGGGATTTTCACTCCAGCCAGTTTTCCACTGTGGACAGCACTGTGACTGTCTTCTGGATGAGCATGCTTTGAACATGAGCAGGGCACTGCTTGGGCTGGGCCTGCAGGAACTGGGGCAGGACCAGATGCACTGACAAAATTCCAGGATTCAGTGCTGACATCCTGTCCCAGGAGGCCACAAAGCCCCTCTGTCCTCTCCCAGAGTCTGAGCAGCTGCAGCTTGTGCCCACCACAGCGACCCTCAAACCTGGGAGCTCCTCAGTTCTTCAGGACCCTTGCAGGGATGCTCAAACCACAGACTCCCAGACAAGGAAACAAAGCCTTCTGCTGCCCCCACGTGTTACTTGCTCATTATTGTTGCCACACACCAGTAAAGACCCGGGAACCCCACTGGGAAACATGAAGAGGAGCCAGCACAGCTATGGAGGTCAAGATCTTGATTTGGATCTGTTCTTTCTGTTCCTCCCTCAAGCTCGGGGTGTTCCTTATACTCAAAAAAATTGCAAAATCAGCTTGGACCTGTTTGGAAGTGAGACAATCTGGAGGAAGCAAAGCACAGAGGTGTCCCAACCCACCCAGGACGTGTGTGAGCCCTGGGAGCCTGCCAGCGGTGCCGAGCGATAGCAGATACGGCGCAGAGCATCCAGGAGTCTTGGCTCAGGCCACGAGGAGCACGGAGCAGGAGACAGCTCTTGGCAGGCTCAGCTCACATGATAAGGTCATTGGAAAGACAAGTGATGCTTTTATCAACCTGCCTCTCCCCAGAACCAGCACCAGCTCGAGCATGGGCTCACTCTGTGCTCCTGTAATAGCCCGTGCTCCATGTAGTGCCAAGGACAAAAGCTTCCTCACAAATACACTGAAGCTGCTTTTTCCAATCAGTTTCCCAGCCCCCATCTCCCATCCTTCCTGGCTCTGTCAGGTTCCAGTTTGAACCACTGAACAGCACCTCTTGGAACAGTAATTTTCTCTCTGGATCAGTGGCACCTCTCAAGCTGAAGGGAGAGCAGGCTGTAGTTGCTGGCTCTCTGCTGCTTCCCAGCCGTTACAATTAGAGATCTTGTGGTTTTGTCCTTTGTTGGAGTAGCACATGCTAACTATTCTGGAGAGCATCAATCCCAAAAGCTGCCTGAAGCGTGGGCTGACAGGTTGGTAGTAGCAGCCAAGCTCACTCATGGAACCAGTTTGTGGCTGGGGGGGAAGTCCCAGAGCAGCGTTTCTGACCATCCCTAACACAGCTCCTTGGAATGGTAGGGCTGGCTCTTTGCCATCCTTTCACCGAGAACCTTTTTGGCATGGCACCATGAACAGATGGGCCGTGGAGCGATTCCTCAGCTCAGCTTGTCCACAGGCTGCCCTGGACACTGCCTAGAGCTCTCTGAGAACATCTGAAGGGAACAGCACTCGCTGGCAGGGCTTACGTGCTCCGGCAGTTGGGGATTGCAAACACATGCTTCAGCTATGCAAGAAATCTTTGACTTGTTCTGAATGCAATTCTGCCTGGGTTTCTTCCCAGGAACATTCCTGATCTTCGCAATTTACCAGTTGCAGGAAGGGAGAAGGGGGATTTTAGGAGTAAGGGAGAGGAAAGGGAACAAATCTCAACGTGCTTTCACTCGCCAAATTTCTCCAGGAGGACAGGGTGGGGAGCATGGACTCCAGAGTCTGGGACAATCCCAAGAAAATATGAACTACAAAATTAAAACCACTTTTAATTAGTCGTTTGTTTTTATAGAAAGAGTAAGTCTCAGTTTTTCTGAAGTAATTCAGTGCCTGCTATCACACACGCCAGGCAGCCCCTGCCAAATGGAGCTGTGTGATAGAAGGCAAGCCCAGAACGAGGGCTCTGAGCAGAGACACATTATCTCCTCCAGGAGACAGCAGTGCTGTTCAGATCAGCATTCTGCTTCCCCAGATAAAAGTCCCACTCCTGAGTCACAGCATACGTGAGAGGGTTGCAAATGCGGTCCCCGTAGGTGGGAGTAATTTGATGTCTGAGATGAATGATGAAGCTGGGCCTTTATTGTCACACCTGCTCTGTTACAGACAGAGAGGAAGCGTGAGAGGGAGGAGGCAGGAGCTGGGTTTGTGCCCTGGGAGAAGCCAGAGGTGCAGGGTACCCAGCTCCCGGGTGTCAAACCCCTCTTGTCTTGGAGGCACCCAGGCTGTGGTGTTGTCACCTGCCGTGGGTGGGGAAGGCTGCACCCAGGGATGCCCCTGCAGGGAAGGTGTGCAGCTGGCTCTCAGTGCTGCTGGCACACGGGCTCTGTGCTCCTTTCCAGATGTCACCAGCAGAACCATCAGCTCCTTCCTGCAGCCTGAGACCTTTCCAGGGCAGTCAGCCACAGGACTCCAAGGCCAAGTCTGGAACCTGCTGAGCTGCACGAGCTCCAAGGGGAGAAAGCCTTAAGAGAGACAAGGTGTAACCTGATGCTACCAAACATGCACTCTGAGTAACCTCCACAGCTCAATTAACTCCATTAAGTATATACCTGTCATTAATTTAATTCAGTTGAGGTTTTTACCCCTGCGTTGCTTACCAACCTCTCAAAATTAAGGCTGTTGTATCAACCTCTTAAAATTAAGGCTGTGTGTGTAAGTCAATCAAATGGAGATGCGGTGCCCACGTAAGCTGAGTCACTCCAGGTACCAGGGAGAGGTTTATTTTGTTGTATTTGGCTCGTGCTTCTGACTTAACACAGGGGTAACTCCACTAAAATCGGTTGTGCTGCATTAGTCCAAAGCCAGAGCAGAGCTCAGCTTTTATTTGTTAATCGCAAGACAGGAATCATAACTTTTATAATGCCATGTCCAGATTATGGGTGGGGTTTGCTCCAGCTGCCTTCCCAGCCTCTTACTAGTGAACAATGAAATGAAGGTAAAAGGGAATACTCATCTTTTTCTCTTTTTGTGTGTATAACTCAGAAATACCAGCAGATTCCTATTGCCTCACGGTGCCTTTGCCATATATCTGCTAAACTGAACAGGAGTGATGGGTTGATATTAAGGAGATGCTCAGTAAGTTTTTCTTGAAGTTAGTCTTTTCCCAAGGGTGGAGAGCAGCCTGCCACGGAGTGATCCA
Organism: Regulus satrapa; assembly: GCA_013396955.1. NCBI lineage: Eukaryota > Metazoa > Chordata > Aves > Passeriformes > Regulidae > Regulus > Regulus satrapa. Next base: position 272,492 of record VWZN01013655.1, on the reverse strand, counting down.
AAATCCAAAGGAGAGGTTTTATTGCAGAGCTCAGAATGCAGCTGAAGGAGGAGCAAAGAACGACACAGGGAATGTGTGTCTGACACTTCTGAAATGAGCCTGGATAAAGAAGGACAAATCCCAAGTGATGAGGAAAACTGCCATCCTGGGTGTGAGCAAGAGCTCCCAGGAATCGCAGGGACACGAGAGAGGAGCCCTGTTCTAGATTATTTGGAGAGCCCCAGCCAAGACCTTTGTGAAAGTTTTGATTCTTTATCGCAGGGATTAACTCTGGGAAGCAGCTGGCATGGACGTGAATTCCAGCTGGTGCCCAGCACCATGGACACACTGCTCTTTGGATTGAGTGCAAATGAGCAGACTCTCAGCTCTGCATTGATCTAAGTCAGGGCAGGGGGATTCTTCCTGAAATTCAGGGCACGAACGACCCTTGCGTTGGTGGAGTGTAGACAATGACTGAACCATTGAGCTCTCGGACAGACTCTGCTTGTTTGGGGCTGTGCAGCTCTCACAGTCTGTCTGCTAACTACAAAAATATTCCAATTATTTGGAATGGTGACATCATCCACGCAATTGACCCAGATCCAACATCAGCCCTCCTACAAAACAGTCATTTCTTGTTAAGCACTATCGAGGACAAGCAATCCAGCCCAGACTGAGCCCTGTCAGCAAAGCCTGGTTGATTCCCCCACATTTCCAGCATTTCCTCAGCAGTTTATTTTCCAGGTTCGAGCAGGTTACTCTGAGTAACCTGGATCTGTTTGACAAAACGTGACTACTGCTTGTAACTTTTGAACCTCAGTAGTCACAGAAGGGCTCTAAGTGGCTCAGGGAAGGCATTTTGGCACCTTTCATCTACTCCCCGTGCTTGTAGAGCCCTCTCCAGCACGTGAAATCCATCGTCTGTTGGGTCAGAAAACTGCCTGAGCCCCAAACTCATCTGCTCCTGGCGCAGGGATGGAGAGAAGGAAATCCTGTGGCCTGTTGGGAGATGGGGAGCTGGGAATTTCAGCCTCAGCCCTGCTGGGCCATCCCCACCACCCTTCCACCCCCTGCCGAAATCCCTCAGCCCACGAAGGTGTGCGGGCAGGTAAGAGCTGTGAAGAACAGCTGAAAGGAATCGTTGGTGCTTGTGGAGCCTTCTTTCCTGCCAGCGTGTCACATTTATCATCTGAAAAATGCTGTAGCTAACGCAGTGGTAGCCAGAGCTGCGGAGGGAATGCGCTCCCCTCTTGCCTCCAGCACTGGGAGAAGGCAAAGGGATGGTCAGCCACTGCCCCGGGCTGTCATTTAACCTAAAAGCAGGTTTGTCCACCGCATTTAGGGCACAGAGCAGCTGGCAAAGAGGGCATTGTCCCTCCTGTCCCCGCACCCCAGAAACCCCTGGAAGGCGGGACTCGCTGGCGGCGTGTCCCCAGCCTGCTTCGGAGACACGAGTCGGGCTGGGCCGAGGCAAACCGGGCAGCGCGGGGCACGGCCCCGCCGGCTGCTAACCCTGACAGAATGTACTGCCGACAAATCGACGGTGCGATAAGCGAGATGTCACTGCAGCACGGGGCCGTGCGCGTGTGACCCCTGCTACCCTTGGGCTGTGACGTGGCCCAGGGCAGTGGCACCTCAGCCGGGGCTGTGCGGGTGTGTGCCCCGCCCCCTGCTCAGGTGTGTGCCGTGCCCCGGTGCTCAGGTGTGTGCCCGGACACGGCTTCAGGTGCGCGCCCCGCTCCCCCCGAGCTCGCTCCCCGCCGCCGCAACCGCGGACGCGGGCCCTTTAAGCGAGGCCCCGCCCCCTGCCCG
>VWZN01013655.1:196322-265934 GCA_013396955.1 Regulus satrapa | reverse complement strand
GACCGCAGCATCCAGGACGCCGTGCAGGTGGAGGTGCAGCTGAAGGCGGAACACGGCGGGGAGGGGCTGGAGAGGCCCCCGCCCGAGGCAGGGAAGAGGGACCCCGCTAACGGCGCGGACTGCGGAATCCAGTGGTGGAACGCCGTGTTCATTATGCTCCTGATCGGAATTGTCCTGCCCGTGTTTTATATCATCTACTTCAAAACACAAGGCCTGGTGGCCCACACCTTTAACGTGACTTCAAATGTTTCAACAGCTGGATAGGAAGGGGAATTACCAACAGGCTCAGTCGTAGGAAAAAAAAACCCTAAGGGGAAAGGGCAGCCCGCTCCAGCCTCTGCAGCAGTGGTGCCCGTATGCTCGTGACTGACCCAAGTGCATCCAAGGGGATAAACAATATAGATTATTTTTATATGTAGCTGATGATGTAATCCTGAGTTTGACTGAAAACGAGGTCATGTGATTTTGATGGCAAAATAAGGATTCTTTGTTACTTACAGAGATCATCACCCAGGTGGCTTCGGAGTTGGGAACTCTGTCGAGGGAAAGTATTTTGTAGCAATTTTACTCATTGTGGTTGCTTCAGGTATTTCTTAATGCCGTGTGTAGAAGCAAATTTTTTGCTGCTGAGCTAGGGAGTACAGTATTAATGTGGTTAGAAATGCGGGGGTTGTTTGCATTTTAAGGAAACACTTTTTGCTGGAATAGAAGCCAGGGACACTTTTTCTCAGAAGTGTCGTTTTTGTCTCTTGCAGGCCATGGCCTGCTTGACCTTAATGATGCCTTCTGGGGCTCTAAGCTGGGCGTGCCAGGGCAGGAGGACGCTGCCAGCACCCCAGCTTGTCACCCCTTGAGCAAACCTTTGAGCAATCCTTTGAGCTGTGTTCGTTAGGGCGCATCGAGCCCAGACCTCTTTCCCTGCGTGAAATCCCTCAGAGATGGCGCCTGAGATCAGAGATCCCCCTGCAGGATCTGCGCTGTCCCAGGGAAGTGCTGGGCCCTGCATGGCCCCAGGTGGGCAGGGGCTGTTGGAAGAGCACAAGAGAGGAGTCACAGGCTCTTCTCGAGGTCTAACCAGTATTATCTGATAAAAGCTATCAATAGTTTATATGGTGCTTCTCAGACAGCAGCACTCTGTGATGGAATTCCTGCTTGTGTGCAGGCCGAGTGGGAGTGAAGTGCTGAGCTGGGTGCAGGGTGCAAGGACAGAAGTCCAGGAAGAAAGAAGGGTGAAGCCTTTCTGCAGAGGACTGTGAAGCTGCTGATTGTGACAGGTTTATCTGAACTGGCCACCTGCGTTGGGAGGCTTTGCAGGGCAGTGGGGTTGGTCAGCCCCGAGGGCTGGACTCTGCAGAGCCACTCAGCCCTACCTGCTGCAAGGTGGAGCAGCCAGGGAAGCCTTGGGAGCTTTGCTGAAGAGAAGAATTTGCCTCAGAAATGTGATTCAGCAAATTCCAGGACTGTGGGCAGAGGTAAGGGCTTTCCTGGAACCAAACACTAAGGGATTTCCTGTGGGCAGGTGCCACTGGTGCTGCGGGCGAGGGCAGAGCTGGTGGGAGCTGCAGGAGCTTTCCCAGCTTCCCCGGGCTGGAGAGGGCTGCAGGACAGGCACCAGGGGTGACCCCAGGGCTGCAGGACAGGCACCAGGGGTGACCTCAGAGCTGCAGGACAGGCACCAGGGGTGACCCCAGCCTGGCCTGGCAGTGTCTGCTGCACAGGGAGGATATGGAAGCTTCTCCAGCAAGGTGAGGACCCCACAGCACACAAGCACAGGGAGAACAGAACGAGTGTTCCTCTCAGCTCTCGGAAATGGGAACCTAATTTTGTAAATGAGCACTCCAAAGTCTCTTATACCGAATGAAAACTTGTATTTTTCTTCTGTGAAGAGCTGTATCTCTTTGTTGTGGGGAGGAGGCGGGAAGGGATTCCTACATTTTAAAATAAAACCACATGAAATGAAAGCACAAGGGGCACAGCTTGTGCTTTCTTTGCTGCCACAGCTGCGCCCCTGCTTTAGAAAGGGGCCCCTTGCAGCCTCACCTGGGCCCTGCAGAGAGCAGTGGGAGGAAGGAGGCTGCAGAGGCAGCACTGGCCGTGGGCTCCCCGCTCTGAATGGACCCTGGTTCATCTGCCACTTTCTCCACGTGCTTTGTAGACAGGTTCTTAGCAGGTATCAGTCCTCGAGTGCATCCCTGCTGCTGGGAACGCCCCTGGCTGCAGTTTAGAGCCAGCACTGACAGCTGGAGGGGCGAGGACGCGCCAGACGGGACCAGGGCTCTGCAAACACGAGAGAGGCCGGAGTACACAGTAAAAGCCAGTATCTTTACTTTAGTGAATGCAGGATACAAATATTTTACAACAACCTCTAGCATTTTCTTAACCATTTGATAAAAAGTTCACTAGAATATTTATTGTATATTGAAGAAAAAACAACACATTCAGGGAAAAAAAAATTGAGATTAACTTATTTTTTTTTCTTAAAAGATTCGTCTCAAGGATGGCAACAAAGTCCAGCTTGTGCCGCCAAACGGCTTATCAGCATTAAACCGTGAACAGCTTCTTGTGAACTGTTGACTACAAACATTTACCAAATACATAAATCTCTTTTAAAAAAGCCATTTTAAATATAGCAAAGCAGTGTTCTCTTGCACAGCAAAGTGAAGAAAGGTTCTACTAAGATTTAAATGTTTACATTGGTTAAGTCTTTCTTTCACATTCGGATTTAACTTCTGCCCAGGATCAATTGTTAGGAGTTGTTTTGTTCCTTATTTACTATGTATTTCTTGTGCGCACAGTAACTCGCAAGTTTCTGATGCATTAGTGTCCTTGGAGGGAAGGCAAGGCTAAAGCAGTTCTCTCTGATGAGTCCCTGACAACGTGGCGGTCTCAAAACTATCGTGAGAGCTCGAGGATGGAGGTGATTTGTCACAACAGAGATAAAAATCTTAAATCATTCAGACCTGACTGGGTTCAGCCCAGGATTGGATCCACTTGCACTTCAGTCAGCAGAGATAATTTTAAAAAGTTTTTTTTTTTTTTAGACCTGTTGAAATATCTGTGCTATGTCATCTTTTTTTTTTTTTTTTATAAAACATTTTTACAATTTCTAAAAAAGTATGTTTCAAAGTGAGTTACTCGTTATTAAAAACCAGGATTCCCATGTCCTCGGTGGCAGGAGGTGCTCCCCGAGAGCTGTGGAAGGACGTTTCTGCCGGGGCTGGGGGCAGCACAGGGCCCCTCCCCAGCCCAACTCTTTAGAACTGATTCTTTTTATTTATTTATTTTTTTTAATTCATTGGTGCAATTTCAATACAAACTCTAACCCTTGTGTAGCTTTGTCTTTAAGAAAACAGTAGGTAAGTACTGTTTAAAAACCTGCATAGAAATAAAGACTATTGAGATACAGTCAGCAAAGCCATCTGATAAGGCACACAAGAAAATAGACAGTAAATGTGAATGCAGAACTCCCACTCGGATGTACAGCAAAGTTCATACAGGTGCATAAATCATGGAACTCACATCACTGGTCAGAGCAGCAAAAGGTTCCGGGGGCAGCAAGTGAATTGGGGCACTGGGGCCAGCGTGGCCAGGGCGTCCCTTGTGCCTGCCCGCTCCTGCCGGCCGGGATGAGCCACGGCAAGGGGAGCAGTTCCAAGGGCAGGAAGGGACCGCGCCCGCTCACCCCTCCCTGACGGCAGCCAGGGGTTTTTGTAACTGCAGAAAGAAAATCATTCCATTGCTCGAGCAAGAAGTGTGATAAAGAGCAGGGCTAACGGGGGAGGGTGGGCAGGCCCCGGCTCTGCAGCGCTGCCAGCCCGGAGGCGCCGCCGGGATCTGGGCCCCGCATCCAACACCCAACTGCTCCGGCCCAGTCTCGCGGCACAAGGGGGCTCTGCCTTCCTCCCTCTCTTTCCTGGAAGCAGCAAATTTTTCCCCAAACCACTTGCCAACTCACAAAACCTTTTGTGCTCCTCTGATATGTGTCATTTCCCTATCATGAGAAATTAGGTCAAGTTTTTCCACTGGTTTTTTTTTTTCCTCCTCGGAAGAGGCAGCTTTAAAATGATGCCTTAAAATGTGTTGTAACAGATTTTTTATATTTATGCAGGATGAACTTAACACCAGATTTTTTTTTTTTTGCCACTTTGCTATTTATATACATATATATAAAATGTATAATGAAGCTTAACCATACAGCACAGAGATTACAATTGAACGGCACACATTCACCACCAGTGAGGGGGCCAACCCCTTTATACACCCTCTGAAAAATCTGGATAATAATATTAATAATAATTAAAATCCAAAGAAAGTACAGTATATTTAACAAAATAGTAAATATTAAACAGTGAATACTCTACTTAATAAGGACCTCGCCTTGTTTCAAGTTGGCGTCAATCCACAAAAATATACTTTTTAATCTGGTGACCGTACAATACATAGGTACTTACACCAAAGGTGATAATATATTTAGGATGCTATATACACAAAGAGTTTGGCTCAAATTTAAATTTACATATAAGTGTTCATGGCTTATTTTTCCCCCAAGGTTCCGCCTGCAAGTTTTTCCTTTTCATCTTTGAAAGCAAAAACTAGAAAGTCAAAATAAGATAAAACTATACTCTACAAAAAAGCTACAACATACAGCTTTGGCTTATATAAATAATTCATAGCAGAATGTGTTCAAAAGTACTGTATATAACTTTATATATAGTCTTCAATTCATTAGGGTATTGTTTTCTTTAATATAAAATATACATGAGCTAAAATCCGTTTCTATATTTTTTCAAAGGTATGAACGTAAAAACAAATTTGTCAAACATATTCCAATTATAACTTAATATATTAATTTTATTTTGTTAATGTTCTATTTTCTAGGCTAATATTTTCTGAATATTTCATGCGAGTTCTCTATGTCTCTCTTTCACTCATTAAAAAAATCACTTCTTTGACCCAATACACTTTTTTTTTTTTTTTGCACGTGCAAAACAGGGTTTTTGTTTTTGTTTTTTTTTATTTCTTATAGCATCAGCCCTTCTCCATGCACCCTCTGCAATAGAGACCCATGCCAGGTTGGGTAATAGAAAGGTCAGTTTATGTACAGTATTGCTTTCTTCTTCCTGCTTTTCTACTGCTCTGCTGCTACAAAGCAATTATTTCTTAACTACGAGTAACCATAGAGCTGACTACACACAGGGACGGTACTACAGGCGAGCCCTCGCTCGGGTGGCTGTGGAGGAGGAGGAGACACCGCGGGGACACCGCTGGGCCGGGCTGGGGTCACACACAGTCCAGGTAAGTGCCAGACTAGAGATCAAACCTACGGGATTGTTCTGTTACTGTTACCAAGGGACAGCTGCAGCTATACAAGAGTTTGTCGTAAGTGCCTGATGATTGGTGTATGCTACACACACTAGCACATATATATGCATGTGAAGATATATATATGCACGTATGTATATACATATAAATATACTTATTCACGTCCTTATTTATAAATTTAGATATGTCAGGACAGTTCATTTTGAGGACACAAAACTGGAAGGGCGGCACCGCGGGCGTTTTTATGTCACCCACGTGTCCATCCTCATCCGTTTTACCGAGGGGCTCTCGCGATCCTCGGCGTTGGGCGCTCGGCCCAGCACCACGGGCGAGTGGAAGTCGCTGCGCGGATCCTCGCGGTCGCTGCCGTCGTAGGAGCTGCTGGAGCTGCTCAGGCTGTCAACCGGGGAGCGCCCCAGCTCCTGGCGCGACGGCGGCGGCGGCGGCTGCGGCTGCGGCTGCTGCGGCGGGAAGCCGGACGGGGTGACGCGGTCCCGGGGAGGGGAGATGGGTTCCGATTTGATGTTGATGTTTTGGTTGGTGTTGATGGAGAGATTTGAACCCTGAGATAGCTGGCTGCCGGTGCTGCGGAAAGAAAAGCCACAGGCGGCGGTAAGAAAACGCACCGGGCCAAGGATGTGCGTGTCTGTGACGGTGAGGCCTTGGGGCTCAGCACAGAAATAAATGCACCTTACTGGGAAGAGCAAAGGTGGAAAAAGCATTAATTGAAGGTTCAGAACAAACAAATAGTTTCTATGGCCAAACATTTCGGTCACCGCACAGGTGCCTCCTTGGTGAGAAGCTGAGCCCGCAGGGACGCGGCTCATTAGCCGGAGGCTGGAGGTGACTGAAGGGACAACCAACCCGACACAGGAATGTTTTGCAGCACAGACAGAGGCTGAAATGTGCTGAACGTTCCCTCGGTGCAGCCCAGGAGGCAGAAGCCCCCCCAGTGCCGCCCTGCCCCGGCACCCCGGGTACTTACACAAGAGAGCTGAGGGCCGCGGGACCGAGGTGGTGCTGCTGCCACGCAGACACCTGCCCCAGGGACAGCATTCCTGGGGAGTTAAATCCCTGCAGGGCAGACAGGTCTGCACTAGTCAAGGAGTAATCTGAGAGGGAAAAACAAATGAACAACAAAGTAATGTACAGGGGGAATAGATATGTAACGTACATACATAAATAAGTGCAAATGCAAAGGCTTTCTGAGCAAAATAAATAAAGGCAGGTGATCCAAAGGAATTCAAACAGGAAAACTCTCAAGTCTGGGAGCAATCCTGCCAAGCCCACAGGGAGCTTAACGGCACGGAGGCTTCCAAATGAAAAGGTTTTCTGCATTCTGCTTTCAGTTCCTCCATGCTGCCGTCTGGGAGCTTGTTCCAAAGCCACAGGTACAACACATTAATGCAGTGTTTATACAGAGGTGTGCACCTTACAGTAAGACTTGGCATTTTTGAAGACATTTCAAAATGAAACAAAAAGGGAAGAATCCATGTGAGTCACTAGGCAGGGATGGCGGATCTTGCCCTGAATTCCCTGCAGTCACCTGGGCTGCGGCTCCGGTCCCAGGTGGGAGGTGGCAGCTCCTCAGAAAAGACACAGGCACCATTTGGGGGGCCCACGATGCCACAGAGCTGCTGGTCCTACAACCTCCATCCAAAGCCAGCCCTGAACAGCACTGGCTGCCCAGGCAGGTGAACCCAGGGACCCCTCGGTGCAGCACAGCACACCCTCCCCCTGCCCACAATATCCCCTCACTGTCTGGTTAACCTGTCATCTCTGAATCACAGGAACAAAAGAAACCTCTTTGTGTGGAGCAGGAAAACACTGCTTTAGAAATTCAGCTTAAATGGAGCCCAGAGGGCTGGATCTATTCCAACCCCAGCCAGGGTGCCTCTGGCTGCTGCAGAGCTCCCTCACTTCATTCACAGAACTGAAGGTATTTGCACTTGAGCATTATCACTCATGTTTCTTTCAGGTTTAAAAACAAAGTCAAACTCTTCCCTGCTTTTAATTATTTTGTAATAAAGCTTCCTTAAAATAATTTTTAGTCTCTTGAGAATGGGACAAAAGGTGAGCAGCCAAAACTCAGGCTGTATTGCCACCAGAGGAACCAAACATTCCACTTAAGTTGGGTTTGGCTTTGCCTTTGTGTTTGGGGAGTCTGGGGTTTTTAAAATAGTATTATAGTATTTTACAGTATCTTAAAATGCCCCCACCATTACAGTCTCTTTCTCCTGAGATGAGCTTTCTTGAACAATCTCCCCCTCCCATCCAGTGACCTGTCTGCAGCAGCAGATAAATTCTCCATCTCCCTAAACCAGCTCATCCTGGGAGGAGAACCCAGGGCCAGCAGGGCCCTGTGCTGTCAGGGACCCACACACCTCCCTGCAAAAACCTTCCTGAAGGCCTCGGGAGTCCCAGCTGCTCCAGCAGGTGAAGCTTCTTAAGCTGCCTTTTTGTTCCATTTCTTCTCAGTTGTCTACTGAAACTCTGAAAACCCTCACACGTATTTCTGCACGGCTTCAGAAAGGTTTGTCCCAAGATGATTGACCCAAAAAGCCCCTTTTGCAAGACTAAAACTGAATTTTAAAAAGAAAGAAAAAGTCCGATCTTTAAAGTGCAGCCGTGCACTGAGCCTTCAGAGCAGCCAGGCCTCCGACCCCTGCCCAGTGCAGCCACAAATCCTGGGGATGGATGTGCTGGGCTGATGGGATTTGTCACAGCAGACCCCAAGGAAACACTGCGAGGAATTCAGTTCCCGTGTCGTTTTTTTCCATTGCAATTACAGCTTTTATGGCCATGGACAATTAACTTCTGACACTTCAGACAGAACGTGTCTGGTGACAGGGCTTTGAAGAGGTATTTTTCCAAAGAGCACATATGCCACTACACAATTAGCTGCGTTATTAATTCCCTACATAATCACATATCTGCTGGCAGCGACAGGAGGACACCCCTGCTGCAGGAGTGACCTGATGTGAGATGGATACACAAGAGCATCTTCTGCACCACAGAGACTCTCACTGCTGTGACCCCCACAAGCAGCTCTGGAGCCTTTGTACCTCTGCAAAACAACTGACCTGAAGCCAGGAATTTATTTACGGCTTGGTGTGCCCCGCTCACGTGTCAATTACCACTTAACTGAACTGCAGGGGGTTTTACTGTTTTTTTAAATGCCTGAACTGGTTTTAGAACCAGTAACTCAGTTGGTTCTGGCCCCTCCTCTAATAATCTACAGAATACCAAAAGAGATTATATAAAATAGGGTATTTGTGAAAAACTGATAGCCAACATTTTAATTAAGGATCCAAGAGCTGAAGCTATCCCTTCCAGTCCTGAAAGAAACAACCCTATCAATCCAGAAAAACAATTAAGGTATTTAAATTTTATCTTAGTCCTTGAACTGCAGAACTGAAACTGTGCTCTAAGTGGTGACTACCCTGAGAATCCCCAGGCGATGATTTGGTTTCAGCATCAAATTTCTTCCTGCAAATCCCCTGAAAGGTTCAATCTAATAGAAACTATTCTAAAGTGTGTGATGTGAAAACCACTAAAGGCTAAAAGCTTTGCACAAATTCTTTGCATTATCAAAGGAAACGGGCTGGAGTTTAAAATCACACGCCAGTGGAACCGGCTCTTGTCCATTACGTAGGACATCAGCTCCCATTGCCTTTGCTGCAAATCCAGCCCCTCTCAGCTTCTGGCTGTTGCAGACAGCAGCCCCCAGGTTATCCCCAGCGAGGGACGCAGCCGGCGCTGCTTCCTCCAACAGCAGCAGCGGGACAAGGGAGGGATGTGCCCGCTGGAACTCAGGGTGCCTCCTCTGAGCAGGACCCAGGGTTTGCTCTGAACAGCCCTTGGACACAGAGCTGAACCACCTCGGGGGAAGAGTCAAACCAAGGACTGCGTGTCCAGCTGCTCACACTCAGCTGCCACCCAAAGCAAGGCCCTGCTCTGCCCGTGCTCTGCACTCCCTGCTGCAGGCTTCACCCCCTCAGCGCAGCTGGGCTTGCACCAACTGCAACAACTGGGCCGCTGCTGCTGCAGGGCAAATACAGCCCTGGCTGAGAGCTGGGAGGAGTGCAGGCACCCCGAGGGGTGTGAGCACAGCCCCTCTCCCGGGACAGCCCCTGAGGGGTGTGAGCACAGCCCCTCTCCCGGGACAGCCCTGAGGGGTGTGAGCACAGCCCCTCTCCCGGGACAGCCCTGAGGGGTGTGAGCACAGCCCCTCTCCCGGGACAGCCCTGAGGGGTGTGAGCACAGCCCCTCTCCCGGGACAGCCCTGAGGGGTGTGAGCACAGCCCCTCTCCCGGGACAGCCCTGAGGGGTGTGAGCACAGCCCCTCTCCCGGGACAGCCCTGAGGGGTGTGAGCACAGCCCCTCTCCCGGGACAGCCCTGAGGGGTGTGAGCACAGCCCCTCTCCCGGGACAGCCCTGAGGGGTGTGAGCACAGCCCCTCTCCCGGGACAGCCCTGAGGGGTGTGAGCACAGCCCCTCTCCCGGGACAGCCCTGAGGGGTGTGAGCACAGCCCCTCTCCCGGGACAGCCCTGAGGGGTGTGAGCACAGCCCCTCTCCCGGGACAGCCCTGAGGGGTGTGAGCACAGCCCCTCTCCCGGGACAGCCCTGAGGGGTGTGAGCACAGCCCCTCTCCCGGGACAGCCCTGAGGGGTGTGAGCACAGCCCCTCTCCCGGGACAGCCCTGAGGGGTGTGAGCACAGCCCCTCTCCCGGGACAGCCCTGAGGGGTGTGAGCACAGCCCCTCTCCCGGGACAGCCCCTGGCTCAGGGGTGTGAGCACAGCCCCTCTCCCGGGACAGCCCCTGGCTCAGGGGTGCACAGCTCCTCTCCCTGCACCTTCCTGGCTGAGGCACTGCCCAGGGCACGGAGAGGGGCTCGGGTGCTGCCAGTAATGAGCTCACTGACACAAAAAGATACGAGAGGATGTGAGGTGCTTGGCTGGCTAAACTAAAAACTGTGTGAAGACTTTCAAAGCTAAGAGTGGAGAAAATGCATAAAATCCCATCTTTGGGGGGTGGAATTCCACCAATGCCCTGCTGGGTGTTGGACAACCCTTTTGGTGAAGAAATTTTCCCCAATATCCAACCTAACCTCCCCTTGTGCAACTTGAGGCTGCCGTTGCCTCATGTTCCATCACTTATTACTTGACTTTCATGAACTACTTTCCCAACCAGCAAACCACTCATCGCTCTCACGTTACCAAACGCCTGACATCACACCCAGCCTGGATAAAAAGCAGTTTGAAGGTCCTGGCTCCTGAAGAACAGAACTACTGAAGGATCAGCTCTCGCCTAAACGTGAGGCACTCCAGTCCCCAGCGGGATTGCTACAGGCTCCCTTGTGATGAGTAAGAGCCTTCGCTGGAAGTCAAGAGGAAAATGGAGTCAGGTATCACCAAAATGAGAATTTCCCGGGCTGCCCTGGGCTTACCAGTGTTGTAGGCAGTGGGCATGGCCGAGTACACGAGGCCCTGCGGGGGCAGGCTCGGAGTCGTCACCGACACCACGGGCGTGGCCAGGGGCTGCGTGGACTGAGAACTGCTGATCCTTTGGGTGTTCTGCAGGGGATGGAAACAACAACGCCGTGAGAGCAGGGCCAGCGAGGGGCCAGGTAACACAGCATCGCATCCCAGAGCTGCTCTGCTGTGCCTCTGCCTTAGCAACGCATCCCTTTTGTCAGGATTGGTTTTCTTAAAAAGCGAAAATGTTTCAGGACAACCAAAACAATCCTGGCAAACTGAAATGAAAAATTAATTGAAGGCTCACCGGGCCACTTCTCAAGCATGCAGATTTCAACAGTGTTAGCGTTGTAGGACACACAAAAATAAATGCAGTTTCTTTAGGGATACACACACCAATTCTCAAAAGTTCTTAAGTGATTTAAGAGTTTTGAGTCTTATTTTTAAAGAGGTTTTAGTGCAGATGGTGAGGTGCAGTTCCGCCAGAAGAGATTCTCCCACTTCACAGTTGTTTATCCAATTTTCCAAGTTTCAGCTGCCAGTTTTGACACTGTGCTGACTACACCTGTCCTGAAAGGAACAGAGATCTTCTAAATTTGTGTTGATAAGACTTCAGTGATAAAATAATCTTGCTGTTCCCATGGTTCCTGAGAAACTGAGAGAGTACTTGTTATAATGCAGATACGTTTCCAAGCAAATGACCCTGGAGTTCACAAAGAGCAACGGTGCTTTTCTGACAGGGAAAACAGCTAAACTAGATTGTCTCAGATAATTTAACTGTGGACACAAATTTGGCTTTGTAATATCAGTCTGTAAGAGTCTTTCTTTCCCATATATTGGAATGAACATCTGCAGCAAACATACCACTCAAAATAAGCTCTAACCAAGTTTGCTGGTTAGAACATTAATTAAACACCGTGGTAAACAGCACCAGACAGCAAAGCTGCTGCCACAGAATGTTCCGCTCTCCGTGGTGGCAACTGCAAACCTTCCTGAAAAATACGAGGTTTGACACCATTTTGCCATGACAAATACTGTCAAGAACAGAAAATTCTAGGGTTTTTCTTTTCAAGAACAGATATTTACTTTTATCTGCAGAATTCTTAGAAACAGCAGCAGTCTCTACACCCCATATTTCTACAATGAGCTGGGTTTCAAACTGCTGGAAATGTTTTTTTAAAGCAAACTTCTCTCCATCTCTTAAAAAATATTTGCTACAAAAGGATCAGTTTCTCATCTCTTTGGTAGGGATCCATTTCATAACTTTACACGACTGAAGTTACTACTCCTTTCCCTTGCTTCAGGTATTTCAGGATCTGCAGCACTTAATTTTTTTCTCCACTCTAATCTTGAGAGAACGAGCAGCATTAAAAATGCATCATTCCCTTAAAAATATCAGAATGAGCAGGTACAGAAATGGGGCTGTATTCAATTTTAAGCTTAAATTTATGAAGATGAATTGAGGGTTATCAATCTTGTATCTTTCCCATTTCAAGAAAAGGAATATATATCACAGCTCCCATATTAAAATTAGCCACAGCTGTCACTGGCTGCCAGCTTCTGATCTCGTGTCTGGCTACTCTTGAATTCCCACCTTTGAGCCTCCCAAGGATTTGGGGGCTCTTTGGCATCTGTTGCCAAACACACACTGGCAGATGTGCCCTCTCTGCTTCAGAGCTCCCAGGTTTCAAAGCTGCAATTCCCAGAGAAAGTCCCTCTGATTTTCTGTAATTGATCCCTTTAAATCACTTACATACTTCTGAAAATCTCCCCTAGACCAAGTTTATCTGGCATAAAGAGATGTTATTAGAGCAGATTTTTGTGTCTGTCAGGAATTGACCTTTCTCCAAAGCTTTCTTGGACGGCTGCCTATAAAGTTGGGATTACTGCATAATGGAAAAGTAAAAAGGAATATACTGGGAAACAATCCAGACCAAAGGATTTCCTTATGGGATTTTATTTTTTTTTCTTTTGGAGTGGCTAATAAAGGTGGTTTTCTGAGGTAAACTCTTTCTGAATATAATTCTTGGAACACTCAGCCACACAAAGACACTTAGCAATATCCAGATGAGCCCGATATTTGTTGTCCTTTGCGTTTCATGGGCAGCTTCAGGCTCTCTTTCCTTCAACCCTCTGATCCGCTGCGCTGCAGCAGGAGGAACTCGCTGCCTTGATTTCCCTCCCTGCTGCTTCTCCTGCTCCCTCTCAGCTCCAGCCTCGCGGAGCGAGCGCTCCCTGCCCTGGGAGCAGCTCCCAGCAGGAAGGAGCCGGGCCATGGCGCTGCAGGTGTGTCCCTGCTGTGCGTGTGTGTGTCTGTCTGTCTGTCTGTGTGTGTGTGTCTGTGTGTCTCTGTGTGTGTGTCTGTGTGTGTGTGTCTGTGTTTGTGTGTCTCTGTGTCTGTCTCTGTGTCTGTCTGTGTGTGTGTGTCTGTCTGTGGGTCTGTCTGTCTGTCTCTGTGTGTGTGTCTGTGTATCTGTGTGTCTGTGTGTCTGTCTGTCTGTCTCTGTCTGTGTGTGTCTGTGTGTCTCTCTGTGTGTCTCTCTGTGTGTCTCTCTGTGTGTCTCTCNGTCTGTCTCTGTCTGTGTCTGTGTGTCTGTCTGTGTGAGAGCCCCTCCGTGCCGCTAGATGGCCCCCGGAGCCCGCCCCAGCTCCGCTCCCTCCCGCGGCGGGATCCCGTTCCCGCACGGAAAACCAGACACTCCTCTCTGAAGGGGAGAGCTCTTCAACTGCTCCGTGAGCAACGCGTCCCAGTAGTGCTTAAAAACCTCGGGGCTCAACTGCAACAAACGTGCCGCCTTCACTTTTTAAATCTGTTTCTCGTGTTGAAAGGGAGGGGGGAAAAAAAAAATCAACCAGCAGCATGCATTCATCAAGAAACTGATCTAAATCACTAAATTTTCCATGCTTTCATGCAATTAGAGCCTCATGTGAGCAACAGGTCCATGTTCAACAACAAATCAAGGTCTGCAAGAGGTCGATTTTATTTCTCTGGGATTCTGACACAGCATCTTCGGTCTGGTTTGTGCCACAGCAGCCAAACGATTTGAAATTTGCTCAGAAAATAAGTTACAAATTATTTTAGCCTTACGTCCATTTTCCAGACAGAATGCCAAATGTCAAAACCTTTGGGGGAAAAAAAAAATAGAAAACACACATATCCCAAGAGTTTCCTTTTAAAAGCAGAATATCTTTCCACTGGGGGAAAAAAAAAGGTAGAATTGTTCATTTGAAATTCTCCGTTCCTTTTGGTAAACAGGGAACACCCCTGTGGTTTGATAATCTCACGCAGGATGAAATAATTCTAACCTCCAAAAAGGTGACCTCACCAGCAATGATGTCATCTCCTTGAAAGGAAGAGAAGTAACACAGGGCTGGTGTTACAATCTGAAGAACTTCACAAGTGAAGCCACTTTCTAAAAATATTCCAATAATTTAGGGGATGGGAAGTGATTATTTGTATTTCATACGGAAGGCAGCACAAATCCTATACACATGGACAGTTACTTAGTAAGGCTCTTTTCCAATGTTCCCTCCAAGAAAAACAGAAACATTTTCAGGAAAAAAAAATAGAAGTTTACAAATGGCAAGCACCGACTTTGGATGTGTTTTCAACTTGAATTGGTCGGGTTTTGAGTTTGATAAAACAAATGTATTTTTGTCTGCTACCAAGGGAACACTGGAATTATTTAAAATATGTAATGAAACTACAGTTAAAAAGCTGTAGTGAAAGACATTTCCAGCATCTTGCTGTCTCTCAGCAAACAGCAGCCCAAACTCACCAACTCCAATTCATCCTCCTCCGACTGTACTCAGCAAACAAGAGGGATAACACAGTTACTAAAAATAGCATTGCTTTCAAATGAAAGAAAAAGTCACATTTGTGCCTCAGGATTTTGATTCATTTTAATTAATAATGTGGATTTGTCACCTGATTCTGGAGATAATGCTGCTAGAAATGTAATCCTTCATGAAATTGGTGTCACATAAAACCTGCTGTACTGAGAGAACACTGGCTTTGGGGAAATTGGTGCAGCAAGAGCCTGGTGACCCCAAGGACACGGCTGCACACGTGGATGTGCAGCACGGCCCTCTCTGGCTGCTCTGAGCCAATAAACCAGCTCAGCAACAAAATACTTAATACTTTTCACATACAGCCATCATTCCATGCCAGCATCTACTCTGAAATCTCCTAACAGCTCCCCAAAAAACACAGACAAACCCAAAGCTGAATATGGTGCTGTTCTTCACAACACAACGTTGAACAGGGGCTGTGCAGACTAACATCAGAACTGCATTATTGCTTCTATTTCTAATTAAAAGTGCAATTGTCACTGTAATGATTAGCTAGCGTACTTCCTATCTCTCCTACACTTCAGTATTCCTAGAAAAACCTTTTTCTTTTTTTTTTTTTTAAGAATCATTACTCTGAGGCTAATTATAGCTTTTGTTACTTGGATTAATTTGGTATTATTCATCACGAGTACCAGTAACAAATGTAAGCACTTGTGGTAGCTTAAAAACAAATAGGAATTATACAGAGAGTACTTGTGTTGTTTATATCCTGCTCCTCCTGGTTATGGCCCATTCTTCCATACACAGAAAACATCCAGAGAGACACTGAAAATTTCTACATGGCACCAAGAGATCGAGACCAAAGGATTTGGCCAAGTAAATTAAAGGAAAACCAGAGTAACACTTCCTGCAAGACCTGTTCTGGGCTCCAGGCCGCGGCTGCCTCACGGCTGACACGAAACTCGTGTGCTATTCCCAGCCCGGCTGGACAAACCCCGGTGCCCAGATGCCAAAGCAGAGCAGCAGTGCAGGGCACCTCTGTGCTCTCTGATGGCCCTGCAGGACAGCCAAGGTCACGTTCCACGGGGCCACATCACACCAGGGCTGCTCGCAGCCCTTCCTCACCGCGGAAGCTGCACCTCGCATCCCGCAGCCATCACGGCCAGGAAACACGGGTACAGAATGAGCTTTGGGGCACGTTCATAGAGCTCACATCACCAGTAAGATCAGCTGTTCCTCCAGGGAACCATGGATAGCCCTTTTTAATACCCACATCCTCCAAACCAGCGGAGTTCTCAGCACCAAGTCAGAGGGATGTCAGATCCAAGCACCGACTGCCCCGGCCCTGGCTCTGCGCTTGTGCTCTTGCCACGGTTAGGTCAGACTGCTGCTTTACAGCTGCAAGAATTCCTTACAAGCTGAACTTCTCCCCAGGTCACAATGTGTGCTTTTGATTTTCATCAGTGCCATTTCAGAATACGAACACCCCTCTCCTCCCGTGCCCTATGGGAAGCAGGTGAGACGGTTGCTCCCTGTGCATGTGGCCAGAACAGCCCATTTCCACAAAGCCAGCCCCAGAACAAATGTTCTAACTCACCAGAGGTGGCATCATGCCCTTGCTGGAGGGTGGGATGACCACACGGAGGTCGGGTTTGCGGTTGTTCATGCCAAGGTTTCCTCCTCCTGGTGGGGGTGGGGACTTTGTAGGCATCACCTTGCCTAGGCCATTCCCCCCACCACTGGTACCAAGTAGACTCGGTGAAGCTCGGGAATTCACAAACCCATTTCCTGAAAGAGGAAAAGCGAAGGGACCGTAAGACCGGGGAGAAGCACGATACAAAATTTCGGTGCTCGTGTACCAATTATGAAATATTTATTTCATAAAACTCCCGATAAGAAACTTCCCACGAGGGGCTGAGTATTGAACCATGGAACCGACGCAAAGCGCTCTGCCCAGAGGATCAATATGGGAAGGGAAGATCACTTCAAGGGCACACGCTGTGGCAGCTTAAACGCTGAGAAGAGCAAATTGCCAAAGAACTATTTCTAATAACATCCGTTGTGTTTAGTTTGCCCTTTGAAGCTCCTCCAGGCTGAGCCTGCAGAAAAGTGAGGGTTTTGCACAACCCCACTTGGTCCCCACCCCCACGGAGAGCATGGGCTACACTGAATTGTTGCCTGTGAGAACAAAAGATCAGCTCTTAAAGCCTCTGTTTCTCAATTTTATTCTTCACATATCTCCAAGATCTGTAGGACTAATTTCAGTATCAATATTTACTGTCTGTTATTATATTTAGCAACAATGAGGGGAACAAATCCTTTCCCTCAAAATTCACTCCAAATATACACATCATTTATGCCCACGGTTTATTTAACAAAGTCTTTCTCTATTTTACTCCTGGTACTCATTTTAAGTGGAATTGGACAAGCCAAAGCCTACAGGGTCCAGAATTCAGCACCGAAATCTCCAAAAGCTGAATATGCTCAAGGTAGAGGCCTCAGCTTACACTGAAAATTGACCAGAAAATAGCACCAAGGCATTCATCAGTGAAGTGCCCCGTATTCTATTTTCCCATCCTGACAGAAGCACCAATCATGTTAACCAAAATATATTTCTCAGAAAAAAAAAAAGTAAAGCCACATTCCAATCACAGAATCGTATTTATAGCAACAATTCCCAAAATACACAAACCTTATTCAGCTGCAAACAGAAAAAAAGTTGTTAAGGAGAATTTTTCAACAGGCAACCCCACAGTTCACCCTACAGAACCTGCGTGTGTGTGTATAAATAAACACAATTCATAGTAAGATTCTGTTTGCACTAACACTGCAGGTCTGAAAGCAGCTTTTATAGGCACAATCAGGGGAAAGTCTACGAGACAAAGTTCACTGTGTGGGAAATTCTCTCCTAATCGCCCATAGCGCCACGCTGGCATGAATTTTGCATTATTATTCTAATTTGAATAGGCCCCTATGCCCAATCCAATTTTATTGCATTAAATACATATTAATCTAAAAGCAATTAAAATAAGAAAGTTGTCAGTGTCACATTCTACCTTCTTTGGCAACATTTTAAATGCCTTTAAAAGCGCAGCAAGAAGGAAGAACAGCAAGGCCACACAACTTGACGGAGGCGCCTGCTAGAACCGAGCCACTCCGGGAACCTCGGGGGGAATTCAGCAGGAGGCTGCGAGGAAGCCTCCTCTGGATTTTCTCACTGCGTGGATTCCCCACTGTGCCAAAAGCCTGACCATACATGGACGATCTGATATGTCCCCTGAGTTTTCCAAGGCTAACGGAGCAAGGAGGAGTCATTCTAATTTAGTACTTTCCTGAAGCATTTGCATAGGAGGTATGGGAATATGACTTTTAACTCAAAACTTATGGGGGAAAGAAAGAACACAGCAGAAAATAAAGTTTTTAAGGTCAGCATTCTTCCTTCTGTATTAAAAACCACAGCAAAAACTCATTTTGTGATAAAAGGATCTACATTCCTCAGCAGAAAACAGCAGAATTTATTCAGATGCTTCTAGGTTAGTGATAAAATTTAGGTGGAGTGGTTGAAAAGTTGGGCTGGAGCTGAGAATACACACTAGAGCTAAATATACTCTTGACTGGTAGGAGAAAACTCTCCACAGCTGGGTCACGTGGAAAAACCAACAAGCCAAAAGGAGAAATTTAGTTCTGTGCTACCCTTAAGGTTCCTGAAACGGAGACGGTTTTCGTAGAATCTTGATTTTGTTAACACAGTTATGCATCAATTCTTATCCATTATAAATGAGTGCAGCCTGCAGAGATTGAGAAACATCCTACACAATGACCAGGGTAAACATTAAATGGAGTTGCAAACATGTTGGGGAGGAAAAATACCAGAAAATGGCATAATTTTCACCAAATTCTATCTGGAACTTTGTTATGGCACCTCCCATTCTCAGCAAAAATGCCAGAGCATTTACAGAACTTACTCTCATAAAGGAAGCGAAGTCTGGGCTTTAATGCAGTAATAAATAGCATTTTATTGCTCACTGGGGCTGTCAGTGTCACCTTTCCGTGGCAGGGCTGTGAGCTGTGAGCAGCTCAAGCTGCACAACAATCCCACTCTGCACAAACAATGGCGTTCTGTACAGCACTTTGGGCCATCCTATGATACCATTTCCTGTCCTCTGGTTCAAGTATTTCGGTAGCCCGTGTGTTAAATCTGGACAGTGTCTCTCTTCCACACCCAACCCAGTCATTTCCTGAGCCCTTATTCCAAGGCTCTGCCAATCCTTCAGAAACATTTCATGCTTTTAGTGGTGCTGTCAAAAACAACAAACTCCCTGCCACTGCCTGCTCTGCGCAGCGTCAGGCGCTAGCGGGGCAGAGTCAAAGCCTTTCTTCTGACACAAGGCCCAGCACTTCCCAAAAGGAGTGTTTAGAACACATTAAAAAGGGGAGAAACTGCAACAAAAAAATATCCTAAGTGTGCCAGGCTATGGGAAGGAATCCCATAGCAGCCCTCTGTGATGAAGAGCTGGCACTGAACCCTGAGCAAACCCTGGAGTGTCTGGATCGATCAGCTGAAGGATCATATATGCTGGGGCTGCAATAAGAGTGCAGAATATTCATTTTTAGTAGGAAACTTCAAGCCTTTTTCCTTTTAATAATCTAATAAGAAAATCAAATTACCAGCTAAGAGCGAAAGGATAACTAAATGTGTGGTATTTCTTAGAGCAAGGTCAGGAGCCAGAAAAAGATAATGAGTACAGGATGATGCAACTACACGGCCCTTTGCCAAACCAAGGCCTTAATAACCCCATAAATTCTACTTACTATTTCATATAATACAGAAATTGTTTCTACCATACCCACTATAGATCTTTCCCAAAGACAATAGTTTATGTTTAAAAACGTTTTCAAACTGGAAATGGAAACAGAACATAAAATCCTACATATGTGTAAAAATACAACCCGTTTTTACTTCCGAAGGAAGAGTTTTATTTAACTCTAATTCCCTGAAACAGACGTGAAAGCATGTTCAAAACAGTCCTTTGGAAAACAGACACCAATGCAAATATAAGCTCTCAATTAAATGAATCATAATTTAATTAGATTTGATGATAACAAACGCTGCCAACGTACATTAGCCTACTTCTTGTTTAGTCAGAAAAGTGTTTACTTTTGAAGCAACTTCTTTTCTGAAGTGAAATGTTACAACCCACCCATGATACCAACTGGATATTCTGCTTTCAGAGACATAATACAGTTTAATCTCATTTACTGTCCTGCAGCCCAAGACACAGCATTCAATTACATGAGCCAGACTCATATTTCACTATATAAATCACATCAGCTGAAACAATGAACACACGTGGCTGGAAAGTACTCCATGTACTTATTACTACTCAAGGAATAAATGATAGGCATTGATGCCATTAATCTTTTTTTTTTGGTGGTTCATTTTGGAGAAAAACTGAACACAGTTATACATAGGTTTTGGAATCATTGTGGGCAAGCAGCTAAACCATGTAAGATGAAGCAAAAATAAGGATTGTAGTAAATAAATATTTATGCCTGCAGTGATGTCACAAAACCAAACAGGCGTCACAGGATTAGAAGCAAACTCAAAGTTGTGTTTGTAACAAGCCATTGATTGGTGAGGCATCAGGAGGCCAGATAAGATCAACTGAAGGAAAGCATTTACATGAAGAACCTTGGGCAGGGGGATAGATTGCAACTAAAACAAACACCAGCATTTCTGTGTGCCTTAGTTGCTCAATTTGTTTACTTTGGGGTTTAGTATGACTGATTCAAGTGGAAATTAAAAACAGCATATGCCACTCCTACCATTTGCAGCTCTGCACTGCAATCACTGGTGATTCTACATCGTTTCAAAAAGCTCCAGTTCTGAATTCTTTGAAAAGAATTTACTGTACTATCTCAAGGAATCTGAAATAAATGTATTTCTACTGATCCTTACAAATCAGTATGTCAGATAATGCTATAATTGGAATTAAAATATACCTTTGATGGTAATATAAGGTCTTGAAACATGTCTAACATGCAAGATTTATGATTCTAAGGCAGCACTTTAGATATTAAAAGGCAGCAAAAAAGAAATACACATGACTAAATGTCAAGGGAATGCTTAGTCATGTTACAGAACTTTAAAAAGAGCTCATTTCCCAGGTTGTTGGAAATTTTCTTTTGCCTACAGCTACATAAAAGGAGAAAGAATTTTCAAGAATATTTAGAATTTAAAGGGGTGGTTATTATTCAGAATGCAAAAGCAAACCTAAATAAAGGCATATTGCTGTTGTATCTGAGTGAAACATCAGCAACAGCAACTGGATGTCTTTTGTCTATTAAACAATTAATTACATCAGTTTACTTCCTAAACTTGCTGATTTCTGTGTGTCTGTACAAAGCCAATGCAAAGAGTGGCAAAGAAAGGAGGAGAGAAATGGGAAGTTTACAACATCCTGGGCAGTGCACCCTGGGCAAGGGGACATTATGTAAATGTTGAGACTTACTTCAACCCAGCTGGGAGATGAATGATTTGTTCTCTGTTTGGCAAGTTCTAACCAGAATTGCCACGTACCTCTCAGTAGATCAGACATTTTGGTAAGAGAACAAGCACACACAGTAAGATAGAGAATTTTAACTGAAACCTAAGGGTAGCTCAGGGTCAGCTCTGGACTGATCTCAGGTCACGCAGATGGGTGGTTTCCAAGGAGAAAGAGCTACAGTAAAAATAAAAATTTTAAAAAATCAAATACTTTCTTCTTACAGCATGTTTTTTATGCTGATTTCAGCCAGTCATTTCTTGTGAGCTGATTTACTCAGAGAGCAACTGATGCATCAGCCTTTGTTTTGTGCTGACAACATCCAGCAAAGGAAAAGGGTTCAGCTCACACCCTGTGGAACAGCTGCTCTGCAGCCCACTCCAAAACTCCTTCAGGAGAGGCTGGAAACTGCAGCAGTCAACAGGCTGCCCTGCTGCTCCTCAGGGCCCCCTCAGCCCTTCCCTGCAGAAGGTGAAGCCCTGACTGCTGCATTTTCCTGTCTCCTCTCTAAGAGCAGAGGTGGCGAGGCCTTGACACTGCCAGCACAGCAGGAACCCCCGTGTGCTGCATTCCCAGCAGGTGAACAAACACTCCGAGGTCAGGTCCCTCCCTCAGAGCGGGAAGTGAGGAGCTCTGACTCGGGCACGACTACCTGGGACTGATCCTCGCCGTCACACTGAAGAGGAAGTGCAGACCCGAGTGACCTCCAGGAGGGCACAGCCTGGAGGAGGAACGTGCTCAGGGCTGATTTACAGCTGCTTTCCTAAGGTGGTCCTCTCCCACAGGGCCAAGGCTCGTAGCTGATGCAGTTAATAGGCTGGCAAGGGACTTTATGTAAATGCCAGAGTGGGGCAGAGGCAAAAGAAAGCTGCTCTCTTCTGGAAAAGGCTGATAGCATCAATGCAGAACATTTGCCTGAAACTTCAAGGGGTGTTTTTCAGGAGTCAGTTGGATACTCCTGCTGGGGTTTCTCTCGTTTCACAAACCAAACACGACTAGAAAGGTGTGCACAGAGAGCCATTCTGTTACTGAAGCCTCTGGTGCACTCCAGATTGCAGCAGATTCAGACTTGTGCAAAACCAAGCTCGGAGATTCTTTTATCCTCACACACAAAAAGCTCCCCCCATCAGCCAAGCCCTCCAGACAAAGGGAACCGTTTACAGGTGTGGCTGTTCACAGCTCTGTCTGGATCCCTCTCTGGCACCTCCAAGCAGTGTACAGGTGTGTGCAAGCTGTCAGTGGCACCTCTGCAAAATCCCTCCTCGGGCCAGGATCAAAGACCACACACGATCTAGACTGACTCTCAGAGATCCAACAGCTCTCAAGACACAGCTTTTCCAGCAGGCATACCCTTCAGTTCTGCTCCAAAGAAAATCACTATTCCTGAGGTTACTTCACATCCTCAGAACCTGAGGATAAGTGTGGACATTAGAGAAGATACTGCTCTGGAACAAAGAGGAGAAATTCAGTAGCCAAGCAGACCAGGTCTTTTTTATCCGTTCTCCTCATGGTAAAAATGTAAGAAAGACAATTTCTTTTTCTTTTTTTCTTCTTTTCCAAAAGACTGTGTCCATAATATGCATTACTGACCAGAAGGGCTATTTCACTGACAGAAATGTTCAGCCAGAAAATACTGTGCCTTTGTGAAATCACAAACAGCCTCCACTTCCAAAAATTCCTTAAGAATCCCCTGCGAAGAACTTGGATCTCAAGGTTTATGGCTTTCCTGCAGCTTTGGCCACGAAAACCAGCTGAGGTCTTTGGCACGGTTCTGCCTCAACACCACACCTGCAAGGTGTGGAAGAAAAAGTAGAGACTGAGTAAGTGTGGTGGTACTTCTGAGCTCTTCTGATTCTCAGAGTCACCAAGGATGGCACAAGGTCACTGCAAGTGCATTTCACTGGCAACCTGGTGATGATCCATGGGATGATACCAAACCACTGGAACACAGCAAAGAAGAACTCATGGCGAACTGGAATGTCATCCACCCCCCATCCCTAAGGCAAAGGAACTCTCCCCTGTGCCCTCCACATCCTGGAGCACGTCTGATGCCAACCACAAACTGAACAGGGTTTAACATTGACCAGGAGCAACAAGATCATCAGTGGTCTAGATCAGAAACATTTGATCTAATTAACAGAAGAAGTAAATTAGCTCTAGAGCAAACCCCATTATAATGATGGACATTTTCCCCTTCTCCAAACTGGCATATTTGCCAAGTAAAAATTTTCAGCAAATGTTTTTTATGTGATGGGTAGAATTTTAAAAATATTACAAAATGAAAATGCTTTTTCAGAGTTATGACAGCTGCATGTGAAGTAAGCTCTCAGTATTATAAAGTGATCACAAAATTTTCTGTTCTGGATATAAAAAACCACCTACCAATCTTTGCTACAACACGCAGATATTTTTACTCCAAGTTATTTTCCACAGAAAAACTGTTAAGTTGGCAGATTGACTGCTAAAGCAAATCATTTCCATTCCAATCAAGTTACACAGGACTTGAGAAAAAGACTCGTGTGAACTCAATATGAGCCATTTTATGCAACATCTTTGTTTGAACTGGGTCCCAAATAAGCAAGATAACCTTTACTTGCTTGTTCCTAAGAGATAAAGGCATATAAGTGTCTTTCAAGGAAATGAGAACACAATCTCAGATGCACAAAACTTTCATAATATTGTAGAAGATGGGTTTTTCCTTTATTTATTTATAAGAGAATATCTGGGAATATGGATATGCCAGTACTCCATCTTTACCTCTGACATCACTCCTATAAATTGAGCTGCAAATTTGGCACGTGACCTTTCACTACATCCATAGGAGAATTCTCCATTCCTGAGTTTTTTGTTTTTTTTTTGAAAAAAACCTGGAAGCTAAAAGAAGAAAATAGATTTTTTAAAAAATTAATTTACAACAAATGCAGCAAGTAACGAAAACCATTATTGTCTGCAGACATAATTAACATGAGATACATTTCAAGAGCAGCTGCCAAGCTCGAGTTGACAGCAGATTTAGTCAAGCTGGTTACGTATGATTTCTTGATTGTGCTTGCAACTGAGAAGGTTCCTGTGCACCTGTCAGTAGTTACAAAGTTTGATGCCATAACTTAGAGCAAGTGGAGTTCTAACTAACAACTCCAGGTACTTCTGATGTAGCATTCTGGTGTTAACCAGGTATTGGAGTTTCACTAGAGGTACTTAGAGATGCTCCCCTGTTCTGGTACAGTCACAACTCTCACTTGCATGACAAACCTTTCTAGAAGTGAGTGGGTATATGTATAACATCTTGGGTGTGATGTTCTGCAAAGTAAGAGATAAGTGATGCATTTTGACTTTTTACATAAACTATTAATAAATGCAAGGAGGAAAACATTCTACTGCATTAAATATGTTCCCCAAGCTGCTGTAACTGGGCTTTTTCAGAGTTCGGTACCCTACAGCAAGCACTGTAAGCACTGGTTTATTTGCTCATTGAAGGAAGGAGTCTTAAATCTGAAGCTGCTCTTAATAAAGCCTGATTTGAGAAAAGAGGCCTGAAACAGCCTGATAATAAACTTATTTAGCCTGACTTGAAAAATCCTATGGAAATCAACATCTGACCTCTACAGCTTCTAAAAATAGTAATCTTTTTTCAACTGAGGAAGCTTCCTCCATTTAAAATCTTGCTTACCTGATGGAAACCACTCTTTAATATTTCATATCTTTGCTGCACATAGCCAAGGAATGGATAAAAAGTGGAAAGTCAATCCTGTGCTTTCAGCCTCGGAGAGTTGCAGCATTTTTTATTCATCAATTCAATCGCCTGACTCGATGTTCAAAGAACTTTTTCCCAGCTGCTGCACCAAGTAGCCAGTGGGCAAACACTGAAAGGTCAACAGTTGCTTCTCTAATTCCATGCTATGAACACTTCCCAAGGGGAGTTAGGTGTGTCTGCAAAACTGACCTTCAGCCAGCACGACTTCCAGCAGCACAGGAGGAACGTGACCAAAGCAGGGGAGCTGTCATTTATTTTGTCTGTCTGTGGCACGACACACTGCAGTCGCTGCTGCCTGCCCCTCTATCAGAGTGCTGAATTTTTTTTTTATGGGAGACAAAATATTACCGAAATGGAGAACTGCTATCATATATTTTTACTGAAGGCCAAAAAATACTGTGGATTTGATTTTTGGCAAGATCTCGAATTTGTTTTCAAAAGAAATTCTGATCATCATCCAAAATTAAGACAGATCCTAGCTATCAGTTTCCAAGATTTACTGCTTTCTTTGTGTAATTGCTAGAAAATGATTAGCAAGATACACATGGTAATGCAAACAATATGGTCTGTATTTGCTTCATTCTGATTGGCATCACAACCAGCATCAAACATCCAGGTCCTGCAAACACTGAAGTTGAGAACTGAGCTGAGTTGCCTTTAGTGCAATAGTTCAGATTTGGCAAACGTAACACGTTTTTAGAATGCTGTAATTACACCTGTAGAGAAATAGAGAAGCAGCAGCAGCATGCTACTACTGAAAACCACTAAAATAAAAAAGGCAAATATTACTGAAATGGAAAGGGCACAGCAGTAAAAAGTTAAACGCCCAATAATAATTTATAAAACTCGACAATAACAGCGCAGCTAAAAAAACGACGACCTTTGTTCTTCCACAGCCACTTTTTCCAAACAGTCAAAATAAAAAATTGCTTTTGAATAACTGAGAAACTGAAACCACAAGACTATTTTTTATAACAAAGACACCATACTGCACTTACCCACTGGACTGGTACCAGCTCCATTTGGCACTGAGAGATCAGTTGTCCCCAGCATTCCACCTAATCAAAATAAGCCAGAGCATTAAAACTTGTCCCGTTCCAGCCTCGTACGATTCCCTACATCAGGAGCTCAGCTGTGCAGAGGCCCTGCAGGAACCGGGGGGGCTGTGGTGGGCTCTGCACCCTGGGCAGGGCAGCAGCAGCAGCAGAGCTCACCTGCATTGCCGGCGCTGGGCGGTCTCTGCGGCGCCCCGGGGGACACGTTGCGGTGCAGGGTGCTCTGGGGTGGGGACAGCATGGTGGTGTCCGTGAGCGAGGAGCTGGCGGCCAGCGACGGGGACACCAGGGAGCTCCCGGGGTTGCTGTAGGTTAAAGTGTTGGGATTGGACACTGGAACCGTCACCGACATGGAGAAGTTCTGGGCAGGCAAGCCGGGCTGCGGGAGAGAAGAGGAGGAAGAAGAAGGTGCCGTTAGCATTGACCACGTTTGCGGAAACGGCGCGCGAGAAGAGCTCTCGGTTACAGCGGTTTGCGGGTTTTTATCCAAGTTAATGCTGTTAGTTTTTAAACTCTGGTAAGCGTACAGTTTTAAAACATCAGTCTGTTGTAAAATACGGTGTTAAATTCTTATACATCATCGTAATTACAGTTCCAAAGAATTACTCAAACTTCTCAAATACGTAAAGTTCAAACAGAGAAAACTGAAAGTATTCATGTGAATTCACAAGTTCATAAATACAACAAATTTAACAGTTAATTTGGATTATTACAAAGCAACAACAAGCTGAACATGTCTACAAATCAATGAACTGTCGTACCTTCAAAATGTAAGCATAAACATGCACGTTACAAACAGTTATCACACAAAAAAGAAGAAGTTAGTAATAACATTTTCTAGTAATTACTTTGCCAATATATTGCCACTAATCTCGTAAGACTTTGTTTTTCAAGAGACTAAAAAAAGCAAACAGACCTTCAGAAAATCACAAAGTTCAGTAACTTGAATTTAAACATTTCAGGTTCCCCAAACCTCTGCCTGAATAACCACTCTGTCTTTTTTTTAATCTGATTTTTTAATCTAGTTCTTACAGTATTATTTAAAAGGCAACTGTTTTTCTGCAGTATATATGTTTGTTATTCAACAGCTATTGAATCAAAAGCTGAGCTGCTTGCCCTTCTATGGTACTCATTTGGTCATGACTAACTTCTTTGGCCTTTGTCTCATTCCTATCCTTTGACAGTGATGGGTTTCTGAAACAAAAGGAACTATTTTTTTTTTCACAACTCTCATAATTACTGGAAACAAAACCATGACAGGTACAATTTAAGGGCAAAACCCCAGCAGTATTTATTTGCAGAATAGAGAGGTGATAGTTGTGATTAAGAGGCCAAAGGCAGATGAGCATGACCAACACGCACGACCTAGGCAAGCACACTTTAAAAAATGCAATTTCATCATGTGTAGCTTAAAAATCACTTAGAATGATACTTCTGCATGAGAAATTAGATAATACAAGAAATGTAACAATAGCTATACTAATTAACAGAGTAGAATATATTCTCTACATGAAACCAAATCTCTTACTAGTGAGAGCCAGCAACAATGTCCCTACTGAAGCATTCTAAGAATAATCACCAATTTTTGGCACAGATGGAAGGAAAAAGTAATGAAGCAGAACAACACAAAGCTAGCAAATCATTCACAGTATCCAACCAACGACAAGCCCTAGTGGGGCTTGTTTTCAGGGGAAACTACTTAAAACTACTCAGCATCTACCAAAACCAGGGTGTTTATACACAGCACGCTATCAAGCAGCTGAAACTAAACTGGAAATACCTGAAGCGTGCTGAACACACTGCTAGGAGGGAACAGCTGGGACGTTTGTTCTGTAGCTTTCTCAATACAGAACCAATAAGTGCCAGCCTCCCCCCACACCTTACAATAAAGGCTGTCTCTGCCCATCTATGGTGCTCATTTGGTTACGACCGAATTCTTCCCGCTTTGCCTCATTCCTATCCTTTGACAGCAATGAGTGCTTGAGAACAAGAGAAACTGTGTTCTTATACAGCCCCAGAAGTACTGGAAACAGAAACATAATTGGTCAAATTTGAGTTACAAATACAGAGCTGTAGAGCTAAAAAATAACGTTGCCCTTTTTCTTTACACTGATGTCCACCCAGACATTGAAGGCTGTTCGCCAAAAGCCCATTTAGCCGTAACATCCTGAGAGATGAGGCCTGAAAATGTCTCAACACAGTAATGTCGGATATCAAAATCTTCAACACAAAGAAAACCCCAAAATATATTGGCATTCTTCAAGCATAAAGTGCTAACAGAAATGGGTGTCATGACTGTCAGTTTGCTGTTCAGTCCCCAGAGATCTCTTATGCTCTGACCGATGAAATGATTTCCAATATCAGCAGTCATTTGGAGACACTACTCAAGTGCCCCAGGGTCTGTGCAGATTAACCTACCCAGTCCATCTCCTTTAATTGCTACAAGATTCGCATTCTTAAAATATTCAAAGGCTGTGGCAGAGCCGTGTATTAGTCTTCTGAGAAAATACTTAGTAATACTCAACACTAGCTGGTTTTTGTAGGTGGAAATTAAATGTCATCACGAACACCTCCACAAAAAAACATGCAACATTTCCACTCCTTTTATCCCCAAACTGAAGTTCTGGAGCCAAGTGACTTATGGCTGCACACTGGTTTGGCACTTGGGAGAAATTTGCAAATATCTTTCAGTGTCCAAAGAAGTACCTGTTGGAACTTCAGCAGGAGCAATCTTTTGAGGCTCTCATTGTGCAGCAGCCTTGGTTTTAAATATCTAAATAATTTTCTACATCCAGACTTGAGCAAAATAAATTCTACTGGTTAGATGACAAAATTAATCTAATTCTATTTGCCTGCTTGTCACATACTGTAAAACCTCAATCACCAGACAGATGAAGACCTACAAGATGTAAATGAATGATCCTACATCCCACTACAAAAACCTATCTTGGTAAATGTATTTTAGATAGGATTAGGTAATGCAGTAGGCTCCTGAAATTTTGAAATGTTGTCTTGTGTTCCAAAGGTATGAAAAACTGGGAGTGCAAAACTGAAGCTAGAGATGAGTCTTCTTAATTCTTTACAATATAATGTATTTTTACAAGACCAGGTATGACAATCTCATTTTTCCTCGGAAGTATTTTTCCTTCTCAAGCCATTACATCCTCTTGTCTTGGAAGTGGTTTTCAGTGGTAAGCAAACACCATGAAAATTCTCATGCATGTAAGAGAAGCACAAACCATACTTTAGTACTCACTGCGATTTTATGATTCCGCATCATATTATCAAACTCTTCATTAATTTTTTTATATTTTTCTTCTGTATGTGGCGTGAGCACATATGAAGTGTCAGGGTCCGGGCTGTCGCACCCTCTGTGTTCCTTCTTGTTCAGAGCCTAAATAATGAAGTTAATAAAAAGGATCAACAAATAAAAAGTAGAGATAAAATAAAAGTACTTACAGGGCCTCGCTTGAAAATAAAATCACTATCTTCATTTAGTTTGCTGAATCTGTCCTCCGATAGCGGACTGTGCTCAAAGTAATCGTCAGCATCAGGGCTCTCACAACCATTAAGGCCTTTCTTTCTTAAGGTCTGAAATACAATTGGAAAATTCACATACAAATCATACTAACTTGCCAAGAAGTTTTGTACACTACTGAATCATTCAGAGCCCCTGAAACTCCATTCAACTTTCACAGACAAAACTCACTGTGCAACAGACAGGATCAGTCTTTCAAGACAGCGGCAAAGTACACAAAGAGAAAAGGTTCACCCAGGTGCCACCTCACGGGAAACTTCCCCCTACAACCATTTCCTCTGCCCAGCACTGCATGCAAAATCGTTTTTGGACATCGGCTGATGGAGTGAGGTTGCCTGACAAGGAACATTCAAGCCCGTGGCAAAAGAGTGCGTGTATTCGCTGGTAATGAAAAGCCAGTTTACTGGATCTTTAACGAATTGATTTCACCATCCCAATTTTATTATTCACATTTTAAAGAGCAGTTATATTCTGACAAACAGAGTGGCTAAAATTCTTGATCCGGTTTTAATTAACTGCAGGACATTCAAATCTGTAACATTCGGTCTCAGCAGCTGATAAAAGACAGATCTTCCTGCGTGATAACAAGAACTGCAAAAAAGAAATTACATAATCCCTTTCTAAAATGACTTTGTTTGCTAAATATAAGCTTTTTCAGACTAACTTTATGGAGCTACTTCCTGTTTTCTGATGGAGAACTCACATCAACATCCCCTAGGAAAAAAAAAAAGCAAGCTTGTCTACAATCCAGCCATTAAAGAAAGGATGTGGAACTACAGGTCTCGTGACCAAATTACAAGATATATTTGTATTTCTTGTTTTTCTTTTTCACCCTATTACATAATCAGAAATTATTGTCTGCAAGCTCTAATTTATAACAAAACAATATTTAAAACATTACCTGTGGAAAAATCATCAGTGTTTTTCTAAAATGTTTCAAAAGGAAAGTAATAAAAATTTTAAACAGATAGATGTTATCCGTCCATAAAGCAGCAGGAGGACTACACAGGCACGAGGGAGTTGCTTACTTCCTTTTTGTCAGAAATTATCAATATTCCATGAATTTTTACATTAAAACCACTAAAGATCAGAAATCTGCAAGCTGACATTTCCAGCACCACAAAATACCCCCATGTTTTCCTACAGGAGCAATTTCCATTACGCGCTGAAATTTTGATTTACAAACCAAAATATTTCAGCTCACAGTATTCACCAGCATTTTTTTTTACCGTCAACTGATTTTTAGCACAATAAAAAGTACTAAAACACAAACTTCCTCCCTATTCACATATATCCTGCAAAATCCTGCTTATTTCTACCGCAGGTTGAAAAGCGGGAATTGAAAACCCAACTCGCCGCCTGAAATTCTTTCATATCACAGTTCACCATAAGCTGCGATTCCTTCTCAAGTTTCCTGGCTCGCTCTGCCTATCCCACACAGTATCTGGAACTCCCACAAAAATGTAATCACTAAATCAGCATATGGGGAAAACAGGTGTAGGCTCCTCCAGCACCTGTCACGGCCCCGGTGCCGCTCCTCCAGCCAATCAGCTGGACACCGAAATGGACTTGGCCATACAAGGCCCGGCTGCTCGGCCTCTCAAGGTCGGAGCCTCTTATCCCTCTCGCAGCCCTTCCTAACAAGTCAGCCTGCCACTCTGCTACACTTTGGTATCAGCAGGGAAAATGTTAACGCTGGGTAATCTGGATTACACTTAACCCCTGCGGCCCACGGCGCTCTGGAAATAGAAGCCAAACGTCTTTAGGTGCGCGCGGCGTCAGGGCCGCGATTACGGAGCCGCGCTGAGGCTCCGTGGAGAAAGGGCTGGCGAGATGTGCACGCACACAGCGGCTCCTGACACAAACACGCCGGGGAAACTGAAGAATTGTAGCAAAAGGCTTCAGCAGGGCTCCTTTCAGTAGTCGAAAGCAACCCAGTGAAAGCTTTGAAAGCTGCCAGTTCATCACCCCGGAAGGGTCGGAAAACTATCCTGCGATTTAAACAAAGAGATTTAAATATAAAAATGCCTCCTTCCTCTCGGTGACTGCGTGTCATTTTTGCTAACAATGGGGTTAACTCTGCTTTGACTCATGAGGAAGGAAAATGCCTCAGTATCTCCCGTCTCAGGCTCTGGAAACCGTCACTCCAGATGGGGTTCCTGTCATTGTGGAGGGATTGCAGCCGCAGTTCCCTGTCACAGATAATAAGGCTGGGTCCGACAGCCAGAGCTCGGCCTCCTTATCGCCAAAACACCAAGTGCCACTTTGGGGACCTGACCATAAAAAGCCTGCGAACTTTTATCAGCGCCCAGAAACACAATAGTAAAACATTCCTGCAGCGTGGCCAGGGCTGCGGGGAATGCTGCGAGCTGTTGGCACGGGCGGGCGCAGGCGAGGCGAGCCAGCGCCTCAGAGCCCGGCACGGCCCCGCTGCGGGGACAAGGAGGGACACGGGAATCGCTCCCTGGGGACACAGGAAAGCCAAACTCCAGCGACAAGGGCTGACTCCGCCCTCCAGATTCTCCAGGGCTAAAATTTGGTGTTTCTCCATATAATATAAATAAGTCGGCTCTCTGAGCGATTTCCAAGATATTATCACGGAGATCGAAATTTTATTAACTCTGAGGTTGTTCAGAGGAAAAAATGTCATTTGGTGAGACCAAGTAATCTGTGCAACATGAAGAGAGTTTAATTTCTCTGCTGTGATACACAAGCTTGTTTAGAAAAAAATCACAGTATTTGCAGTGGAGACTAGATAGATAGAAGATAGAATAGATACAAAGCATGATTTTTTTCTTACCACAGCAAGAGGAGAAAAGAACATTGAATTTCAGGTTTTGTTATTGGATGCTCCCTGCAATTACCTTCTGGTGTGAAGTCTTGTTTTCCAGATCATGTAAGGGAATGTGTAGCCCTTTCAGTAAATCTGTGTTACTTTCCACTTCCTCTAAGACTTAGCCAAAATTACTGGAAATTGTTCCAACATGTTTGCCAACACACTGTATTGTGCCCCAGTAACTGAGATTGTGCAGCTTTGATCTCAGACTGCACTAACTGATGAGAGAAAAATACTGGTTTTACTCAGAAAATAATGCTAAGTATTTACAAGGAGCCAATGCAAGTGTGAAATCTGGTTGTAAAAGAATGAAGGAAGCTCAGCAATACATTTACGTGACACACAAAGTCGCTACACAAGCATTCCAGACAGCTCTGGTCATCTTGAGATTGCAGGATGACCCAGGAGCTGTAAAATGCTTCTGCTCCACTATTAGTCTAGTATTGATTTCTTTTGAATGGCAGAGCTCAGAAAACATTGTATGGGAATGGCTGGACCAGCCCACGATGGGTTTAAATATTGCAGTCAAGCACATGGTACAAGAGCCCCAATATTTTCCTGAACTTCCCCACACATATGCAAAGTAGTCTTTAATTGCAGTTTCCAATTAGAATTAGCATTTTTCTAATTTAAGAAAATAATCATGCCTTGGCAAGAAGCATCTAAGGAACAGAAGAAGGGCTTTCTGCAAAACAACAACAGAAAGGAATAACTGGCTTCTCTCTACGACTCAATATAAATTTTACTGAAACCGGTAATACAAATACCAAAGAGTATAAAAGCACAATAAAGTCATTTATTGTTTGATCCTTGAGGAACAGAGCTGATATTCAACCATCTCAGTGCAATTATCCTAGCACAAGCTTCCTTCCACAAAATCCAACAGAGACCCGTGGAAGGCAGGAGCCTGAAGCCTGCTGAGCCCCCGGGGCCCAGACGCTGCTCAGGGGCAGCTCTGGGAACCAGGAACCCCCAACCAACAAACACGGATGGGTCACTGCTGCCAGAGAGGAGGAGACAGCCCCCGAGCAGCCCCCTGGCACCCAGACCCCACGCCTTATAGCCAAACCAAAAGGGTTTGCTGTGATTAAAGAGCACAATCAAGTGTGTTTTGTGCTCTGATCACTGAGTTTGGTTTAAAAGCCAAAACTTCTGATATTGTGATCTGGGCTCCTTACCAGCCCTGGCAGAACTGTAAAGAACTTGATTATGTTCATTGTCACATCAGGAAATGATATTTTTCTGCCTTAAAGCAAGAATGTAGGATGACCTCATGTGTAAAAAGTGTTATGAAGTGTAAAAAAAGTGTCAGGTCATTCAAAACACTCCGTGTTTGGTTTCTTGTAATATTACACAAAAAGGAAATGGTTGTTGCTGTCAAAGCTACCATGTATCATGTTAACAGCTCTATTTTTGCACTTACTATTGGAGCTGGCCAGAGAGGATTTTTGTTGGTATTTCATCCCAAATCATTGGGAAAACCATGTCCAAAATTTGACTAAGACTGAAATGAAAAGTGATTTCCCTTGGAAAAGGCAAACCTCTCACTTAAATCCTGTGGCTAGTTCTGCTTCTGCTCTTGTAATCAGAGCACGGAAAAGCTGCGAAGCAGCACAAATCTGGAGTAAATATGTTTTAAATATCATAGCTTTTAAACGTGTAAATATTCCTCGGGCCTGAAGTAATGGAAAAGCCCTACTAGTACTAAGTATTAGTAAATATTACTGCTGCCCTGGTAGGCACCTCCACCATGGATCTCAAAAGGATAAATGATTAAAATTTCCCGATGCTCTGGAGATGCCATGCAATCGTGGAGAGTACTTTTTTCCCACTAAAATGACAAAAAATTCTCCTTGTCCATTCCTTATTTAACTTCTTTCTGCTGGTTTACACGGAGCTGTAGCAGGAATAGGTGGGTTGCCAAGGTGTGGGCTGAGCACCACAGATCCAGAGGAGGCAGAAGGACTGGCCCGGCCTCGCTGGCAGCAGCAAACCTCAGCTTCAGCCACCACTGATAATTACATCCTACATGAAAAGGCACACCTTTTTTTTTTTTTTTTTTTTCCTGTGATAGTCACAAAACCAAGGACAAATAAAGCAGTCACATCACCAGATTCCCACCCAGTTTTCTTTCTTAACACATGAAAGATCAGTGAGACAAAGCAGGGCATAACTCCTTGACTGCAGCCCAGCTCCCTTCCCACAGCAGGCAGGGACCACACGTGTCACCACAGCTTTACACGCAGCAGAACGTCCTGCTGAAAGCAAGACAACTGCTTTATTATTTGCTTCCTGATGCATAGCACTGCCAAGAAGCTGAGCCTAAAACCTGGCTGTTTGTCTCTTCTTTTATAACACAAAATATTCCACTTTCATCAGGCTGAACAATAGCAAGGTGTCTCATCCTTTAGATATCGTTATGTCTCCCCTATCATGCATAAAACATATTCAAGTGCCCGAGGAGTATTCTTAGTCACCAAAAGCTATTTTTAGTTTGAAAACTTCCTGCGGGTCAGTTTGGCTACAGAAGCATCATCATTGCTGCTTCTTTTCTCTAAATTAACAACACAGCTCTGCAGAGTCAGACCTTGACCCTACAGTGCCGGGAACACGGATCTACCACTGTCTAAAATCCAAGCAGGAGTGAATCCCCAGTGCAGCATAAACATCAAACGAGAACAGCCAGAGAAAAACCAGATAATTCAACTCAGTAACGGTGTTTTGTCTATTTAAGCTCATCAACATTATTTCTGCAGGCTGAAATTTCTTTTTCCACAGACAGATGTAGCGCATTGTTTTATGTGATGTTTACAAACTTGATATATTTTCCTCAGGCTCTATTAATATTCTCAACTTCAACCAGTGAAGCAGCTGCAAATTTCCTTATGAAGCTCTCTTCCTGTCCTTTGAGTTGGGAGGCTACTTACATTTAGCCTTAATACTTATTCCTTTCAGTATCCCTGACACATTTTCAATTACATTTTGCCACGCTATCAGTTCGAATTTCACGTTCTAATTATAGCCACAAACACATCCATCCCAAACCAGCTCAGGGAAGGAGTGGTGCCCAGCTTTCAAAACTTCCCTGAAACGCACAGGAGGCCAAATTAGATTATGACAGACATTTCCATGAGCTAAGCAACTTGGAGAGCTTAACTTCTTAAAAGAACAAGACCTTCCCAATCTTTCTGGCAGGCTCCCCAACCACAATACTGCATGCTAAAGAAAATCTGAACTATTGACATACTCTACTTTCAGCTTACTTAAATAATATTTTCCAGACTTGTATTCAATTAGTAGTGATATTTAAAAAGTAAATAATTGACATTATGCAAAAACACATGGACGTGAAAAATTCTGAGTGCATTACTTAAAGTTTGCTAGAGCTATTGCATTTCTTGGCCAAATATTCTAGTTTGTGATGAAAAGAAAAAGGAGGTTTAGGATTAATTACTTAACCCAGGGTTTTACAAATAGAAAACTTCTAAGCCTGCCTAGCATTATCCATAAAATACAAAGAAAAAGAAGAGCCCTTTGAGCAATGCTCTATGTTGAGTTCTAGGCAAAGGTATTCAGCATTTACAGATGAAAAATGTTCATGATTTGAAATTTTATCAGTGTCCCTGCTATAAACCACTCTAAGAAAAGACACCATCTTGTTTCAAATGTTGGACCACTTCCAGTATCTGGCAAATTTTAACATGTATCCCTGGCTTGCTAAACATGAAAGCTAGCTGTCAAATTCCTCCCAGATATGATAAAGATGGCACTCAGGATTCAAACTCTCATTTATATAAAATAACACATACAAAAGGTTTTTAGACTTGATACGGAATGAAATTTAAATTCTAGCCTGAAGCATCTTTGCTGTGAAATATTATTTTAAGTAGACAACCACAAGCAATTACTAAAGAATTAGAACTTCACGGACCATAAAATCCACTCCTCACCCCCAGAATATTACCCAGCTCTGGACTAGGAGGTATGGGAAGGCAGCTGCGTGCTTGTATTTGTGATTTTAGAGAAACACTATCTGTGAACCGTGGACTTTCCAAAGCAGTTGCTGACCTACAAACAAGCTGGATTGCTTGGTCCTAAATGAACTCCTTGAGACTTAAAATGATTAGTAAGCCATTAGCACTGATAATGCTGTTTCCACAGTGACAGCTTAGTCAAGCTCTCAAAGTCCGATTTTTGATGCACTTGTCTTTGTTTCACTTTCTATCCAACTCAGCAGATTATTACATTTTATATCACTGAGCAGGTTTGCATTTTATCTGTTTTATGGAAAGAACCACCATTTTCCCATTAAAGAGTACTAAAGTGCCAATTTAACTTCATATTTTTCAATCTTTTCATTAAAAAACAAAGACAAAATAGACTGACAGTCATCTTCAAGAAGCAAAAATTACTCCTTAGCATACAAATCAAACACATTTTCTAGTCCTTCCGGGGTCTATAAATTTGCCAACAAACAAAATTAATGGCAAAATGAAGCAAAACCAAAGTTCTTATGTCAGAACATTCAAAGAGTTATTTCATGGCACGTAAGTGCTTTACTTTAGTCCTTACCCAAACAACAACACGTAGATGTACAAAAACAGCCTCCCAAATGCAGATCTTCGTGTACGTGCAATGGTTAAATTATAAATCAGCAGCAGCAGTAGCTGACTGAAGGCCTCCTTTCAGCAACAGAGCACTGCAGATAAGCCATATGGAACATGAAAAGTTTCCAAGTGCAGCAATCCATCTGCATAATATCCTTCATAATCTTATAGAAGTTCTTTAGGAAAAAATATTATCTCCTACTCGGAGTTTGCCAAGAAAAAAAATGGCTTAGCTCTGATTAGAATTCATTTAATAAAAGGAATGGGGTTCTCTAAGTCTACCTGCCCATGTAGTATTGCAATTACAAATACTTCTTTCTACAGCTTAAAAATTGGAAAGGATAACAGAACTATTTCGGAGTCTCGGTACTCAAGATAACTTAGTGCTATCAAAACAGTAATTACAACACGAATGGCAACCATTCCCAAAGAAAATGTTTAGGAGATTCCAAGGATTTATGCTATTGTTCAAATACTGTTCACATGTAAGATTACGGGTACTGGCTACATCTCCCAGAACAAGCTCTAACACGTTTAATATTTGTATGGAATTGCCACCTCCTTTCACCAAAAATACACCCCAAAAATAAGCAAAGTGAGTAAAAGACAGTTGACAGCAAGCATATGAAAATAGCAGCTGAGATCAGTGTGTACAACAGGAAGCAGAAAGGCTCCCCAA
Source organism: Regulus satrapa (assembly GCA_013396955.1). Classification (NCBI taxonomy): domain Eukaryota; kingdom Metazoa; phylum Chordata; class Aves; order Passeriformes; family Regulidae; genus Regulus; species Regulus satrapa. The sequence continues at coordinate 228,327 of VWZN01013655.1, read as the reverse complement.
AAATAAGGAAATAGGGCCCAAGCAATTACATCTCAGTTTTTACTCAACTAAAGTAATGAGAATGTGGGACTACCAGACACAGCTCTAATAATGTCACAATTCATGTTTCAAATACAGAACTTCTCAGCTGTGTGTCAACACAATAACATGGTTTTTCCTGCATAGCCTCCATGTAGTGCAATTATTCAAAAGCCAAAGCACCTCTTTCAAGACTGTCCTGATTTGATGTGAAAAGAGGTGGGAAATCAAAGGTGGGACCTTGAGAGGTAGAGAGAAAAGGCTGTACAGGAATCAGGGACATGAAATTTGAGTAAGTACTGAATTTTTAGTTATTTGCAGGAAAGAGCAAGGCTCTAAATGGTACCAGTTTGTTACACTTATTAAAGAATTTACATGTGTAACAGCTTTGATCTAAAACACTTTACAACATTCCCAAACTATTTGGGAGTTTTTAGTAAAAGAAATGTATTATTCACTTCCTGTTGAAAATTACCTAATACGCCCAGTAAAACATAAAATTTAAGTTAAAATTCACCCTTACTGCCAGTTTAAGTAACCTGCCTAGCATTCTATAGTCTCCCCTTGGAATTCCAGGGCTCCCACATGAGACATGCCATCCCTGGTAAGATGTACCAAAGCCCTGGCAGGTCTCTAAACGAGCCCCACTCCCTAAAGGAGCTGACAAGTGAAGAGCGGGGTGTCACACGCTGTGGGGCTCCCAGGGCTGCACCACAGCAACTGCCACCACCAATATTTTCTCTCCAGGAGCAATTCCCAACACCAGTGTTGTGTTCAGGTGAGGGCCCACAGCAGCTGCAGGAAAACCCCTGGCAGTGAACAAGCCCCAGACTCCCGGAGCCTTCTGCTGCACCAGCACCATCAGAGGGATTATTCCAAAGCAACAAATCAAAAAGGGCGCACATGGCGAGGTCCAAAAGGTGTGACAGGAGACTCTCCCCTCCTTTGGACAGCTCATGCTAAAAGAGTGGCTGAGGAGCAGCGATGACCAAGAAGCAGCACTGCTGCTTGTCCCTCCTGCAAGGTGGTTAATCCCTGGCAGAAGACACGACCAAAGCCTGGAAGTCAAAAAATGGGATTACATTAAGTCTCCACTGAAATCAAGTCTACCGCAGAAAGACCAGTCCTTTATCCTGCTGTAGTTGCAGGAGATGCTTTGTTCTGGGTCTATTCTTTCCATGCACAGCTTGTGTAAAGTCACTCTCTCTTGATTAACAGATGCCATGGTCCTCGCTTTGAAATTGCAAAGTAAAAATATACTTTTCTCTGTCACTACAGAATTTCAAAAGCATCAAATTCTGCAGCAACACAAGGGCTGCAGAATACACGAGACCAGCACAGCTTGAAGAACTTGTTCATACAATAATTATGTCTTTGTGTGACTGCCTGCATGAACTCCAGCACTAACAAGCAATGAGCTGTTGCAGATTTTCTTGGAGTCAGTTTTCAGTCCTACTTAACACAGCCTCTCCAGAACAGCTAAACCCAGAAATGAATCTCTGACAAGTGTTTCCCGAGCAGTGGGTGTGAGAACTGGACGTTGTGTGTCTGCCCCATAAATTTCAAAAATAAAAACCTTCTTCTAACATGGAGCAGAATCAGTTGGAAAAACATTGCTTGCACGGCTGGGAAATAAAACCAAGTTTCAGACAGAGGAGAATCCAAATCCCTGCCTATTGCAGGGATGATTCTGCAGGGATTTTTTTTCTGGCAGACAGAGCACACAAAAGCTCTGTACCAGTATTTGACACGGATTTAGGATTCTGCTCCTCCCAGCAGCCCGATCCAACCCGAGACTGTAAGGATGCACAGCCAAGTCAGCTGCCACTCACTGCTCAGTGATCAGCTTGTTCTGGTAGTTTATTAAAAAAATGAGAACAGCACAGCAAATTTCAGTTCACAGCTTTAAAGTCACGTCACTGGTGTAACTGTGACAGGGCTGGTGTGGGACAGAGGGCACCCTGAGCTGCAGGGCCATCAAATCACTGCTGGCAATGCAACAGCCAAGTACAGTCATTATTAGCAAGACTTCAGAAACTGCTATAAAAAGATGCATTCTAGACAAACTTCAGACATCTATATGCTTTAAGTAGTGGCTAAATCTGGAATTCATCAAAATTCAGAATACCAGCAGAGCATGGTAAATTTAAAGCACTGTTTTAAAGAGGTAGAAGAAATAATGAATTCTTAACCCTAAAACACTAAATTTATTCACTGCTTTAGATACAAGGGAAATATAGCTTTAGATTATTTGCAGGCAAACCAAAGCTGCTTCTTAAAAAAAAAAAACCCCAAAAAAACCCAACAAACTAGGTCTATCCTACTTCTGAAAATTCTTTATCTATCAGCAATGAAGGAATGCAAAACAACATTCACTTGGAAGAAAAACTTTTTGCCAGTACTGTCAGCTTGCTTAAAGTCACCAAGAATCTGCCATTTTTAAATAAATAAATAAAGAGACACATTAATCATCTATGTCCAAAGCAATTTCAGCACAGCCAAAATATCACTGAGTAAAATAGTATTACCAAATGCAAGGTATGGAAAAATTAATGACAACAGTAAACAGCTCCAAAAAAATACTCTGGGAATTAAGGGTGGAATTTAATCTCCCAAACTAAAAAGAAAAGAGACGGGGTGAGAAATAAGACACAAAGACACCATCAGGAGTGACAACTGCTCTGCTCAGCACAAAATGCACAGTTGTCTTCTGTCGCAATACTGAAAATGAATATTTGCTACCTTAACCACCTTTTAAATCTTTCAAGGTACCTGTTTTCTCCTAAACCATGAGTGGGAACTAAAATCCCTAGGTAGAACCTGTTTATAAATCAGGTTTATAGCAAACACTACTAGAAAAAAAAAAGGAAGATTCAAACCACTATATACAGACACATCAAAATACACATGTGTATGTGTATATATATATATATATACACACACACACACATATATATATTCATATATATAAAAGCTTTTGATGACTCATTCCAGACCACTTCAGTTTTCAAGCACTTTCGCTCTTTTTAAGGTAAGCTAAAAGAAAATTTTAGTCCTTAACCATACATAAATCCTCCTCAATCACCTCCTTAAAATGTCTCAAAGGTATTTGTGTGCCATCTCAAATTATTTGAAATGTTATATGCACTATAATTACATTTACATAATCATTTAGCAAATCAAGCCCAATAATGCCTACATTTTCTCAGCATCATGGGCAGATTACCAAGTCTTTTCCTTCCTTCACTGGAATAATTTTTAAGCTTCTTCCTTCTTTTAAAAACGTGCATCACTTATTCCCACAGTGTTTGGAGACCAAATCAAGTGGTTTGAACTACAGAAGTACATAATACTACACCAAGACGTGTTCTTCTATCAGCCCAAAGCTTTTTTTCTTTCTTTATTCCCCCAGGTCTTGCTCACTTCTGGCAGTTCTCCATCCATCAAATAGGCAGGAATGCAAAGCAATGTTAACACATCAGTGTCAGCCTCCCTCCATCTCCAGGGTGTGTTTAACCATCAGCACTCCTGGTGCCTGGAAAGCTGTGGTGGAATTTCGTGTAAATTTGGAGATTTTAGTCACCTACACTCAGCATCAGCTTCCATTTTCTTGGTTGCAGGGCGTTTTCTTCTTAAAAATAAATTTAAAAAATTACAGCGTAGCTTGTGTTATAAAACATTTCAAAGAAATAACTATTCCTTAAGAATTTGACCCAATTTCCACCATCTTATTTTTTAGCTTTGAATAGCAAAATACGGAAGCCCAAACTGCTTTGCAAATCCTTATCTAGATCGGATACACCAGGTATCCACCAAGGAAGGAAGGAAGATCAATTAACTGAAGGTCATTCTCATCTAATTTTGTATGTGTGCATCCAAGTATATATTTAGATACAATTCCCAGATCTTCATTTTCACATGAAGTCAACCCAAATTTTAAAAAAAGGAAGCAATGAACCAATTCAAGTGCTACCAAAACAAACTACTACACACCAACAACAGTTCAAAACACACATTGGTTATTCCCAGCCTGGAAAAGAAGCAACGCTGGGAGGTGGAGAAAGCTGGATGAAAAACAAAACCAGAGAGCTTTTAGTTTATAAACACAGTGTTTCAACACCAACTTTTCTGTTTATGCTCCCCACACTGTTACACTTGTCTCTTGGCATATGCTCCATCTGGCTGGGGAGATGCATCTGCTTCTTCCTGCTGCAGGCTCTCCACGTGCAGCTGAGCTCTCCGTGCTCACTCCGAGCCAGGAGCCAACAATCCCATCTCTGAGCCCAGAGATGCTCCTGAGCTAGGGAACGGGCACTGCTCTCTGACAGCTCTATTAAAATGTTGTGAAAAGGCAGAGATTAAATGTATTTTAATGTGAGAAAACAGCTGATTACAGCAGAAGATTAAACTTGCTTGTTGACCCTGCTGAATGCAGGAGCAGTGTCATTTACCTGCTTTGTCTGAACTGTGACAAAACCGCTCTCACACCAAGCCATCACAAATGTTATTCCCCATTAGAGTCACTCATTCCCATGGGAAGATATTTAATACAAATATCCAGATCACTTGCTGGAATTTACACCAGAGCAGTCCTTCCACAAGAATGAGCATGATTGCAATAATTACGTGCCACAATTTAAGAGAGATTTTTGGTTTGTTTTTTTTGTTGTACTTTCGAGTTACAACTGTCATTCCAGATCATGACATATTTCAAGGACAGCTGTCAATATCTGGGGTATAACCTAAGCCTTATTCAGCACATTACACTACACTGAAAACAGCATTAAACTACAGAGCACAGGAGAGGCTCATTAACTGACACCCACCCGGAATTCTCCTGGGCACAGATGCCAACTGGGAAAGTAGGTCACATTTTACACAGGCTCCTAAAAATCAAATCACCTCACTCTGATGAGGTGAGATGAGGAACAAGCAAAACTCACCACGGCCAAGCTAGGTGAAACAAGCCCTTGGTTGACTGTACCAGTCAAGGAAAATTAAAACACAGGAAAAAGATGAAAAGCTGAGCTAAACAGGCAGGAAGAGCCATCTCCTCTTGACTCCCAGGAGAAGTGAGGCTGGGAGAGAGGGAACAACTGTGCAACTGCTGCTTTCTGGGGCCTTCCTGAGGGGCAGAATTGTCCAAAATGGAAGTGATATTTTATTGCAAATAACCTGCAATAATCTTAACATCCCGCACTAAAGAAAATACACAAGTGCCTGTTCATCTCCCTCTTTTCCTTTGGATTTAAAACCCACAAATGCTCAAGGTCTCAAACTGTCTTTTATACATTAAAACATTTTGTTGACCATATGGATATAGAATCCTGATTCAACCTGAAATTCTTCCCATTTTACTATGCAGAAATATTTCTTTCTTCAGGAAAAATAATTACTTGTCAAGAGTAATCTGTTACAGAAAAAAAAAGCCCATGAACATTAAAGCATCAAATGCTTTAACACCTACAGCAAGTTCTTCAAATCATAGACAGCACTTCAGCATAACAATCTGCAACTGTGCCATTATGGGTTTGTAAAACCAAATACATGATCCCAGTATTTCAAGAATTCAAAGCATGCACTGAATAAAAATTTCCCTCTTTTCAATACCTCTACAAGGTAGAGTGCATAGAGCACTACCTTACACTCCAGTAACCTCATTAAGAGCAGGTGTAGGCCAGCAACAGATCCTTCCCATCTACAAGAACATGATCAGCGAAAGATCTAAGTGCAGGCATCAAAAAAAAATAAAATTCTAATACTCATTTAAGATGCCAGCGCTCTCCCTCCCACTATGTTTTCACAAACATTCCAGCAGCAACAGAAGACACCAAGCTCTGGGCATGTGAAAGCAATTCCTATGCCAAAACTGAGCAGGAGATAACTACGAGGGGAAGATGTCTCATCAATTTCACTTAATCATTTACAACATTGCCATCTACCCAGTACTGGAAATCAGTAGCAGTAGATTTATTTCCTCCTTTATCCAGCTCCTGAGCTGTGTGGAACTACCTTTCCTTCGAGCCCAGGAAAATCCACCCTCTTGTCACGCACATCAGGACCACAGTGGGTCCAGAACAGTTCCACAGTGAGCCTGTGTCACAATAAATGCCATTTGTCACATTCAAGGAGGTAAGTGAATCGCTAAACTAAGATCTATACATCAGCTGTAACTCCATAAAATGGAATTACTTAGTATCATTCATTTCAGTATCAATTTGACAGATTTTGCGTGCTTTTCTGCAATAATTTTCATTTGTTAAAACAGAATTTCAATGTCATTACAATACAGAGAAGCCATTTTACACTGTTCTCTCAGCATGTTTCCAAAATGCTGGTGATGTCACTAAACATCTATCACACTTCCAAGCACCCATCGGTCCAGAAAGAAAAAAACCTGAAAATATTTCACAACCAGGCTAAAGAGCACAAAGGGCTAATCTGAAGAGATAGGAGTATGCATTCCTAAACTACAATATATTTGAAAAATGAGAAGAAAGTCCCAAATTTCACACTAGCATAAAACATCAAACCCAGAAAAGAAAATTAGAAAGAACCTGCAGATGTGTCCTTGCATGTTCCCCCAGAGCACATCTGCTCTTGGGTGCTGTGTGCACTGTTAATGTACTTGTCAGGGGTAAAAAAAAAAAAACCCTGGTAAAAAAAAAAAACACCACCAAGAACCACCCAAAAAAGCAGCCTTGCACAGAAGGATTCTGGAAGAGCTCCCTGCTCCTCGTGATGTGAAGAAGCACCATCACCATGAGTCACAGCACAGAGGTCCTGCAGAACAAAACCCAGCTGAACTTGCATCCCTGTCTCAAATCCACGTCTGTCACAAGCCAAAGCTCATTCTGCAGGAATTAGCTTTTCCCTCCCTCTCCAGTGGCTAGCCCTTATTTATGCTAATCCAGTGACTAAGCCTTCAACTCTTCATGGCTTGTATTATCCCTCTCTTTAGAACTCAATGCTGAAGACAGAAGTTGGGGAGGGTTTTTTTCTGATCATAAAAGACAGCTGACAAATTAGCAGAGAGTCTTCTCCGAAAGGAATATAAAGCATCTGTCTGTATCTCAGTTTTGTCAATCTGATTCTTTGCTTGCACACTCATGTAGGAGATCAGCTAGTACCATCCCTGTACTCTGATCCCCTTGGCAATAGGCTCTCCAGCTATTCAAGGCTAATCATTATTCTGAAATCATTCCTAAAAAGCAAGGCATTTGTTCAGAAGACAACTTCAGAATTTAAATTAAACCCTTAAGTCAGCCACCTGTTTTGGTCTATTTACAGGACTACTGGAGACATGCTCTGAAATGCAGTTACAGTACATCAAGGCTCCAATTGCCAAGAAAATCCTTGAATTCTACTGCACCTAATTTAGAAATTATGTACTGAAAAGAGTTTCTATTTAAAGCTCAAGCATTATAAAAGTAGATGAAACCAATACCTTGGAGTAAATATATTCATGTTATTCTATTACTGCAGAAACTGCAGTCGTTCTGCTGCTATTTTAATTGACAGCCACTGGACAACAAATTTAATTAAGCTCGTTTACTCCACAGATTCTTTTTTGGTTTTGGCTGAACAAGGGGCAGCAGAGGTGGTGACTGATTTGATCCACGTTCAAGATATGGCTGGTAAGGTGGCTACTACCTCAGAGGAGAAAAAGGGCCAACTCTAATTGCCTGTTAGGCCAAGGGTGCTCTTCTGACCTTCCTCTCCCACTCAGTCGATTTTTTTTCTCCCCATTAAAACCTTGAACATTTCTCCCCCTCCTTCCCCAGAAAAACAACCATTTTTCACACCTCTATTTCCGTTGCCAAATGTGATTGAAATCAAACATGTTTCCCAGAAACTGGCAGGGGGTGGAGGGCAGATGGGAAAACAACAAGGCTGTAAAGACAAGTTATTGCCTTAGAGAAACCAGACTAAAAGCAGCAGTTCACATTTTATAAAACGGCATTAAAGAACTTTAAAACATTTGGTTAAAACATCTTAAAATGCTCTGCGTTGCTCTATATTTTAATTAGTAAGGAGATAAGAGTGACGTGTCTTTTCAAATTGTTACCTCAACGATATCTGAGTTGGTTCTGCTTTCGTGGGGCTCGTTGTATTCTGTGTATTTTAGTAGAACTTTGTCCATGTCAGTGCTGGCATACTGAAAGAGTTTGTTAGAGCTGTTAAAAATGATGAGTGCTATTTCACAGTCACAGAGCACACTCAACTCATAGGCCTTCTTCATTAATCCAAACTTCCTCTTTGTAAAGGTGACCTAGGGAAGAAAGAATAATGATTGATTCATTTTTTTACAACACGTGACAAGGGTTTGAAGGAAAATCATCAAGGAACACAGTGGTTGAGCCTACACCATTTACTCCTACTGTCCTGTGCAGCTTAACACAGAACTGCCCGTGATACCTGGTGCCAAATGTAGGGCCCAGTGCTCCCCATTAGACTAAGTGAAACAATTACACAGCCCCAACTCTTCCACTGGTAAATAACCATCAAGGGGAGTTAAATTTTAGTTAGAATAGGATTATTTAGCTGTATTTCCTCTGTTCAACAGATTGACATCCCAGGTATCACAATATTTTCTTCTTACAACCTTACATTTTAAGTACAACCCTACAGTTGTGCAAGTACAAGGTACTTACAACCTTAATTACAATAAAATCAGAGAAAACAGAACAGTCGATGGAAGTAACACTGTTACTATGCACTATGCAATTAATTATGCAAAGCCAAGAAATATTACTATTTTGTTGCTCCTAAATCATCTAATCCAATTCACTTATAATTTGACTTGTTTTCTGCCACTTGGAAACATCAGGAAACAATTGTTCTGTCCAGTTAGAACTGCTGTGGGAAACAAAACCACTACAGACCATCACACAGGAGCATTTGCCCATCAGGGAAGGAGGAAACAGTTACCAAAGTTACCGTCAGTTATGACTTTTAAAAAAGTCTAAAAAATGATTCCTTTCACAAGACTAAGGATACACAAGTGTCAGTGCATCTGACACCCCCCTGTTAACAATTCCAAGCATGAGCCTCCGTGACAGGTGAGTGATCCACATGCCCCATGTCCCACAAACAACAGCCAATGAGTTTTTGCAAGAGAGGAATGAAGTAAGACACAAGAAACAATCAAACCTGTTTTCTGGGTTTCTGCAGTTTAATTACCGAGCTGTACATCAAGTCTTTGGGAAAATGGATGGGAAACTTCTTCTGTATACACACACCTGAAGGCTTTTTTCTCCTCATTATCTCACACCTATTACTATTTAAATACCATTAATAATACAGAATATACCCTATTCTTCCCACCATGTTCACAGTCTCAGAGGATACAGAGCTGCTGTTCTTCTGACACTTCTGAGGTCATTACCTGAGTATGAGCAGGCACAGAGAGCTACTCCTGTTTAGTACTGCTCAGGAAAAAGGCATCATAAACAAGATGTGTGTGTGCTGTGTCACCTGGAGAAGTCCTCAGACGAAAGAAGGAAGGTTTACTGCCACTGAGGACCAGTAGGATCCTGGACAAGAGCTCTTCATTTCTTAACTGGAATTTTATCTTTCTCACCTCTTATAAGGCTGCTTCACTTGTGAGAGTCTCAGCTGGCATCAACTCCTCATGTGGTGCTTGGACAGTGCTTAGACAAACCCCTCTACCACAGCACTCCGAGCCTTACTTCAATGCACAGAGAATAATTCCAACTCTGTTTTCATTCCAGAACCCAACAGCAGGCTTAGTTCTGAAAATTTCTCTTTTTTTTCCTTTCATTTGGGACCACACCAAACCCAACAAACATGTCTCTCACAGGTAGATCATTTCCCCAGCACTATTTCAATACTGCTTAGCAAAAAAATGGGTGAGAAGGAGACGGCAAAGGCAGCAAGATTGAGCTCCTTTGATATCTAATTTACTGCACTGGATTCTCTTCAGCTTAATGAAGATAAATGTCCTACAGCTCATTCAAGCAGATAAAGCTGCTTAATTAATAATACAATGACAGTCTCATGACAATCATAATCCCCCCGAGGAATGGTCTATATATTCTGTTTTGAGCTCACATGCAATCCCATCAGAAATAAGATGCTTCTGACAAAACAGTAGTTTTTCTTCCCACACAAGTTACATGAACTTGCTTTGCAGGCAAAGCTCTGTCTCATTCTACTTACATTTTAAAACAAAAAAAAAAATAAAAATCTGAACCTCAAACTAAACACCCAGCCAGACGTCACAGGCACGTCCATGAGGGACCTACTCACAGCAAGACTGACAGGACACAGCTGAACTGCACTTTCTGTTCAAGACAAGCCCTGCGTGCCCTCCTTATCTGGGTCAATGAAAAAAATCTCAAAGTAAATACTTTCTAAATGCCCAGTGCATCAGGGCGCTCCAATAAGTTAAAATTCTATGTCCTGGCTACCAAAACCACAGGACACCAGTGGGGATAAAGGCCATCAATACCTCTATATATAAAAAGTAAGATTCCACTAACAAAAACTATTTAATCTCCCTAAAACCTTTTAAAAGCAAGATGCAGTGTGTTTTCATCTGAGTTTCCACAGAAAAAGGATAAGGCAAGCCTAATTCCACTTTTAAGCTAGAGCTTAAATCCTCTTCCTCGTCACTGAATAGTCCAAAAAGGTGCTAGCCAAGGACCTGCCAGAAACAAAACCAGAATTTTTCTAGTTTTCTAGGGAAACAAAACTCCCTGGTTTGTTTCAGCCACAGCAATGGTCTAAGTGGTCTAAAATTTTATACAAATGCACCGATTCTTTTCCTCTCCATTGTTTCAATCTGAACAATGGGATGGGGATTCAAAAGAAAAACAATTCCTCCTGGAAAAAAAAGAACAAAAACTACCTCACCAAAGTCAGGGAGAAGTTCAACATTTGTTTCTCAAGCAGAGCAAAACCAAGGTTGCCCAACTTAATTCAGATTCATTATGAAAAAGGAATAAGCTGGATCAATTTCCACCTCTTCCATGTGCTTTATGCTGTAGTGCAAGATCTGGAAAGAACTGAAGTCACTAATTCATCTACTTTTACTACGTGTACTTAAGACATTTATCTACATCAAACATAAAGTCACTGGGTGATGAAAGCTGTTCAAACACAATACTTGGCTTTCTCCCAAATTCCAATAATACTTTTCTTGCTATATATAGACTTCTCAGAGTTTACATTGCTTTAAAGTGATACAGGGAGAAAAACAATCTTGATTTCACCAACGAAACAATGGGCTCTGGGCTGATGTGTCGGCAGCAAGAGAGTCCCATGGAATTCTGACACTACCCCAACGTCAAGCTGCTGCTCAGAAGTGGAAAAAGGAAATCAAACAGCAGGAAGCTAACAGAACAAAACAGCAGCACACCACTATATAAGTCCATATTTTGCCTGCATCCTGAATTCTGAGTCCTTTGGCCAATGGAGCAATACTCCAGAAGGTTCAGGGAAAAGGAGCAGGAGGTGTGGAAGAAACTGTATTAAAGCAACTAAGCAAACAAGGCAACTATAGCCTGAGAAAACTTACTTTAAGGGAAAACAAGCAAATGTGGGCAGACTCTAGACAGGGAGTCACTGCTGCCTCTTCCATGTAAGAGCTAAATAACTGGCAGAACCATGACAAAGGGTAAATCAAATGGTGTTTCTTGACCACAGGCAACAGACCTATAGGAAGTTCTAGACAAAAGATGTTGGAAATTCTGCAACGTTCTAAGGGCTCAAAGGAGAACTGAACAACTTCACTGGCAGGGGGCGGAGAAAACAAACAAACAAAAAAAATCCATTAATGGTTACTAAATATACGGAAACCACATCCAGCTCAGGAAATCCCTGAGCTAAGAATAGTTAAAAGCTGGAAGAGGATTACATGCTGGTGTAACATGTGCTTCTCCAGCCCACACGGATTTGCTCATGACCATCACTGGACAAAAGACATCGGCCCAGCAGCACCTTTGGCCTCAGCCACCACCACCGTTCTTAAAGATCTGAAGTCATTCCTGGAATAATTTGCCTTTAAAACGATAGCTTCCAGTTATCCCATTATATATTTCAGTACCCAGTTAAATTGTATTTTGTATCTCATGCAGCAGTGTAGAAATTAAGAGGAAACACGACTGCAAGTGTCAGCAACTTTTGGAACTTTTCAAGCTCACAGGCCGCCTCTCTCTGTTAGGGCAGGGGCAGCCAAGTGAGCAGCTGTCCCCAAAACACTCATTTTGAGCCCTCTTCCCTCGGGACTGACAATTTTTAAAGACAGTTGTGGCAAACAGCTCTTAGAATAAATACAAATCCAGGCTTTTAAAGAGAATGGTAACAGAATTTGCTACCGTGTCCAAAGCACTGTAGAGCCTGCCCACAGTTACCTGCAACCCCTCTCCCAAAGTGCTACAGGAAACACCTCTGCTGGATCCTTCCCACATTTCTCATCCCTTCTCTGGCTCCAGTAGTAAGTGCTCCTTGTAGTCACCACATCAAGCCATGTGTCTGTTTAAAAACACCCCTCCACTCTACTGGAAGTACAGTAGGGGAACCATTTAAATAGGAACAAGCACTTTAAATTTTAAGTAGTAAGAGTTATTACTTAGAAATAACACTTTTTTCCTCAAATGATCATAAAAATCATCGAGGTTTCTTATTCATACTCTGGCAAGGGCATCTGTGGATATATGAAGACAAAGCTCAGCTTCAGAACAGTGAACTAGGATGAATGTATTCAAACTTTGCATTAATTTTTAAGATTACTGATGGAGCTGTTCATGCAGAATTCTTGTTCCTCACCTGCCTATTCCGTTCATCCATTATTCTCGTGATCTGTATTTTCTTTCTCCCCATTTTTGCCTCTTCTTTCTTTTGCTTAGCAATCCAGAAATGAACTAATCCAAGAAATGTTCCTCTTCAGCGTTCTAACACATGATACAGTTTTCTTTTACTTTGTCTTCAGCTTGAGAAACGGTTCCTACTTCTTCTTATAAGCACCTAAAAAGAAACAGAAAATATTAATGTACAAATTACTGAAAAGGAAGTATCATTAAAAACCTGCAGGGCCAAAAAACATGTGCATCATGGAATTTCAGTGAGAATAAAGCATTATACTACACAGTGTCTTCCAGTTAAACTCCAACTGGTTTGCTGCATTCTACCTACAAACTATGGACTTAAAAGGACCAATAATTTCACACACTTCCAACTGAATGCCTTAAAAATACAATTGTCAAAGGGGTGGTGATCATCCCTCTAAGCTTTAGGCCTTTAGTTATCTGAGGTTTTGCAAGTTTTTGGTAAACTCCATTCAATATTTTAGGAAACCTTAGAAAAAACCATTTTGTGTTGCTTGTTTCCTTGTGTACAATTATGACAAAAATAACAAATCAAAGCCATGAAAACATCAAGTTTCTGTTCCTAAGCCAAATGACATCTCCTTTTTGTGAGCCTATTCTTGGGGTTCCTTTGGGAATTAAGAAGGAAAAGGGAAGAGGGAATCTCTCTAGTTAAAAGAGGCCACAGGAAAGAGTTTTGCAACAAAACTATTTCATGGTTACCAAGACACGGAGGAAGAGCTGAGACCTGACACAGTTCTCCTCTCTCCCATAACCTCCAAGGGCCACATCCACCAATACCCATGTGCAGCCCAGTCCCGGGTTCATTGTTACACTGCTCACCACGAATAATCTGTAGGAAACTTGAAAAGCCAGAGCGCCACTACACTGAAATCTGCACGGCACTACGTGATATTTAACAAGCTTCAAATGCATTTTCAGTAAAAGAATTACTAAACCATACTCCAGACATACTGCTTGAATTGTAGGATAACATTAGCTGAAGAAAACTGGAGAATGATTTAAATTAAATGGCTTCTATAACATAAAGGGTATGCTAGAATGTATGGACATGAAACACATTATTTATCTTATTACCACCCAATACTCATTCAAAAGGGCAAAAACCTGCCCCAATATTAGCTGATAACCTCTCTGACTCTCCAACCCAAAACCTCTCCTGAAGTGGAGCCTTGCATTTTTCATCTGGGTGTCACCGTGCCACATCCTTGAGGCCATGAGTAGAAAGTGGTGCAACCTCATCACCCTCAGACAGTTAATGAGCAGAGACAGCAAGAGGCGATTAGTCACAGGCTACACTTCACAATACATTCGATTTACACCCAGGAAACAGACATGATGTTCTTGGGAGAAAAAAAAACAGAGGTGGAGGAACATCACAAAATGAAGGGATGTCATTTTCTATTTACCTGACAGCAGCAAAGGACTGCTTTAAAAAAAACATCACAAAATGCCCAAGAGTATTTAGAAATACTATTTCATGAAATTTAAAATCAACACTTACACAGTACGATGTCCACTGGTCTAAAGGATATGCACTAAACATTATAAAGCAAAACATTTGAAAGCATCCATCAGCACTGCATTGCTTTTGTTTCCTTCCCGAAAAAGGATTTCTTCCAAGGTGCTGCTAAGGAGGTAATTAACAGCCAGTGAAGACCAGATGAACCAGTCTCTATAAAACCAACAGCACACAGGGAATATCTTCCAGGGAAACAACAGTTGGCATATCAATTTATCCCACTTTTGCTTAAAAAAAAATTCTCAGCTCATGCAATGATCGCACATTAAATTTAGTTCTGGAAAAATCTGCTTGCATCCCTAGAACATACCTAATCAAAGGATCACCAACCAGCTCTTAAAAATTAGTCTTCTCCTTCATGTGCAGCTTCATTTATTAAACCTACTGTGTATTATTGAAACAGTTCTCAGAAGAGAGAATTACCAGAGTCCTTCCTCTGCTTTAAAAAGCCCCCCCCATCATCACCAGTACTCAGAAATGGCCACCACATGAGGCCAAAGATCCATCAGGTGCAGCATTTTATCTGTGGCTACTAGCAGGTACCACTAGGATGGTCAAGGAAGAACACAGGAATAGAATAATAAAAATATAATCCACATATGAAGTGGGTTTTGAATTGGGAACTTCTGGAGTCGTCCTGCCTCCAGTGACACAGAAGCAAATCTATGCAGGGGAAAAATAAGGAACTCCAGAGAAGATGGAGAGAGGAAGATAAATATGATGTGAGATTATGCAATATATATACTAAAGAATACAAAATAAGAGAAGCACAAATGTTTTGTATGAGCTAATGGAAGGCACAGCAACAGGGTAACGCTGTTATCTGCTCTGTGTGCTGTCACACAAAGGGAAATGGGAAACAGGAACTTTCACCAACATTTTGTTACAGCTTGGGGGCATCATTTCAGGTCTTTTACAGTGCTCGTGCTCTGTGAGGTATAAAAGCCTCGGGCTATTCCCCATTTATGACAGTTCACTGTTGCCTCTATCTCGGGTCTCACCTCAGCACTTGGATCACCTGGGAATGTGCAGCTCCCATCTGCAGAGTGTCCTCTCCCACAGCTGCTGTGGGCACCAGAACCCGCCTGGGGGCCTTTCCAAGGCAGCTCGGGGCTGCAGCACCCCTGTCCTTCTGAAACCCCACACAAGGTGATTTCCAAAGCTCAGGACCAAAAGAGAAATTTGGCTTGAGCTCAGGGCAGAAAGGAGCTTGGCACAGCTGCAGAATGACAGGAAACTGTGCAGTAAAAAGGCAATTTTCAGGCATGCTCAGAACACCCCAACTGGAAGTTGCTGCCAGTGACAAATGTTACATTTCTAATGAGAAGAATGAATCTTCCTTTCGCTCATCCTTGATCACGTCACAGTTGTGGTTTTATTTTCTATCCTGACTAGCAACAAAACTACATAGGATAAGGTCTGAGACTGGGTCCAACATAAGGTTCCATCAGAAATGGAACTAGCAAAGCGTTCATTTTGCTCAATCATAGCTGCATTACAAACATACCTTTAGGTGAAGGTCTTAATTCACAAAGCCATTTCATCTAGATTATCAACACACTTTGCCCAAATGAAGGGAAACCTGCTGGTACACACATGAAGATCAACCCCCATGTACATCTGAGAGTAAATATGAAACTAACACAAAGTAACCTCCCAAAGGTAAAGTTCCACTTCCTTAAGTGACAGAACCCAATCACAGCCATCAAAGCTGCTTCGCATTACTGGTATGGGCACACAGAAGCAAAAATTAGTTTGTCTTAAAGGAGGACTTTGGGCATCTATTAAATAGAATAATTAGAGTAAGACGAGAAAAAGAAGGGAAAAAATCCCATGTGCTTCATGATGAGCTTCAAACAGAAAATAATGTCAGCTTGCAATAAAGGCAAGAGAAATTATATTTGCAGTTGCCCAGGTAATAGCCTCTCTTACTGTTTTGCAAGTAAACTATTCCAAATGTTCTGGATTTATTCCCTTCCCCAAAACGTGAAAACAGCACGCTAATTACTGACAGGCAACAGAACCACATGCAGAAACATACCCTCACAACTGCAGATCCTCAGGAGCTCATCTGAGTTTGTTGTCAAGACTGCTTTCAGTTTCCCAGATTGCTGAGAGAGATTTAACTCTAAAGCAAGGAAACTGTATTTGACCTATTTAAAAAGACTCTTTCAAGGGTTCAGTGGAAACACATTATATCTGTGCAAAAACTGCACAAGGTCTGGAAGCCTCCTGGCAGAACAGGTTAGGAAAAAACTGTGTCAGAATCACACTCCTTCCATTTAATTTCCTTTTATTTCCCTCTGACTGTGTTTTCCTGAAAGTTCCATTTCACCACCATGGTTACAGGTTCCATCTGACAGTCCCGTCTCCTCGCGGCTCATTTACTGCAATGCACACAAAGGAATGAGTGTCCTGACGTCAGATCATTTGCATGAGAACACAGATCTGCAGAGATGCATCTTACACAAGCCTTGGGGATGGCTCGCTAAACAGCACCGAGTCAGTGCCACTAAACCAAGATTAATCCGTCCTTTTCTGCTCTTAAAGGAGCCTGTGCGGATCTTGCTGTGGATGTGGCCCCTCAGCAGGGCCTGAGGAGCACAGACTGCTCTCACCAGCAGAATGTCCAAACTCCCATTGGCAGCACCCTGGAGATCAGCCCCACTGCGGGCTGGCTGGTGCACACCAACAGGGCAGGGAACAACGGGTATCTCCTTTTTCCACAGCACCACAAGGGGACACACGGCTGAGTCCTCTCTCCCTGCCCCACAGTGCTAAGTAGAAGTCGCTTGGAANGAGTCCTCTCTCCCTGCCCCACAGTGCTAAGGAGAAGTCGCTTGGAAAGAAAAAAAATAAGGAGTCAAAGAATGTCTTCAGCGAAATAATTTATCCAAAGGTTCAAGGGCTGTGTGGAGCAAGGTCAGACTCTGTTTCACTGTCCAGAAGCGAGAGAGAAGAACACAAAATGCATTCACTCAGCTGTGACTGTATTGACACACCATGAGGTCCACGGGATGTCATCTCTGTGCTCTAGACATTCCCCCAGCCCTGCTCCAAAACTCACTGCTACCACCTGGAAGTTCAATTTCAAAACTGAAATTCCCAGCCCAAGGATTCTGCGTACCTTTCTGTCTGCCCTTAGCAGAGAGCACGCTCAGATCCTCGCTGGGGTTTTTGCAGAGGTGTGCAAAACCAGCACCAAAGCAGTTTCCTGCAGCCACATTTCGATGGCCCTGTCAGCGTACGCTGCTGTAAGGAATGGCAGAGAGAGCGGTTCAACAATCCCACAGCTCCCCTTCCAAAACAAGGGCACACGCTGTCATCTGTCTCTCCCGACTTGCTGCACCACAATCCCAGGAAATAAATCCATCCTCCGTTTAGAAGCCATTCTTCTCCATCCAAGCAGAGCCTCACAGTAAATGAGAGCGGCCTCACAGCTTCAAGGTCCTCAGCCACCAAGTGATACACAAGTATTGTTATAAAACAATAATACAACCCTTAGCCAAAATTACTTTTTTTTTTTTTAAGTGGGACAACGAAAAAAACAGGAAGCCATAAACAATTCTTTATTGATATTCTGGGGTTTTTTATCATAAAACACTTGTTTCTTTCAGCTGGGAAGAACAACGCACATCTTTGGTACAAGACAATTTAAATAAATTCTACTTTTAAGATTTGTGGAGTTTTGCCACCAAACATGAACCTCAACTTCCACACTAACATCAAATCTGGTTTTGAGCACCGAGTGTGTAAGTAAACAGAACTTTTCAAATTCTTTTTTGAAGGCATATTAGAAAAGATCGTAGAGTATTTTTGAAAGATATCCTTACTGAAATACTGCACCTTCCAAGTGCTACTTAAATCTACAGTGGCTCCAAAAGGCCTTTTCTCCTCCACGCACTCAGTCCTGCCTAAGATGAAATGGAAGAACTCCATTTTCTTGCACACAGAACTACAGAAATCTAAACTGTATCAAAAATGAGCTAAGATTGAAATGCCTGTTTTCAAAGCAGGTTTTATTACTCCTGGCATGCATTCTGAAGTCAGATTCTCCTGCCCTGGCGGAGCAGTTCTCCAGAAGCTCCAGCATCACCAATGACAGCACATAGACAAGGTGACAAATGTGGCCTTGTGCAGGATCAGGGACAGACAGGAATTCTGCTCGGGTCAGTTACTTTCAATTAAATGGGTTAAGTTCTTAATAATACTCAATACTGTGACACTTCTTGGCCTGCTCTTCAGTCCCAAAAATCTCCACCATCCCATTCTGAGCATTCATAAATGTAGAATTTATACTCCCTAGAAGCAAAGCAGCCATTATCAAGCTGTTGAAGCATAGAGATTTACTGCATCTTTTCAAATAACACTAAATTCTATTTTATTATTCCCATCCATAATTTTGGTATTTTCTAAACTAATTTACCCTTGGATCCTGAAAAACACATTAGAACGCAGTTAGAAAGTAAGATCTGGAAACTGCTCAGTTAACAATGGAGAAAGTCCACAGAAAGAGAACTGAACTTTCAATACCAGATTAAAATCCAATTTTAGATAGAAGCAGAATATAAAATATGAAGTAATCACAAGAACTCTGCTGCCAAACTTCTACAAACAGATTAAGAAAACAACAGCATGACTGAAGAGCTGTCTGGAAAACATGCTCCAGAGAGTTTCTGAAGAAACTTGTTCCTCATTTATCATTTAATTTGTTGAAAGAAGTGACTTTTCCACGGTATACAAAAATAGCCACAAACAAAGATGATTCAGGACAGTGTTAACAAAGTAAACCCCAATATTTAAAAGCTGGGGCCAAAAGGACTGATTTCCTAGTGAATGAACCACAGCTTTTACAGCAACTGATCACAATTTTAGAACTTCTGATCAGATAAATTCTCCCCTTTTTTTTCATTTACAGCTGTTGGAAAATTAATGAACTAGATGCAGAAATCTCAACTTAAGTTGGGATATGATTGCTCCATAACAAAAGAGCATTGGCAGGTATTTAATTAGTGTAAAACTGATGTTGGACAGCTTTCACAACGACAAGCTCAAAGTGCAACTCAAAGCATTTCAACGCAGCTTTTAACCCCATAGACATCTGTAAATTATAAGCCACAGAAGGAAGGTTTCTTTCCTGAAGCAAAATGTTCATATAAAACACACGAAATGTTTTTCAAGATCAAAAGCATTTGCCTCATTCTTATCAGGAATTTGTAATGGCTGGGGAGCCACCAGATGAACCTTCCAGCATGCTGATAAGAACAGGTCTGCCAGAGATGGCTTTAAATTATAAAATTTAAATTATACACCACTGGACCCACAGGGAAAAGCTGCCACACAACTGCACTCCTCTGTACAGGCCACAGAAAACCGTACCATTGATTTTTTATATTCATCTTGGGGTGGGGATCACCAAAACCTTGCTGCTGCTCTCACCAGGGAAAATAAATTCCTTTCTTTAAAGGCAGCCTAACAATGATTGGGCACGAGTCAGCTGAACAAGACACCTTCACCTTGCACTGGTGATTAACTAAATGACAAACAACTAATAGTGGGATCAATGAAAAGATTCATTCTCATCTTTTTCTTCATCTTCCAATAAGAGAGAACAAAATACATCTACGGGACTGTTCAGTTTCCTATTCATGTATTTACTAACCAGAATGGAACTTTCTGGTTTTGCAACATTTTAATACTTCATTAATCTTCTTCAGGCTCACTGATGCATCTTTAGATAACACTTAACATACCGTTAAGTCATGGCTTTAAGAAAATATATTATCATTGTGAAATCTCTTTCCAGAAGCCCTCGTGTTTCATCAGTTACAGCAGTGACACTCAAGCTTTAATTACTGCTACCTTGGCTCATTACTTCTCCCATCTCAATTGAACCTTATCAATAGATCAGAGAATACAGATAATCTTCTTTTGCATAGCAACACGCATCTGGCAGAGGTGCAGCTCATTATCTGGAGTTCTCACAATGCCTCTGTCCCACCTGTCACATCTCCCCTTATCTCTGCCATGCCCAGACCTACTCACTGCACACAGCCAGGAGATGTTTCACAGGTCCTGCAACACAATTCAGCTGCAGGGTCCTAAACTCACCTGCTCAGATTTCTGGGAAATTCTAGACAAGAGGCATCACATTTTTCTTTTTTTTTTTAAATTTTATTTTTGGTTTATGTGGTCACTAATAGTTTTCATCCCTTTGTAGATAAATTAAGTTTAAAGGTTTGCTCTGTTCCTGTTTTTTTAACATGGTCATGTCAGGCTGAATTCAGTGGAAAAAGTGTCTTACACATAAGCAACAATATATGAAAGTGAACCAATTCAGGTTCCTGGCATTTCTATATGGAAATCCTTACCACACAGAGCACTGTTCTTTCTTTTGTCTCTGAGAACAAGATTTAAGTAGATTATCCTTTCTGAGGACTACTGAAGCTTTCTGTGTGCGTGTTTTGGAGGGGGAACACCATTTTACAACCATTTAGAATCTCAACCAATAACATACGTGTAAAGAACTGAACATTCATAAACCAAAACTAGACAAAAAATATCCACCTATACAAGTTCTGACTTACTATAACCACATCTCACACTAGATTATTTTGCAGAAAAAAAATAAACATGCAAAAGCAACATCAGAAAAGCAAAAATACACTGCACTACTTTTACACACAGCCCAAAATTAAACAAGGTGCCAACTGAGCTAAATCAAGCAACATCCTGACATAAGATTTGAAATGTACAGAAATTAAGACAAGCAGAAAAAAATACAGCACATACTGTAGAGCAACGTTATGAGATTACTCTTATCCTTCCAATGTTCTCTTTAAGAACTGCATTCAAATTCTGCAGGCTGCCCTTCACTTTCCTTGCAGCAAATGTGAAAGCAGCAATTCTGCAGTCAGGTAAAGCAGCATCTGCGCTCAGTGTATTCAAACTGACTGGTGTATAACTGGGACAGTTTTCCCAAGGCAAGAGTAGAAACCACAGCAGATTTCTCCCTAGGAAAGATGTAAATAAAATGCATTTGTGTCTGTCTTTTGCTTTCTTCTACCAACAACCCAGAAGAGAAATTATGAGGTAATCTAATTTAACACAGAGTCTCCCTATTGTAGAAAATGGTACCAATTTGGTCCTTCAGCAAACTGATTTTCTGGATTTGCATCAAGAGTTCTAAAACTCCATGACGTCTGAACACTAACCAGAGAGTAAACTTCGAGTAATTCTTTGTTACTTTTTACAAAGAGCGAAACTGTCCCCTGTGCCTGCAAAGTACAAACTGTTGAGGTAATACAACAAACAGCCGCAGGACAGCAACTCCAACACATGTTCCTGAACAAACATTACAGCGATCAAAAACATTTACAGCTGACTTCAGGAATGTAACGGGATCCGAAGGCAGCCACAGCATTCTGTGGCTTTGCTTATACCTTAATATCCTACAGAGAGCTTCCTCAAGTCGAGCTTCAAACCTAGCAATGTCGGATTTTATTGAAGTTCTCAGCAAGGGACAAATGCGAGGAGATGAGAGAATGGAAAATAGAAGGATTATAAACAAGATTCTTCCTTGCACGTTGTGCCCTCGCGAGATGGGTTCTGCCTTCCAAGTTTGGCTTCAGTCAACAGTGGCTCTGTGACGCAGAGCGCTGTACGCGCCCGCTCCGACTTGGGAAACATCCTCCCAAGCTTCGGCTCCTCCTCACTTATCTGCCTCTTCCCCACGGGAGAGATCAGCTCTTCGTCGTGCTCTGCACAAGCCACAGGCTCCAAGCTTCTTGCACAACTCCCGTGTGTGTTGGTTTTTTTTGTGAGGGCTTTTTTTACCTGCTGTGACAGGCAGTCTCCACACCACTGCTCGCTCTTTGCTAACTACTCCTTCCAGTCTTCCGAGCATTCCGTGAGACACGCGCCCCCCTTTTAAAGGAAATAGGACAGGAAACCCAAGAAGAAATACAAGAGAGAACACACATCAGTGATCTATAAGAAGCTTTAAATCACTGAACAATTATCTAGAAAGCTTTCTTGATAATTTATTCAATGTCTGATTAAATGACAGCATGCAGTCATATTGTTGAAGTGCAACAATTATAAACCAGACAGACACGACAACATAATGCTTCAAGCAGCCTGCACGCCTCAGAAAGACACTCAGCAAACCATAAAGACGCCTACGTGTTTCTAACAAAGATTAGTGGCAAGTTTCTTACTCTGTGGCTGCCACAGCCTTTGTTCAGAAATCAATCTCTGCTTTTAAAATTCAGAGACACCACCAGTTTAAACTTCTAAATAAAATTTTTTTTGAAGCTATACTAAGTGTATACTTAGTATTTCTAGGATATTAAAACCACATTTCAAAGGATTATTCCCATCTCTGCACGGTCTTAAGCAAACAGTCTCATCATATTTAAATAAAATAAACCACAATTGCTGTTGGTGTGGGAGCTAGAGCAGATCACAGAGCAGGTCCTCTCCAGACGTGCATGGAGACAGATTCTTTGTAATCCAAACATTTCAGAACCCAAGGCAGACAGTAGCAAATAATAAAATAACATACAAGTGAGATGAATCCACTCAGCTACACCTCAGCTGTGATAATCTGCACAAGGATTGCACAAGGGCAGAACTTGGACAGCATCGAGCAACTGAGGAAAATGGTGCTGGGCACCCCAGGCAGAAAACTGTCTGACTCTCTGCCCTCAACAATGTCAGCAGCCACTTTTAAAAGCAATGAAATTCCTTACAGTCCAAAACATTTCATCGATCCAAGTACAAGTACTTCATCTCAGCAGTGTTATTGCCCTCCATTTGGATGTCCATATTCCTAAAATCAATCACGAGCTAAGACTGTCCTCATCAAGCACAGGGCAGCCATTAAAACCAGAAGTTTAGTGCATTAGGATCCATACCCCAACACCTAAACTTATTGTGGTAAACCCCATTTTAACCAAGAATATTATTCAAAATATATTCTGCTTCTGCATATAAACATGTTTCTTTTTTGGCAGGTGCTGTCTGGTAGTCTGGGCACTCTTATGTCATTCACATTAACCCAGCCACTCGGATCCTCTTGCAAAAATGTCAACTTAATTACACTGATAATAGAACATTGACTCTTCAGATAAGACCTAATCTCTGAATAGAAAGTGTTCTCTGAATAGAAACCTAATTCTAAAACTGATTTCGAAACTATTGTGTCCTTAGCAAGAAATTAGTCAGTTAATATGGTTTAGTTGATAAACTGGAATTCAGGATGCTCCAGTAACTCTGTTACTTGCTGTTACCTGCAAAACAGGTGAAATCTTTAGATTTTACCATTTGCTCTTTCTTGCCAATTGCTGGAAATAGAACAATTAAGTTGTTTCACCCTAAGTAAAATTACTGCTTCACAGCAAAGCTGTGCGATTCAAGTGGCAGAGAGCAACGTGTATTCAAATATCTGATTCAAAAGCTTCTGGAGTGAAATACTCCATGACTATAAAAAGCAGTGAGAATCCTCATCCATTTGTTCCCATTATTGTATTAAAACCAGAAATCCTCAGTACTTCAAAAATACCTCAATTTCTCTTCCTGTCAACAAACCCTGACAAACCTCTTACATGAAGAGGGCCACTAAAAAGGTGAATTGGAAGATTCAGCTGCCAGAAGTTTAAGTGAAGGGAGAAAAAACTTTAATCAAGGTCCAGAGTAAGAACCAGTTAAGTGATCCACACTAACTTACAAACTCCTTCTGATAAACTATTACACAAGTAATGAATTACATCACTGAGGAGCCCAACAAGAGCGAGGAATATTGAGAAAATAAAGGTATGTGAAAGGCAGCTGGGGCTATTTTCACAAACGCATTCAGTAGCCAGGAACCTGAAGCAGAAGCTCAGGCAGTTTGAGATTATTGTAGACTTCCCTTACGTTTAAACAAGGATATTCATCTACCTTTGATGTGAAGCATCAGGTGCAAATGCGAGCTGTTTGAAAGTGTAACGAAGACATCTTCATCTTCACCACTCAGTGGGGCAAGCAGGACCTGATGCAGGGACTGCCAATAACCGGGGGCCATCAGGAATCCGACTGCTGCTGCCTATCCACAGCCACAACTGTGCGCTCAAAATGCAAAAACCAAACTGCCAGAAACACCAAGAAGCAGCCCTGAAAGCATGTCACAAGAGAAGCCTGCAGGATCTCTTGCACTGTCACACAGAGGGGACGTGGCAGCATTTAACTGTGGCATCAAGGATTCAAACCTGCTCGGGACACGCACAGAGCAGTGCGTGCTTCACACACGCTGCTCATCCCTTCCAATCCACCCCTGACAGAACGCCGGCTAAGAGCCCTCAGGAACCTTCTTTGAGTTGCAGAGCAAATACAGAGTTAGTTGTGAATGATTCCTTGAAGGTGTGCTGTGGTTAAGGGCAGTTGCACTCCACCATAAACCCCAGGAGCTGGGAGAAATGAGATCAAACTGGCACTGAACTCCTCATGTGAAGTGACAAACCTAATTAGACACAGAAATTATTTTCATTGATTTATCAGTATCATTACAGCACACATAAAAGCATCTGCCATCTTTTCTGTTCCTTTTTCATATTATAAGGAATTTTGTCTTTCTGAAAATCCTAGGTACTTCTTTATCTGGGGGGAAAAAACACTCAGTTATTAGATATTAAGTACATTTATTAAAGTGGATTCTGTACACTAGAATCAGATGCTAACTTAATTATTTCACATTTTCTCATTTTACTCATTCTACATAAGTAACCTCTGAACACGATTAGGTGGAGTGATAGGAACAAAAAGTAAACCACAGCAAACTGACACAGTTTATCCACAGCTTTCAAGAACCTGCTGAGAAGCATTCCTGCACCTGCAAGACATCTTAACTCCTCTTTAAAAAAAACTTCATTGTTGAGCACTCTGGGCCTTCAGGACATTAAAGCATTTCTCTCTCACATGCTGACTGGAAGCCTTGCAGCAGCTGAAGCAATAAATATTGACAGCGAGCTGGCAAACAGCAGATAGCAGCGCCGTGCTCTCCAATTTCACCTGCCTCAGCAAAGACCCAGCCTGGCAGGGACAGCACACCCAGGGCCTCTCCAGCTCTCTGACTGCTGCAGCCTGGCTGAAATTGGTGCTTTTCCCTCCAATGCTGGTGTACCTTTGAACGCAGCTGCTTTTCTCTGCCACCCCGAGAACCTGAATCACCTCACTGCAACACAGATAGACGGCAGGAAAGCTCCAAATGGCTCCAAAACACACGGCAGGAAACTTCCAGCACGCAGCTCCGTCCTGTCGGGCTCTTCCACGATGCTTTGCAAACCTTGCACACGAGGCCCCACATTGCTTAATAAAAACTAAACAGCTCAGAGCAAACACTGGGAGAGCTGCATGCCAAAATACAAAATACTCCTGACAGCTCGTGAGAATTGGAATCAGTGAAGTGGATTTTAATTAGGAAACTGTACTGATCACCGAGTTCTGCTTTTCCCTCAATTCTCACCTGATATCCTCTACTTTGAGGTAGGATTACAGAAGCTGTAAGGAAACGCATTCAGACTTGCTTAAAGAAAATTGAAAACAAAACTCTGTGGCTACAAAATTCTGTCTTCCCACCGGGAGGAAAGGGTTCTTTCCAGCAAGAAATTCACTCCCTGCATTCAGACGAACTACAGATTGCTGGTTGGTTTTTTAGCAGACTGCGTCCTGCTGCCAAGTTAACAGATTTTAAACTGAGATTTGAAACAAAGACTTCTTAGTATAACCCAAAAGGTTGAGCACGGAGTTGGACCTAGCTCTCAAAACTGGATCTTAGGATTTCATCTGGAGCTCACACACTTTCACCCCTGCACAGACACACCTATGATTACGGGCTATGTTTAGATTTGTAAGAATTCACCAACATCCAGTGTCATCATTTTCTCCAGCACACGGCTTCACTGAGGGAGGGGTGGAGACATCCTCCACACTACAACATTTGCCTGCTTTCAAAGGAAGATAGGAATCAAAACAAGCTTACCCTGTACTTCCAGCACACCACTCTTAACGTGTTACATCAACCAACACTTGGGGAGATTCTTCCTTCTAGCTTCTGGTAGGTTTCCTTCCTCTTTGTCTGCCACCGAGTGTACTTCATTTTGATGGTAATATCTGATTAACAACCTCAGCAAGCCTTTGGAGGTGGCAGGCACTCCCCTTTATAAGCTTCACTTACCCAAAATAACACCAACCCTTTAGTATTCCACAACAGAAACAGCACCACATAAAATCTTAGGGCCACCATCGCTGCACAGTTCGGGAAGAGATCTGCATGCACGAACCAGATCCACTGCACAGGAATAACAACATTTAAAGCAGCTCTGAGCTTTGGTTTAAACAGAGTAAACCAAGACTTCTGCTCCCACACCCTACTGCTGCCAAATCGCTCCATCTGCATTAGCTGCAAGATGTCAGCTTGGATATGGAAAGGAAGAATTATTTCGTGCATTTAGTGAATCCTCTGAGTCAAAAATCTCATTTAAATCGAATGGGT
Organism: Regulus satrapa; assembly: GCA_013396955.1. Classification (NCBI taxonomy): domain Eukaryota; kingdom Metazoa; phylum Chordata; class Aves; order Passeriformes; family Regulidae; genus Regulus; species Regulus satrapa. The sequence continues at coordinate 201,404 of VWZN01013655.1, read as the reverse complement.
GCCCTTGCCTAGGTGGAACAGAAACCACACTATTCCTGAACAGGACGGCAATATTCCCTTGAAATTCTCATCCAGAGGAGTGATGCTCTCAGTGCTTTGTTCTTTTTTGAATGAGTCCAGTTCCTTCTGGGAAATTTCTCACCACGCACAGCTGGAAGAAAGGCACTGAAGGCAAGAGCAGGTCCTCAAAAGCAGAAGCGTGAGACAGGACAGCAGCAGAAAGAGTTAACAATAAGTCTGTAACATTTTATCTAATTTGATGCCACATAGCACTGAACAAAGGCACAGACCTGGCACTTTAAATTGAGTCGATTCAAACAGGCATTAAAAACAAACTGATTTTCATTCACTTTAGAGGATTTCACCCTTAAGGAAGGTCTTTCAAGGATGCACGTGATATTCTTTGGCCATCTGAAAAATAAATCAATTAAGCACAAGACTCAGTTCTTCTAAAAAAGTTATTTAGAACGGCTATGAAGAAAGGAACAGCAAATCACAAAACTGAAGAAATATTTGTCAATAGCAAACAGGCTGCAGCTTTTGCTAAAGGTCTGGTGGTTCTGCAGTGTCTCACATCCAGGTTGCTATGGAAAAACAAAAAAGGGAACTCTAAAGGGACCTTGTTGTTTTCATATATCATTAACTCAGGAGCTCGTGCAGGAAGAGTATTGATATTTTTAACCACTTAAAAGACCAACCATGGCTTCTAACACAACTACACCCTTCAGGGCTAGAAGCAGGACACATGCTAAGGTGCACAATGGATGCTTTCTGGAAGAAATCTCAGTGCTCTACAATGTTTAAGGCGTTTTAATGCTACTTTACTGTGTGCATCCTTAAAGTGCACAAAATCTCCTGTGCTTCCTTGCAATTTTTCTGCAAATGCAGTATCTACCGAAACGACAGAAATCAAGAGAAGTATCTTCCATCTTTGAAGGAGTTCACCGGTCCATAATGACAGTGCATCTAGAATACAGTAAAGACCCCAAATCTAACAAGAAATTATTCTGAAGAAAGTGCCTCCAGGGATTTCCCAACAGGAAGAGATGGACCAAGTCTGTGTGAAGATCACTGCTGTGGGAGGTGCAGCTCTTCCTTCCCCTGCTTCCAGGCCAGCCTCCCTGGCAGGATCAGCCAACCCGGAGAAGAAAGGAACCCCCAAAGCTTTCAGCACCCACCGGAACCTTCCTGCCCTTGGGAGACCCCGCCAGTAGCACAGGGAAAATGGGATTGAGCAGCAAAGCAGGGGAGGATCAGCCAATCACCTCTGCTCAGCACAAGACACCAAAAACCAGAAACTGTAAACCAACCTCAACATCACACTCTCTGCAACAAATCAGCGGGGAAAAGAGAAATTTTATTAGGATTTTGCAAAAGCGAGATTATATTCCATTAAAGAGATTATCCACTTTTTAACGTTGCCTTGATAGAGGATTTGTGTGTGCCACTCTTCCCTGCTTATCATCTCCCAAATGGTGTCCTGTGAAATCTGCAGAAGGCATGGAAGTGACACTTTAGCTTTTAAGCACAGATGATACCAAGACATTCTGACAATATCACAGCACTGCCAAAATTTACATTTGTGGGTTTTCTTGAAGATTAAGTACCTGAGGATCAGATTGCTATTTTCAGATTTCATTTCGAATTTAATCTTTGGTCATCGTGACAGCAAAGAAAACGGAACCATGAGAGCCAAAAAAACCTCAAATAAAACACTAAAAAAATTACGGTGGATTAAAAAAAAAAATCTAACTACTTTAGAATTCTGTCTCTCTCACACTGATATGCAGAGACATTGCTGCAGCATTCCAAAGGCTGAGTTGGTTACATCCCAGTTACAAACGGAGTCTCTTGAAATCGTTTGATTACATTTTATTTAACTAACAGAACTCTGAAAACATTCAGAGAAATGTTAACTTTCGAGAGCTTCTCCCTTTTATTCACTTGTAGAGGATCACATGGTTACTAGACACATGCATGCTAAATATATTACATGCTACCATGGCAGCAGGTCAGTTCTGCACAAGCTGCTTGTATTAAATTTCTCCTGTAAGTGACATTAGAGTTTAGCTCTGCTCCAGCACATATAGGAAGAGGCTTCACATTCCAAACTACCATCTGAAGGGGAAAACTATGCCAAGACAGTACTAAGTACGCCTGTGCTACTTTAACCCATTTACTATTTTAACATACATATGCAAGCCTTGCATTTATGTTATCTATATTATGAATTTTTCAGATTCAAAACTCTAAAGCTAATGGCTTTGTCGTAGTCTTTTGCTATGAAATTTTAAGGAAAAGGTCACACAACTGCAGCCTATAATATGTGACATGTTAAGATTGATGAAATTGCAAACACTACGTGCCATTAACTGGGCAGGGTATTGAGCTATATTTGAAATCTTTTACTGGTTTATTAAACTGCCTGGGCACACAGTAACTACTAGAGCACATTTTAAATAAGCATCATTGCATATTGTTGCAACAATTTGAGAGCAGATGTTCTCCATAAAAGACAGTGACATATTAAAAAAATCCCACATATTGTCTCTACATATATATTGACATGTCTAGAAATACACACACTGGCATATAAAAAGCACAAACAAATCTGAGTTGTCAAAATTAATGGAGCACACCCTAAAAATACTTCTTCATCCTCTGTTACAATGCTCTCCCTATGTCCTATGCTACAAGAAGACGGTGCTGAGAATGGCAGCCTCACGGGGAAAGGAAGGAAAGGAAGGCAAAGCCTTCTCAAAGCAGCCTCTGGACCCACACAGGGATCGTGCATTTCATGGCTCGAGATCGGAGCCTCGGAGAATGCAAAGGTAAAAGGGGAACAGATTTGATCAGCAGGGTCACGAGAGGTTATCTGTACTCCGCGGGAGGAATATGCATTAATCCTTTTCCTTTCCTAGGAACAGGGCAAAGCCTCACTCAAACACTTATCAGCAAGGCTGCAATCGCAGCCAGCTCCAGCGCTGACGTGCGAGGTGGAGGGAGCCATACAGACCTCGGGTAAATATTTAGGCAGCCAGCCCACATCCAAAGCCCGGGCTGCTGCTACTCTGGGGCAAGCATAGCCACGGGGGGTAGGGGAAAGTGCTCACACACCTACTTTAGCTACAACCCAGAAGCACACCCAGACACTGCTCCCCTCAAACAGAAATTCTGGGAGACGGCTCCTACTTCACTGGTCTGCCCTTTCCTTTGGCCGGGGACAGCTGGAAAGCAGGCAGAGGTACCAGCAGGTAACCAGCTCACCCACAAAGAAAGATCTGCTGTGGGCACACCAAGAGAACGGGGAGAGGCAGAGGCTGCCTGCATTTTGAGCAGATGATACTCAAAACTAGCTCATTATTCAAAGTCCTCCCTTAATTACTCTGCAGAGCACATCAGCATTTATCAAATAATGCACTGGCAGGAAGATACAGAACCCCACATTTCTACAGAAGGAAATTATTATAACGCTTTTCATTGTAGTCACCCAAAGGTTAAGCACCAAACTGTAAAATATCTGCAGTATGGTCCTGATATATTGACATGGGGTCGTTTTGACATTAGAACTTCTGCTCTAAGGGACCATGCTGGAGGCACAAAAGCATCTCTGATACAGGAGAGCCTTATTTTATTAGCTACCCACAAAATATGTATTCACTTAGTGTCACACATTAGCACACGATTGAGAGCCTTTATCCGGTCAGAGAGCGTCGCAGGGAGCAAGTGCTAACACCCAGCAGAACTGAGGCTGCAGCTCCAGCCTGGAATCTGGGCCACGCTCACACTCACAGGTTCTGTGCAGCTGCTGAAGAGCTCCCACCCCCCGACCCAGGGGAGCACAGAAGCTGTCGCTGCCAAGAGGAAAAGAAAAAAAAATCTTCCTGAAGAACCGTTCTTCACCTCTGCAGAGCTGTCACAAACGTGAACCCGGCTGAATTACCATGTTCCAAACCTGGCATTTGGCTTGGCACTGCTCGAATATTTAAGCCATCACTTCTCTATCTGCATCAGAGCTGAACCCATCTTTTCATTGTCTCTTATTTGATATTTTTTCCCTCACTGATGATAAGAGGTGCGAGCCATTCTGACCCGCTATTAGCCAAGTGCCAGCGTTGAAGAAGAGCACAACACAAGTTCCAGCACCCCGGGAGTGTTCAATAACTCACACACACATCGGATTCCTTTCGCTAAAAACACACACAACTAAAACCAAGAGCCACACTGATAAAAAACCCCCATAGAAAAGTCATGAAATAACTGAACCAGTAAACTTCCACACACAGACAAAACTAGGAAGTAGAATCTACAAATACAATTTGTCTACAGAAAACACACTTTTCATCTTTTTAAAGAACATGTTTCTGACTGCACAATTAAAAAGCAGCTTCCAAGTTTTATCAATACAGTAAAAACTAAATAAACAGTGTTTCTTCTGTAAGCAAATAATACTAAGGTGCTTTATAATCTTATAGATCACACGCAGTAAGTTTTGACTAAGAAAAATAAATGCTCAATATTATACAAAGCACAAAAAATCCCACTGACCTTGGTGAAGGACTTGGAATTAAATTATCTGCAGCTGTGAAGTGCTACAGGTTACTCTTACTTCAGAAGCAAACACAAACCATCAACAAGAGGCAGAAATCCAAACCTATCCAACGTGATTATCAACCAAAGGAGAGCTGGCATAATGTAAAACTATGCAGATGCTCTGACTTTTAGATCAGATAGGAATTGTTTTATTTCTCCAAAAGTGTTGGTAGCTAATCAGTCGATTTTGGAGCATCTGCTTTTCAAGACCCCAGGTGAAGAGACTAAAATCTGTTAATGCAACACCCAGCTGACAGATCTAGAACTGTATTCACAGAAACACTAGGAGACACAGCAACAATTGAAGATATTAAGGTAGGTAAAAGAAGATATACTTGCCAAGAGCAGAATCCACAACACTTGCTTTCTCAGGAGAAAATACACCAGCACGTTAATAGACAAATCTGCCAGAGAATTCGCCCTCTACCCACCAGGAAGTGAAATGAAAAAAAGGCTCAAAAAAAAAAAAAAGGCAGATAAAGATAGAGG
>VWZN01013655.1:183182-196250 GCA_013396955.1 Regulus satrapa | reverse complement strand
AAAAAAAAAAAAAAAAAAAAAAAGAAAAAATTAGAGAGAATAAACAGCTGAAATCTAACATAGTCATTCAAGCAGATGATCAGACCAAAAATCCCAGGCAACAGAGCTCCAGCTGCTCACAGCCCCTGCCTTTGGCCAGGTCCCAGGTCAGAGCAGAGCTGTGATCCCAGCAGCGCCCTGCCCTGCCCTGCCCTGCCCCACTGAGGAGCAGAGAGGGCCCAGCTGCACCCAGGGACGGGGCACCAAGGCAGGCACCCACGGAGAACATCCTCAGTGCTCTCCAAAGCCCTCGAAGCAAGGCGAGGTCTGCCAATGGATTAACAGGGCACTGAAGTCTTCCAGGTCATCATCTGCAGATATCAACTAGAGAACTGAAAACAAATGCAAAAAACACAGCACTTGCACTGGAAAATTAATCCTAATTTTTTATCCTGCACTGTTAGAAATAGCAAGAGCTGATGGAAATAATACTTGGCAGCCCTCAGTTAGAGCTCTCAGAGTCAGCGCCCGTTTGGTCAGGTGATATGACGACAGGTAGAAATTACCACCAGGATCACTCAACCCAAGACCTGTATGCCAGGCACTTCAGAGCCTCTGTCACACACAAATACCAAAATTTAATACAATTATTACTTCCCCCAGTTGTCTCAATTTGTTCAAGGCCATCTGAGCCAAATCTTTCTTAGAACGGAGACATCAATCTAGACCACAGACAAGTTTTGGAACTGCGAGTTTTACTGAAAGCCACAAGTTTCATTGTAGTCTAATCACCTAAATGAAATAGATAAACCAGTTTTCCGTTTTTTAAAGGATGACTTGATTTCAATGTGCTACATTAGCCTCCTTTTGAAGGCATTTCACGCAGCAACACTTGCTAAATCAACCAACAGCAGCACGTTCTCTCAACACACCAAAAAAAAAAATGACCAAAACACAGCTAATAAAGAAACGGATGGAAAAAAGAATAAAAGTCGGTGGCTGCTGCCATTTGCTTTACAGGAACACATCAAATCATTTCAGCGGCGTTCCGCTGAAGACGTGAAGAAGAGCTGAGACAGGAATTCACAGCTACAAACCACACGAGCCCCTGTGAGCTGTGAGCTGCACCTCAGGACGCAGGTGCACTGCCATCCACAGAGCACACAATCACAACCCAACACATTAACCCACTTTCCCAAAGCCTTAACGATGACAAATGTGACACTGAAAACGTGCTCTTGGTTAAGAAACAGGTTTGCCCCATTTAGGTGCTACGAGTAATGAGCATTTTGTGAAATGATGGATTTTCAAGCAGCGGGGATAATGAAGTAAACGCTTGCTGTGTGCTATCCTAACATGCCACTGACTGGCACAGCAACATTAAATGAGTTTAAAGGTGTCCTGTATACATCTACATCTACACATTGATCAAAACAAAACTTTACTGTCGGGATCTAAGGAATTCTAGCTGAACAGACAATTCCCTCAAATTTGGACTAACCCAGAAGCCAGACCTAATGAGTAATATTTTTCTTACTGTACTGCTCTTCAGGACAGCGCCCTGCTGTGTCGCTCAAATGACAGTGTTATTAAGATAAGCCAGGCAGGTACTGCTCAGGAAAAATAGGCAAGGCCTGTTTATGGGACACACAGACCTCAGACGTGGGTAAAGGATCTCCTGGTTTAGGAGATTTCATAAATAAACTGCTTGAGACTAGCAAAAGAGCACTAGAACTCAGAAACAGTTTTTTGGGTTTTTTTTTAATTTAAGTGGTATGGATATTATCATTCCTCATTATCCAAATTACTCTGAACATCTCCAGATGGAGTGCATCTCCCCACAGGCAGAGTAGGAATCTCAGGCAGTAAGAAGGCTGAGATCAGGAGCTGCAGAAAAGCATCTCAACCCACTGGAAGCTGAGAGTGGCAGTCAAAGTGCAGATCTAAAGCTACATTCGTTAGATTGAACGGTGAGACTTCAATATTTACTGTAGCTCAAAAAGAGAAATGTATAGATTCACAAGGAAAGACTGCACACGTGTTCTCTAAACAATGCTAATCCGATTAGGTATCGCTCATTTAGACAGATACATTGCTTTAATTATGTTCCAATTGTCTCCCATTGCTAAAATAAAAGTTAAATAATTCAATTTTGTATGGCAATACAGCAGAGGAGAAGGAGACAAAGGCTTGGATTCCAAAGTTCATGTGATTGCCAAAAGGGGGGAAAAGACTGTTCCCTCCACACTCAGGAGCCATCAAAACCCTTCAGCATTTTTTGCCAAACATGGTTTCACGTATTTTTTTACAGCCCTTCCAAAGGTTTTGCTAAGGCAACTTGTGTATTGACAATAATACAGGCACCACGCTGCATTAGAAAGAAGACAATAGCAAGATGTGAGTAATGTGTATTAAAGAAAACACATTCACTACCATGGGAACCCTGACAGAATTCACCACTACTGCAAGTCATCCACAGGAAGCTTTTCTGTGCTAGACTTCCCCTCCTAATAATCTCTCTACTAATACATCTGAGGCACAAACATGAATATTAGAGCAGGGAACGAGCAGGGCTGTTGGCCTCCAGCATTTTCATCTCAATAGCCCTAAGAGACACAGGGAGACAGCAGAAAGGACTCCAGAATAAGATCTCCAGCACTTACATCATCAGTAGAGCCAAGGATTTCGCTGGAACATTGAAGCTAATTCACTGAAAACTCATTGTAAGCACAGTTAATGAATGTGGGAGAAACCAGGGAAAAAAGAGAAGAAGGGAAAAAACCCAACTCTGCACACACGACACAAAGAACCAAGCATCACAAGAAATGGCCCAGATCCCACTGGAAGATGACTTTATCTAAAGCGGTCTAGGAAGTTTCACTGGAATAAGTGGACTTTGTAGTTTGTTACAAAAAAATGTCATAACCAACTACACACCATACTCAAATCGTGCCTAGATGGAGCTTTTGGGATCCACAGCTTAAAAAGGAGAGGGAAGTTCCCCCCGCCAGCCTCAGTTACAGAGCAACTCTACCTGCAGGCCTAAGAGCACCAGCAACGGCAACAAAATAAAAGCAGAGTGAAAACACTGAACTGCACCGAGGACCTGCCTGGCTGCAGGAGGAGCTCAGAGCATTGCAGCATTCAGGAGACAGGAACGTGCAGCTAAAACTCCTTTTCTCTGTCCTGAGGCAGGACATCAAACCCACCTGGAAGCACAACTCACACTTCACCAGAAGAATTTCTTAACTGTGCTTTGCAGAGTCCAAAGTAGTTTTTCAGTGAAGGTCTGCAAACTCAAATGTAACAAAAGCATCTCTTACAAGATTGTTTGGCAGGGTTTGAGCTTAAAGTGGAAACACAGAAGTTTCATTAGACTCCAAAATGAACATTTAATTCAAAGAGAACAAACTTTCCTTAAAAAAGCAATTTACACGTTAAAATAACAGAACTAACTTTTCTCCTAGAAGTCAAGAGTAGCCAGTATTGGAAAGCCCTAGCGTGAGCCACTATTTCAACAAAGAGCAAGTTGTAAATGAAATGCTGAAATCCATTTTTAATCCACAAAAAAATCCCACGGTAATGGCACTTAACTTTAGGGGGTTTATGAATTCTTTAAAAAAATACTCTTCTACTGAAATTCAAATAAAGTGACAACGTTCACGAAATACAGAATAAATCACATCACAGCCAACATCCTGGATGTGCTGCAGATCAGGCTCCTCTCCCTGCATAGAAACAAATGTATTCTAATCCCTCCTTCAAGATTGTAGCAACCACAGTAGCAACTGCAGCGGCAGCTTTTCCAAGAAAGGCATTGGAAACGGAGAGTTTACCCTCAGAACTGGTGCACCTACAACAATCTTCACTCACACATGCAATTGTGCCCTTGTCTGAATTTGTATTTGTCTAAAGAGATGGAAATGAAGACAGAAGACAATTATAGCAAGTATGAAACCAAGTATGAGATACAGTCTCAAGGAAGTAGAAACGTTAATGGTCAAACTGGGAAGGTCTCAGACCTGAAACACTGGTAAGTTTGAAACAAGGCATTTGAGGTAAGAGAGGCTCACCCTCTCTGAAGTGTAAGGGCTGATAAACAGAGCCAGACACTAAAGCTACAAATAGAAAAACCAACCCAGGAAAGGATCTGAACTGGAACTCAATTTTTTTTTTTGCTTCCCTTCCGTTTGTATCTCGGTTGAAACCAAGGAGAAGCTGCTCTCGAGTCACTTTATGAGGCTGTTGTCAAATTCCTGAAGGAAAACGTGTGTCAGTCCTAGCACAGGTGAGCTGAATCATTCACGTTCAAGGTCCACTTACACCTTCAAACGATTTTCAGCTGCTCCTCCCTTCCAGCTCAGGGGCCTAAGCCCTGACACATCTCTGTGGTTCAGCACATGTGACTGCGGCCGGGCTGGCTGTCCCGCCACTGTCCCGGCACTGCCACCAGATCAGACTATTTTAAGATAAGCTAATTATGCCACTGAAAAAATCTTATAAGCCACTAAGACTAAGCAGAGGAGGCCACGAAGAATTAAAAGCAGAGAAGCAAAGGTAAGGCAGAAGCCAGAATTGTGATGTCAGCTCTTGCAGATCTGAAGCCCTGAGGATTCCTTGTCAGACTGCAGCTCTGAATTTCAGGCTGTGCTTATTTTCTCCTGCTTCTAACAGTTGTAACAACCACAAAAGGAACCTCACATGAAAGGCCGGTGTTCCTTACACCTTCAGAAAATTAGTGATTCCAGCCGTAGAGAAACAACACACCGAGCCCTTTGTGGCTTGCTTGCAGGCATTATTTACATGCATTCAGGAGAGCTACAGAACCCAGCTTAGGTGCCTGAAAACAAACAGATCTGAAGGAAAATCCTCAGTTAGGAGTTTGTTGCACAGAAAGTTTTCAAGAAGTTCATCAGACCATCTTCTCATTAATATTTCATTCAAGGACTGAATGACTGAAAAACGGGTAAAAACTTCTTCTGAGAACCACTCAGCCAGTACCCCGCAATATCGTGGTAGGGTTTATTACAGAAGAATTCAGCCCTTGAAAAAAACTTGTTCAAAAGCTGGATCCAGAAAGAACTACATAAAGTAAAGATATGAGCATCACATGGGGGAGAAAGCGAGGTGGGCCTTTAGATACATTTATTAATAGAGCTTAAGAAGACAGGAAGACACAAGGAAGAAATTCCAACTATCTTCCCATACACTTGCAAGCAGCCCTCACCAAAATGAAGATAACATTTGTTTCGCTGAACAAATGAATTCCAGCCTATCACAATATTTAGATCAAATCAAATCCGTAAAAAGCAGAGCAAATGAAGGAACTGAATGCAGTTTTAAATGACCAGAGGGGTCCTGGGAGAGGCCTGGCCATGAAGCAGGTGCCTGTGCTCAGCCTGGCCACAGCTGGCACAGCATTTAAGGGACCAGGAGAAGTGAAGAGAAAAACACTGTAAAGAGGGGATGCTCTAAAAGATCAGGGAATAACAGAAGAGTTGAAAAACAAGGGAAATGGAAATTCTCCAGGTTTTATTCCTTGTAAAACCACTTCTTAACTATTACCGTTCAGACTATTTTTAAATTTACTTCCACCATTTCTCCATATTTTTAATACATAAATAAAATGGGCTACAGAACACAGAAGACAAATTTGCATACACACACTGTCTTTGTTCTTCCCTCTTCCCCATACCATGCTTCACTTGCTCCTCAGCAACCCAGCCACGGAGCTGGAGCCCTTTTATCTCATGCAATCACACTGGTTATGCTTGCCTAGAGCCAGCGTTAACAGGACAGTCTAGAGATCCTTTCATGACAAAAATCAGACGGTGAAAAGAAGAAAACGACAAGGCAGCGAAAGCAAAGAGCACGCAGGAGTAGGAGCAGGCTGGCTGCGGCCCGGCTGGCTCGGAGGTGTCTCCTCGGGGCCATGCTCGGGCCCGGCCCCGCTGCTGCACGGGCACGCCGGGAGCACCAGAGGGAGCTGCGGGGGCTCCGCGGGGGCTCCGACCACGCTCGGGCCGAGCCGAGCCTCGGCTCTGGACAAGGGGCGGCTTTTAACTGGAGTCTCTTCGTAACCTGGACCTCCCCATCCTCCCTCTCTCTCTCTCCCCCATGGCAGCTCCTCCAGGGAATGACTCAGTCGCTTCCCGGTGGAATCGGGTGCGGGTTTTACACAAGCGCTCTGTGCTAAGACACGACGGAGTGAACGGGGCTGCGTGACAACAACGGACCAGAGGACGAGCTCGGGGCATCCGCAGGACAGGAGCGTGCACACAAGGATGGCAGCACTCGGCTGAGCTCGACAGGACGGGAGTCCAACTCCTCGGCAAAAAAACACGAGGGGAAAACGAGAGAGAGAGGTGGAACTCCGAGGAGAGGCTGCAACCCCAGGGCGGGCTGAGGGATCCGCAGGATTCCCTGCCGAGCACTGCGGGATGAGAACTGCGGGGATCACCTCACATTCCATCCACCGGGAGCCCCAGGCCCCTCTGGAGATAAGCTCGGGAAAAAATTCAGCCAGGAGTCACCGGGAGCATCAGAATGCCATGAAGGGAACAGCAGGGGAAACCTGCACCTCTCCCATGACCCCGTTTCACCTCCTGAATAAACCATTCCTCTTTTGAGGTACTTTCCTCCTATTCTGCATACAGTACCCAAATGACTCCAATATTCGGGAACATTACGTTTTAAAACCAGAATTTCCAATCGTTTCCACACCAGATTTTACTCATTTACTGAAGATACTGAATTAGCGGTGAGAAACAGAAACACTGACCATTTGATTTTTCTTTTTAGAGAAAAAAATTATTTAACAATTACATTTAACAATTAATTCTTGTTGTTTCCGCCCTCCTCAAATTTCATCTCATATTAAACCCAATACAAAGCCTGGAGAGGTCGTCATAAATTTCTCTGTCCTTCACTAAGAACGAGTGCTCTTTCTACATGATTTTGTAATATAGATTTGATAAAATAGTTTTTAAATCTTAGTTGCTTCAATTGACGGTTTCCCATCACTTTTTTGACAGCTATTCAGATTAGCAGTTTTTATATTTATGACAAAAAAAGCCACCAAGCACCAATTAAAAACTCATTATTATTCTATGGCATCCAAAGCCATTACGTGTTCCACGTAATTCCTCGGGAATTTTCAGGGCATTTGTGTTAGTAATGACAACTTCTGCAAATCACCCCCATTGCACGTCTGCAATATTCAGGGAATTCTTGCTTCCATCAACTGACCCATTCTCTCCTCAGCCATCCCCGATCCCGGCTCCTTCCCCTGCAGGAGGAGTTTGGATTCAGTGCTTCCGAATGGAAACCGTGAATGCTTTTACTGATGGCACTTTTTCCACAGCCCAACACCTCTCAAAGCAAAGATCTTCCCACACGTTGCAGAAAAGTTCCGACGCCACCGTTCGGAATGTTACGAACAAAGATAAGGAGGACAACAAGAAGACAAAGCTTAAAGAAACCCCAACCCTCAAAAGAAACAGGAGGATATTAACGAGATCTCTCAGAGGAAATCCTTCTTCTGCACTCAAAAGCCTCCAATCCCTGGAGCCAGCTATTCCAGTAAATACGTGTATTATTAAACCCAGACTAACAAACAATTTGACAGCCTATAGGCCCAAAAGTTTCAGCAGAAAGTGCTTTTCCTTTTTTGTAGGCACCAAGTGAAGCAAATCATCTTGTGCTGTACCTTTGACTTCCCCTCTTTTACCCTGAAACCAAGGGGATTCTGAATATAAATTTAAGACACCTGACTTAATTAAAACCTCATCCCATTACACAATCATTTCAACAGCTTCAAGGAAAAATAAAAATTCTGAAAACTTTCGTTTATTACCCTCAGTGCCTGAGAAGATAATAAAAGAACGATGATGATGGAACACCTCCTTTTCTCAAACACTCTCCGAAGACTCACTGCTTTGAAAGCTCCCACTGGAAGAAGCAACATTTTTCCATTGCTCTATACACCAAATTATTAGCAGTCACTCTTGTCAGCTTGCAGCTTTTAAAACAGGATGCACGCAGTCATATCAGGAAGAGGCAGTTGCTTGTGAAAGAATGATACCAAAAACAAGATGTCCCTCATGCTGATAACCTCACCCAATGCTTCTGAGCTATACCATACAAGCTCTCCACATGCTGGTCAATTAAATACAATCCAAAACATCTGGAGAAAGATAACCACTTAAAAACGGGAACCCTTTTTATATCAGAGAAGGGGAAAAATTACGTTTTTCTCAGCTCTAGGACTCGATTATTGCAGATTTTGTGTGGTACAGGCTGTAAAGCCTCATTATCCTGACACTTCCCCAAAGTTTCTCTAAGGGTTGCTGCCAAGACGAGTCTGCTGTGCCCTTTATGACCCCTCATCTTCAGGACACGTGTGTAAATCCGGACAAAAAAAGGTTCAACCCTTTGCTTATGCTCTTCTCTTACAACTGTTTCTAATTCTTCCATATCATAAGGGACACTAAAACCTCCTCTGAATTCTGTTTCTCAACTCTGGATGCCACAGTCTTCAAGAAAGAAATGTGTAACAGCAGAGCTCATTTACAGACGTGCTTACACAATTATACAGCTGAAAGTTTGCTAATTTAACCCCCCTGGCCTTCCCAACACAAAGCAGCCACAGAAAATGAGATCAGTCCTGTGTCCATTGGTACAGAAGCCCAGCCCAGGTCCTGAGCCCAGCCTGCGAGTGTCACTGCAGGTAAGAGCTGACACAGCTGCTTTCCATATCCTCCCCGGCCTGTGGTCAGCTTCCAGACAACAAAAACAACACCAGGCCGGCCCACGGAACCCGAAACGACGGTGGCAGAAGCAACCCGGTTCTCAAATGAAACCCAGTTACACAAACACTCGAAGAGATTTGAAATAAATGGGGGAAAAAAAAAAATAAAATCCTCCTTCACCTCTGCTATCACCATAAAAGCATCACGAGCACAACCCCATCCATTGCACACAGCCACTCTTGGGTGATCTCTGACCATGACACATTTTTCTCGGAGTCAATTAGCTCCTGATTAGAAAAAAAGGAAAAGATGCTTTGTCATCAGTGCCCGGTGCACAGACACACAGAGCCAGCAGCTCCCCACAGCCCTGCTTGGCTGGGAATTCCTAGCACCTACTTTGTATCTTACTACACTTCAAATAGGCGTGCAAGGATTCTCAGGAACTCCCGGTGAAATCACAAAGCGATGCAGAACGTGTTTTCGAGTTTCCAGGTTGGCCCATAAGGACTTTGCCAGAATTCAGAAGCCCCCCAAGGGACAGAGGCAAATATAACTGGGAGACCTACCTAATTAAGTATCACTAACATTTTGAATATAAAGTAGTTAATTCCCTGAAAAATAATTCAATTAATCACACTCTTATTAAGAGGGATCTATTTTCTTCTGATCACAGAGGCACGGAACAAAAAGCAGAGTGCTCCTGTAGAAAAGATTCTGTATCCCCTGCACTAAAACTCTGAAAAAGACTGGTCACAAAATTTAGCCTGCCTTGTTCTAATAAAATTCCTTCCTAATTCTTCACTGTGGACTCAGATTAAGAATAAAAGGAGAAAGGAAAAGACATTATATATACATATAGAGTAGATATATAATTTAAAATCTTCCAACTAGGTGATTGTCTTGGACAGGGGAGGGTGAAATCTCAGGAGCAGAGGGGTCTTGTAAGATATGAATTCCTCTCTAATGTCAAATGGAAAGAACACAGCACAGAGAGTTATGTTTCTAAAGGAAGTTATTTAAAATATAAAGAAATCTAGACACACTCCTGCAGAACCACTAAACAGAAGCCAAAGCAAGACACCTGATTAAAAAAAAAATAAAAAAATCAGTGCCTTAATATTGAGGAAAATTTTCTTCTTTTCAACTCCCTAAACAGTAACTTGAAAGACCAAGTGTTAAAATAAGTACACACCATATGAAGGGAGTGGTCAGAGGCAGAAATCGAGATCAGATGCTCACTTTCAAATAAACGAAGCGAAATCTATGATTGCAGACGAGGAGCTCATTATTTATTAGCTGGTGCTGAGCACAGAACACATGCTGGGGGGAGGGTAACTGTGCTGTAACACAGCTGAGGCTGCTCTGAGCTGCCCAAACATTATTCTCTTCTCTTACACCGGATACCGCATCAATAACCTGAAATGGATTCTGATCAGCTGTCCCAAAAAATTCCTCAAGTTTTCTACTGGATGGTCAACCAAGCTAACTCGGGGGTGAAGTGAAAGAACGTCTGGTGTCATCTCCCAGACTGCCCGAGACGCCCAAAGCACCCTGCAAACATCCGGGGGAAAACAGCTCCCTTCAGATATTTCACACCTGACTGCGCCTCGCACCAAGGGGATTCCGAGCACGGATTGCAGACACCCGAATGAAAACCTCAAACCACGCCACACCTTCAGAGCCTTTATTCATTTCACTGGCAGGAGCAAGAGCTGAACCACCCGCGGGTGAGCCCCACCTCTGGAACAGTGACAGCTCCCTCAGGTAAGCACCCCAAAAAAAGGAACAGGGGGTGACCCCAGCAGAGCTGAGGGAACACCAACACCAAACCCACCCTGATTATCACAGTTTGACTTCTGCTCCCTTTGATCCATTGAAGGACACTTTATTACACGTGTGAAATAATGTCCTTCCAACCCAAGAAATGTGAAAACTGAAAGGGGTTTGTGCATTGGGAAGCGCAGCCATTGCCACGTGGTGTTCCAATTAATTCCCAGGAAGATTGGTTGCAATGAGAAGGAAAAGCAGATCCCAGTGCTTTGCACACATTATCAGGCTGCTGTCAGAACTGAGAAGGCCTAAAGCGCCCAAGGTTTGCACAGAATATTTGATCCTTTTAAAATGAAGAATTAGGAATCTGGTGAGGCGAGTAAAATGTGCTAATGGTAATTTTTAGAAAACATACACTTCCAAAAATTCAACTAAGGCCCACAGACATCTCTCAAGCGAGGCGTAACAAACCACAGTTACAACTAATTCAAGGTGGTCCTTATTTATTTAGGAAAAGAAGGTGCCAAACGAGCACACACGGCATTGGAGCGCTCTTCCTTCAGCGGTGCTGGAGAATCACCCAGCTGGGTTTTGTTAGGAGGGCACGCTGAGAGCAGGCAAGGTAGCAAAGGTAGCAGGGCATTGTTCAAGAGCAGAGCGGTGCCTCCAGGCTCTCTGAAGCAGCACTCGGGCCCAGAATACACAGCATGACATCAACAAGTTATCTGAGAAACGTGGCCAACATTCTCAAATAAACCCAGAAAACCTCTGCCGCCCGCGTTCACCGGTTTGGGGCGAACCACACGCACCGGGGCTCTACGGTTTCGGAGGGAGACGAGTCCTCTGCCACAATAAACCCTTTAATTCTCCACAATCAGTCCAAGTTCGAACGCAGCCGTGTCCTCCTCGTGGTGCTAGTCCAACACTGCCCGATTTCTCTAAGTCCGTACAATTCAGCGTTGCCTTTCTTCTCCATCTGTGTTTCCCACGGCCCCGCTCACTCGGGGCTGAGCGGTGCCCGCACAGCTTTGAACACACGCTGAAAATAAAAGGCGGCGGGGCGAGCAGACAGCAAAGCTACAGGGCTGAAATGTTTTTGTTAAAGCGTTTCCACCGTCCTTCTCCGCGTGCCCGCTCTCACATAAATCACAGGAACGCCGGAACGCTCGCGCCGGGTCACGTCAGCTCCGGGGCAGAGAGAAGGAGTTTGGTGCACGCCGAAGCTCTGCCCCGACGCTGAGGTTCTTCCCATTTATCCTCCCCTGCTCCTACACGTGCACCGCGGCAAGCCCAGGTGGAGGGAAGAAGGATGGAGAAGAAACACAACGGAGCAGGGCTCGGGGTTAGTTCCTTTCTGGAATTTTAAAGCGAATGCCCTCAAAAAAAGGCTCATCTCCAGCTGCACGGCACCAGCGTAATCCCTTAATATCTTGACAATTTGCTCCATTCTCTTATTTCTGATGTGCTGGCTTAACAAGTATGGGATTGTAAAATATCGTTTGATAATGATACCCTTCAGTGAACAAAAGCACCAACATTACGTCCTTTGTTATAATTTATTATAATCCTTCTAAATTATGTAATTGAATAACATGTCATTCTGCACATATTCTAGCACCTTGATGGAATAAAAAAATAGTTTAAATGAGGAACTTCACACTACTCCCCCAAATGCAAATCACCTGCGAGATAGGAGGAAAAACCCCTAAACATTACATTCTTACATGTAAAAGGCATCTCAAATAATTTCAAATATAGGCAGAATAGACGACAGGAATGTTGCCCTGACATCTTTTGCACGGGTCATTTAAATACCAGACAGCAATAAAAAGACAATAGAATTATCTAATAAAATATAGCTGGCTAGTGCCTTTAAAAAAAAAAAAAAGAAAAGAAAAAAAAGAAGAAAAAAATCCAACTTCCATAAGGAACAATTGTGTGTAGTAGACAGTTCACATAATTAAGCTTGAAAGCTCACAGCCTTCCTTATGGTATATAAAAATTGCCCAGATTGTGAAAAAAAGTTTAAAATAAATACATCGACATGACCAATTCCATACCGAACCACTTTATTTTCCTTACTACTGTTTACAAATGATTCCTTTTGCTTCCTCCTTTGTACTTCCCAGAACCCCTTTCCCCCACTGCTCATAATGAATTTAGTGTCGTATGGCTATGGGACACAATGTTTCTACACTAAACAATAAAATATCCTCTTCTTAAATCATCTTTTTTTTTTTTTCCCCCCCCTTCTTGACTCCAGTTTCTCAACTCAGAAATTAATCACCTGTCAAACCAGGCACTACGGTCAGGTTTTTTTCAGAGCAATTCCACTCTCCTCCTGTCGCCTAGCATCTCGAAACTAGGCAAAAAATTGATCGCAAAATACACCTCCATCAACTTAAAAAATTCAGCCGTTCCAGTCAGAAGGGAACCAGCTCTTTTTCCTCACGACTTCTTGCGGCCGAACACAAAACCCTGGCGGCAGCACGGCCCCGCCGTACCCTCAGCCTTCTCCCCCCGCACAAAACACCGCGGGCTTCGCAGCGGGAGCCGGGAGCGGCTAGAT
>VWZN01013655.1:86441-182143 GCA_013396955.1 Regulus satrapa | reverse complement strand
AATACATGTATTCCGTCTATATACACTCGTATATGTTGTATAATTGTGAGAAACAGCCACAAGGATGAGGGTGTAAAAGCAAAACGATTAATATAACGTAATTACACTATTACATATATATATATATAATATATATATAACATCTATAATAATATATAGTATATATATTATATATATGTAATATGCACAATAAATGCACTTATGGCATACAGTACATACACACTGTATTAATTCTACCCTAAATATTAATTATATACAATCGATCTAATTGTATATGTAATGGCTATCTATTACACAGATACCGATTTTAAAATTGATATTTTTCTGACTGGCTTTCCGTGAAAGTGGCAGCTCTGAGGACAGGAGCTGTGTCTCCACCTTCAGACAAAGGTGACAGTCCACCTGAGTTCCACATCCATCCATCCATCCCACCTCACATCATCTCTGCCAGAGCTCCCATTAATTTTGCTCCGAGTAGAAAAGACTACTCGGGAATACATAATAAAAGACATAAAATGGGCGTCTTTCTCCTTCACAGAAGGCGGCAGCTGAAGAGCGACCCAAAAATAAAATTTTGATGATAAAATGATACTTGCCAAAAATCATCTGCGCTCTACAGCTCTTCCAGATTTATCCTGTGAGATACCCACAGCCTTGGAGTGGAACGACAGGAGCCATTTCACAGCTCTACATCGCTGAAAAGGGCACATCTCTAATCAGAACAGCAGAAGCAAAGGTGCTGTCTCTGAAAAACAGACATCGGAGGGTGTTCTTTGTATTTGAAAATGGCATCATTAACTGAACACAAAAAGGCAGCTCCACTAAGGGTTAGGAAATAGGATGCAAGAAATGATGGCAGGAACTCCCATCTGGCAGTGTGGTGAGCACACCACGGGATAGGACGAGGTAGATCCTCCATGATCCTTCCCAAAAAGTTAATGTAAATTTGTGTAAAAACTAATGTAACAAGTTCATGTAAATTTGTGTTGTCTGTTTCCAGAAGTTGAGCTCAAATGGAAGGAGCAGTTCACAGCTCTCGGAAAGGTTGGAGTTCAGGGTTTGTAACGTACAGATCAGCTTGGATTTAGAAGTGCAGCCAGTAAATAAACCGAACAGCTTCTGAAACATCCACCTTTTGTTCAAAACAGAAGTGCAAGAATAGACACTTCTTCTTGTGGAGCTAAGAAAAAGATTACAAGAAGTGAGAAAGACAACGAAATAAAAATATTTTGCCCTGTACAATCATATTTCCAAACTGATCGCTGCTGATCTGTAATAATCAAGAAGGTATTTTAACACACACAGTTTTCTTTCAATTTCAACATGAAAGGTGCAAATGTCATTGATTTTCATATGAATATGATTTATTCTCTTCTTCCCCACTATACCTATCATCCATAATACCTGTAAGGTCTATTACTAGAATCCAATGATTAATACCACAAAATCCTCTCATGACAGCAATATGCTGAGAAGATGTAAGATAAAATACTGAATATTTAAGTTATAAAAGTCAGTGGGAATCTGAGTAAGACACTGAAGCAAGGCCTGAGCAAGGACTTCTGGATATACTCAGGAATTCTTTTCAGTACATATTATTCCGAGCTGGCAAAAAATATGAGCAGGAAGCCAAAGAGATAAATAATTTGTTCTAATCTGTCTTTTTCAGTGGCACCACAAGAATAAGCAGAGCATGTGTTGCTCGAGGGATTTCTCTATGAGCCTTGCAAACAATACTTCAGGGGCACAGAGCAGCCTCCTTCCCGCTGAAATGTTTTCCTGCCCTGATGGAAACTCTGCCCTGGGTAACAATTGAGAAAAGGAAGTGCAAAATGCAGGTTGCAGTTGGGATCCCAGATGTTGTTTGCCACGTGTGAGGATGTGCTGCCACATCTGCTCCTGCAGAACCCTCGTGGGACTGCTGGGGAGGGCACGGGAGTGTCCTGAGGTGTCACAGCGAGTGAAGGATGTCACCCCTCAGGATGACACCCCTCAGGCACAGAAGAATCGGAATCATCTTTTCACTGAAACCACCACCTGACCAGGTGGTGCTGCATTGGGTTTAATTTTCAGGACAACTGCAAATTCACCTGGATAATACAAAGGGTGCAGAACTGTAGATGAGAAAGAAAAACGTACACTGCAGAGGGGAAAAAAAAAACCAAACAAAACACTGCAATCTTTGTGAGGCTGTAGAAGCAGCAACATAAGAATGCCCCAGAGAACATCACACTGGAGTGTCAATATGACAGGGGAAAAATTACCACAAGCATCTGCCAGGATCACTCCTGAGAGAAAAGGGAACAACCACTGACTGCATTTCTGCCCATCTTATGTACAAGCCAGAGACTAAAAGGAGCCCCCTGGAATCTCTTCTGTTAGCCAAATAGCGGGCACTGCAATTTCCATGCTATCTAAAGAGAAATAAACTCAGAGCAATAGCAAATATAAAGAAGGATATGGAAAAAAAAAAAAAAGATAGCAGTGTTCTTAATTTTAACTAAATAGCCTCAGAGTAGAATAGAGTCATCATCCAGCAGTTGTTATGGCAATCAAGCTTTCCCTTGCATCTCTATTCCAGTGCATTTCCACCCACCCATTCAAGGTATTTTGGAGGCACTACCACCAAAATCATATCTCTACTAACTTTCAACTTACATTTTAGGACCTTTTTATAATCCGCTCCAGAGATGTACCATGGCTTTTCCTCCTTTCCAAATGCTCCTTATATTCCAGAAATCAGTTTTTTCATCTTGTGTCCTGGAGAAGAGAATCTGAGCCTCGTGCTTCTAGAGGTGAACGTTATATAAATCCAAAATGCAGGATTTTTAAAATCATAGCTTAGAGGAGTAGGGGATGTTATGTGGCTTTTGCACGTTTGCCAAACAATGACGTTACCCTTCAAAGGGAAAGGGGGGTTCTAAGAACAAGGTTTTCAGAACAAGGTTCCTACAAATCACAGGCCACATTAATTCCTAACATTGTTCCACTTACAATGGGGGAAACACTCTGTGAATGAAGATTTTTGTAAAGGACTACTGATTGCAACAAAACCGAATTGTACTCGCAGCTTTTCAGGATGGGAACTCACATATAGAAACAAAGGAGAGGGGCAGGGGGGACTCCCACCTAGGGAGCAGGAAATCAGAGAGGAGCAGATAATGGCTCCTGGCCATTAAGGCTTTGGGTAACCCCGTTAACCCCGTGGTCACCTCGGCACAAACGCTGCCTGTCCTCTCTCTCTCTCGGGGAGCTGGCTGGGAACAAACTCCCCTGAGCTCCCTGGCTCTGCTCAGGAGGGCTGCTGTTGCACTCTTTGGCTCTGATGCTCCACTACACACAGATAAAAATCGAGATTTCCTTACTTTGCTGAAGTCCAAGTCGTCTGACAATGCGGGAATTAAATTCACTCAATCCACCCCATAAACTGCTCTCTGTAAACCACTAGTATTTCCCCATCATTATATGGTATATTCACTAATCTGATTGCCTTGGGAATATTTGTTTTTCCAAAACCTGTGGCCAAGGTACATAAGATTAGATCAGACACAGCTTGTCTAAGAATGCTGTTATGTGGGTGTACAGTGTATTTGCTAGTTTTGAGTTACAGGTAAAAGTACTCTTGCAAACCCTTCCGGCCAGGGCTGCGAGCTCAGGCCCCTGAAGTTTTCTGCTGCAGCCCTTGGAACTTTTTACATTTTCCTTTGCTCTCGGTATTCTAACACGGGAGGATCAACGGGGGAAATGCTGGCATTGCCTCACCGAGGGCACGCCCTGCCCCTACCTCAGCAAAATTTGTGACATTTTATAGGTCCCCACAAGTCTCTCTGGGATTCACGCTCTTCTGCCGGGATTTTCTCACCATTCTGCATGTTAACATGAACCAACAGCTGGGTTTAGGAGATGGGATATAAATAGCAACACCATGCTGCGAGCAAGCTTCTTGGAAAGTAAAGAAAATACGTTATTTAATGCACTCTGACATTTGCCTTTCCTCCCCTCATTCCTAAGCTGCACTTCTGTAAACACCCTTAATGACAAATACTAAGGAGTTGACTTGTTCACATCACGTAACAAGTGCTGCCTTGAGCCCAGAGATGATATCCAGAGCCTTTTACCTCTCTCCTCAGCTGGCAACCCCTGCACAGCGTGGATGGAAATTCCTGCTTCCAACAGCACTCAAGATTACAACCTTTGGTATTTTATTTTCATGGTTGCTCCATGTTGCTTCAGATACTTCCTGCTTTTGCCATATCTTTCCATTCATTAAAGTTGCAGCTTGCAATTAAACATTCTGACATAACATAGCTGAGATTTTTTGGCAGCAGCCTTAACCAGAGGTTTTCAGAGTTTCCTGCAGACGGCTTTAAATTTTCATATCCTCATGAACGCTTGCCACCTTCTTTTAATAACTTGAAAAAATAAGCCTCTCTCAGGAACTTCATTGTTGCTGTATTTCCCCAGCACTCGCTTGCTGCTGTTAGCAATGTGTCGTGCACATGTATATTTATAGAGGGAGCAAAGTCTTCATATGCACTCTATAGTTTGACATCTCATAGGGAACACACAGATTGCTTAGCAGATCTAAAGAGAAATAGTTATGTTCAATATTTTCATTATTAAAATGTAATTTTCTCCTCTGACGGCATTGTGTTATTTCACCCCTCAAAAATAATCATATTTACTGCATTATTCAAAACTTACAGGCCCTCATCTGTTATTAATTTTGTAGCTTTATACATATTATGACTGGTATATATTGCAACACTAAACTATTTGTATTATTTTTATGCAACAAAGTATTTCTTAGGCTAAATCTTGACCTTTTTCCAAGGACCTGGAAATCACTTAAAAGGATTTTAAAGCTATTTGCATTTTTAAGGCGTAGAATATATTTTACAATTTGGAGAGCTGTTCAAATCCTGCTTGCCATTATCTTCAATATAGATTTGAAATTTATTTTAAAGGGGGTCTTTTTAATGTTCAAACTGACCTTAAAGTCTTTTTACTTCTAACATTACCTGGCAAATAAATTCTTAAAGGGATATTATCAATTTAAGAACTATGCTTTAGTCTGGAAAAATTTCCAAGAGATTAAAGAGAAAATGGCTCCTTTTTTCTGTAAGTTTAATTTCTATATTTGACAGCAGTATGTGTGGTCAGTATCTCATGCTGTTAGGAAACAAAAGGGACAGAAATAGATATAGGAGACCATAATACCTGACACGTTTTTGAACTATTTTTTAAAGTAGATTTGAAGTTGATGGGGCCTCTTCAAGTGACAAAAGTCTTGTGGAACTCTTAAAAGCCAGATAAGTTTCTCATGACTTGTGCAGAGCATGCTCAGCTCCCTCTGCAATCAGCTAAAGTTACTCTTAAAATGCAGGTTTAAGTGTTATTTTTCCAGCATTTTGTCTGCTCCACTTTAAACTCTCTGACCAAACTGCAATACAAAAAGGCATATTTTTTACCCTGAGCTGGTAGCCTTCCTATCCAGAGCCCACAGCGGCTCTGCAGGATCTGTTAGAGTGTACAAAGCACAACAAAGAAACTTCTAAAGCACTTCACTTGTGGAATAAAGTTTCACTCTTAAACTTGGGCAGTTTATGAGGTACATTTTGGGGGCTTATAATGGTGAACAGACTCCTATAATGGTGAACAGCACAAATAGGTTCTCGGTGCACATCCCATCGATTTCTTTGGGAGAACATTTAGGATGGGATAAAGAGCACCCAGCAGTTTCCCTGCTCCCCCTGGCCCTTCCAGGTAAAGGCAAAAAAAGTTCTGGGTTCTCTCTCGGAGTTTGGAAAAATAAGCTTAAAAATTTCCCCGGAGCGTTAACGTGGATCAACTGGTGCACGTTTCCGAGCTCTGAATCCCCACAGGCATTTGTTACGGGGTTTGTGGTTTTCTTGGCTGTGATTTAGGATTATTGCATACTTTCTCAACCCTTTACTAAAAATATGCTCGGTTCTTACCATGAAATGCGGCAGCACATTTGTTGCCATCTCTGAGGATGGTTTCTTATCTGTCAAACAGTTTAGAAGGCAAACTGGCACGGAGACAGCTCACCTGTTTTCCGTGGGTACTCGATGATAAACTGCATCTCAGACCCCATTGCAGCACTGAGGACAAGTGTTCTGAGACAAAGCTCATGTAAACAGGTCACCTCTCACTAAAATGCCATTTCATTCCCAAGCCAAGCCAGCTGGCTTTGGACAGAAAGTTCTTCTCTCCTTGCGTGGGCAAACTTTATCGCCTTCCCATCCTTTTTCTCTTGCTGTCACATTACTGCAGAGGTGGCGGTGGCTGATAGCAGAGTGAGAAGCAGTGTTCAAAATGTGTCCAAGATAATAATGCCTGGTCCTGCAGCCATGTGTTGAATCCAGCCACGTGATCTCACATAACCTAATCAAATGTCTTCCTTTTCGTCATACGAAAGTAAAGATGAACTGAGTTTTTGAGGTAAAAAGAAAAGTAACCCAAAGTTTTGCTGTTTGATCCTGTGTTTCATTGGTCTCGGTCACAGTTTCAAGTGGTCCAAGCACATACTGCATTTGGAGCTTTTGAAACTTTCATTTCAATTTAGCAAATCCCGTTGTGCTCCTTGCTGGAAAGAAGCAAATTTCTTCTTAAAAAGCGTGACCCTCTCCAACAGGGCAGAGAAAGAAAGAGAGTGTTTTTTGGGGGAAAGCTGAAAGTTTAGGATTGTGGGGGTTTCTCTTCGTTGTCTTGTGTTTTCTTTGTTAAGATGCAAGCCCATATTTACATTCTGAAATGAAAGGCCTTCAAACTTCTCCATAAAACACTGCTCTAGAAAGTCAATGGAAAGTCTCTTGTTGACTCAAAGATCTGACCTGCACAACTGCACCATTTGAGCAAATGAGTAAAATACACGGCGAGTCCAGCTCAGCTGGTGTAAAAGCAGCTTCAACCATTTTACTACGCTTTAGCCAAGCTGAGCACTTGACGACAGTTTAGCCCATCTGAACTGTTCTAAACTAAGTTAAACCCATGAGATCCGAGGAAGCCAAGCTCT
Organism: Regulus satrapa; assembly: GCA_013396955.1. NCBI lineage: Eukaryota > Metazoa > Chordata > Aves > Passeriformes > Regulidae > Regulus > Regulus satrapa. Next base: position 175,104 of record VWZN01013655.1, on the reverse strand, counting down.
GAATTTGCCATGCCTGAGCTATACCTTCCCCCCGGGTAAAGGAGGAGAGGCTACCTCAGCTCACCCGGCAGGTATGCAGATGGGAACAGCTGACACATAAAGACTCCTTATCCCCACACTAATTTGTCCGCGTGTCCACAGCCATAGTTACACATGTTTATATAACAGCAGTTTAAAAGGATACTTTCAGGGGCTGAATCCCTGAATGAGTGATCTCATTCAGGTCCTGACGTGCCTGACAACTCACCGCGCATCAGCTGAGCCTCGCTAATTGACCGTGTGTGTGTTTGCTCTTAGCCCGTGGCGATCGGCGATGGAAGAAACTCGTTTAGACTTCTCTTTTTCTTGGCCTGAGGTCACGCTGACACACGGAGCTCACGTTTGCTGCAGGCCAAGGGCAGGAATGGCCAAGGGCAGGAATGTTGAGCTTCCCGGGCCCGCTGGTGTGCGGTGTGACTCCTCACGGTGCCGGCACCCAACAGCATCCCCGAGCTCTCTCGGTCAAGATGGGATAACTGAGAGCATAAACCAGGTGTTAGCTCAGGTGGGTGCAAGTCAGTTAGGCATGGATTTAAAGCAAATTGACTCAAATCACTCCTAGACCAGAATAAGAGTGGCTACCCAGCACCAGCTTGACTAAATTCAATGCAGCTGAATCTGACATATATGGAAAGATTTTCAACTAATCATAAAAAAGCCAAAAATCTTATGTTCCTTGCTTTAGGGCATGTGTGTTCACTTCAAACGACAAATAGAACTGGACACGTAGAGCAAGTGAGTCAAATTCACAGCTATCCCTGCAGACAACAATCAGAGAGGGGCAGAGGGAGCTGTGGAAGCAGCAGAACCTTCTCTGGCTCTCCCGGCAGGTTTGCGACACTCGTTTTGGGCTGTAACCTGCTGCAAGCGAGGGTGACTATCCGGTGTTGTCCCAGAAGTGTGTGCTCTGCCATCCCTTAATAACAAGTATGAACACAGCCCTGGTAAAAGTCAATTGTGAACAAACACAAAACAGCTGAGTTTGTTTTCATTCCTTGAGTGTGATGAAAAGTATTAAGGATCAGAAGATGATACAGAGGGTAAAAAGCTAATCTAGGTTTCATAAATTTTAATAACCAAAGTGTTATTAGTAATTTGATCTAGCAGAAAATTCTCTAATTAATAAAAAAGCAAATAAAGCTTGATTTCCTCAAATGGCTTTACCCTTCATCTCTAGAAACTGTTGCTTCCCTAGAAATTAGGAAAGCATAGCTGGGATTAGTCATAAACGGACAATTTTTTAAATCCTTTACCAAAGGGAGATGGATTCGAATGAAGGAATTTGGCCCCCTAGTTCCCATTTCCTGGCTGAGTTATCTCTACTAAGAAATTCTTTCATGGAGAGTGTCCGTGGGAAACTAGTCTGGATTCTTTGTGTTGTGTGAGATTTTAGAAGACTCTGTTATGGATCAGCATCCCACCAGGGAGGACACAAGATGCAAAAGCACAGTAAAATGACAGTCGTGCCCCTACAATGCCCTACGTAGTCCTGGCTGCAGGATGTGCTCCAGATTTATTCCTCTGTGGCTGTTGAGAACCAAGGAGTTGTCCTGCAGCCTGTGGGAAGGAATGCAGCCCTTTCTCATGGTGGTTACTCAGCTCATTCCAGGTTAAAATGCATCGCCCTGCACACTGTGGGACTGTGCTCTCAGTGCCCTTTGCCGTGGAGTCAGTTTTGTTCCCTGAGTTTTCCCCCTCCGTACAGCGCTGTACTCACACTGCACAGTTGCAGCAGACCACACATTTTGAACACAGGAAAAAAAAAAAAAAGCATATTATTATCAGGATAATTGAGTGTTGGAAAGAAAGTTGCCTCCAGCACTCTGTCCAGATTAAAATCTCAATCAGCACCATTATCTGGGAAGTATCTGCAGTGACACGTGCATGCTCTGCATCTCAGTCAGCAATCTGGCCCAAGCATTTGCAGAAGCTTTAGCAATTTCTTTAATGACCCTTACAAGTCCTCCATCTATTCAAAAGCTGAAATGCCAGTCTATGTAAGACAAAAACTCCTAAAACAGCAGATTGAAGTACTCCATGTAAATTGAGCAATTTCTGTTAACACATGTCGACTAAACCAGAGCTGCCAATCAGCCAAGCTGCTCCTCTGTGACAACAAACATCTGAGGTACTGGAGCTTGAAGTTAATCGAAGTTATTTATTTTATCATGCAGAACTAAGCCATCAGCCATTGCTCTCACAGACAGGGTTTTCATCTTCCCCCTTAACCAGGGTACACATGCTTCCTTCAGAAGAAGATAAATGTTATGCACTTAGCCTCGATTTTAACCTTAAAAATTCAGCTATTAGGAGTTGATGTTTATTCTGCCTCTAGTACCAGATTATTCAGGCAGGCATAGTTTGGGGATCGCTGAAAGGAGAAAACCTAAACCACAGCTATTGTTAATTCAAGACCGAGTACTTTTGTTTGGATCAACATGAAGCAACCACGAATATAAGAACTGTAGCTAATACTGGTTTCATCTCACCACGCCAGTGATCCAAAAGGCTCCTTCAGAGGATTATTGTTTAGGAACTGGTTCAACAGAAGAGTAAATACCTACAGCAAGCAAAGCAAAGCCATTTCCACAGCACTATTTCTATACCCTACCATCAGTTTACTTCTTTTCTTCTGGTGCACAGTTTTGCTCCTCCATCATCAAGAGCGAAATTATCATTCAGTAACATTTCTCTGACTTTGGACTGATTCCACTGACTGTTGATAGTGGTTGCCTCCAAAGGCCCTGGGGATGCATGTTATCCTGCATGCTCTGTGAGGCTCCTTCTGAACAATGCAGAGCTGATCCCTCTCTCCGTGCCAGCTCTCTCACGAGCCATGCACTGGGGTAACAGTTCCAACTTCCTTCTGTGTCCTGGAGATTTTGGCTCCAGCCTTGCTTGTTTGCCATGAGAAGGTTCCAAAATAAGAAGCACATTCATTCCTGCTCCCTTCTTTTCTTTTCACATGGTTACATTTAGCCTTTCTTCTAGTGCTTTCCTCCCATCACAAGGCTGGGAGTATTTGCTGTCTTACTGCTTATGGAAATCATAATTTATGTACTGTCCCAATGATTTGCTTGTATTTGAGCTGCTCTCAGCCGATCTGACTTTATAGCCTATAGCTTTAGGTGCATCTGATGATTCCCCTTTTTCCCCTCATTGTTTTGGTTCGTTAGTTTTAGCACTGCTGACACAAACAGTGCATTTCAAAAGGCATCTTTCCTGTGGGCTCTGTTTACTCGTTAATGTGGCTAAGTGTCATCTGAAGTCCTGGGTGACAGCTCGCTTTGCTTTACGTTGTGGCATTCCCATATAAGATTTATTGTGTCTGAAGGAAAACACAGCTACATCTGTAGGAAAGGGAAGAAGAGTCATGGGAAAAGGGGAGTTGCTGGAGTCCTGGCTGTGAGGGGGACTGGGGAACTTGACATTTAGGTTCCTGCACAAGATGTAATTTCCAGCTGAACAGCTCAGGCACTTACACAGCTTCACTTTGGCCCCAGCTGTGCACTAAGTGCAGCCGACATCTCTCTTAAGAGCCACTCACAGCAACCTGACTTGATGTGACTGTTTTGTTTTCAGTAAAAGGCAGGGGGAAAGTTGCTTTGGCAAAGTAGCTGATAAGCCCACATGAACTGGATTGGAGCATTTCGTCCGGGCCGCTCAGAAGGGAACCAAAGTGGCTGGGAAAATGGCAGATGAATCTGACAGCTTGCAAATAAAGTTTTCCTGGAAACGTTGCACACTGAGTTGATGGCTGTGTAGCTTCTGGTACTGAATTATTGGTACAATCCCAGTTCTTTCCAACGAATCGCATTTTCCTCACTTCAGGATTAATCAACATGTCATTTAGATGTACTCTCAGACAATAAGCACTATGATATGGATGTCAAACTATTTTAGGTCAGGCAGTTTTCCATTTTTAGCTTATATATTCTGTTCGAGGACTAATGCCTCAGATTCAGAAAAGGCAAATGTCACAAGATCCGAGCAAAATCCTGATTCCATGAAGGATCAGTCGGAGTTGTGCCATTGACCGTGATAGGGCCAGGACTTCACCTGATGGCTCTGTTTAATTAAAGCTTCTTCCTGCTCAAATTATGGTTCTATCCTCAGTAACTGAGACAGTTACTCAAATTCCTGCTTTTAAAATGCTTCACTGCACCATGACACTGCCTAGCACCGTTTTTTTGCTGTGAATCCTTAATATCTTTATGTATCATTCTGAGATAGCCAAGACTGAATTTTGGGTGTGTATTATTATTTAAACACCCCTGTTTTCTTGTACACTGCATGTATGCATGTGCACATATGTACACATACATACAGAGAGTTCCTCCTCCGCTAACATTAAACAGAAATACATGGTGAAATTTCTCATGCAAAGCAGTCTCCAAAATTGAGGCAGTAAAAAATTTTAGGAATAAAAAAAATCTGCTAATCTATCTGGCTAGTATATGCATTTAAAATGGAGACAGCCTTTCATCTTAGTTCAAACTGGACACATGTAGGTGCCTGTCCACCTTCAGAGCTCAGAATTCAACACGGTCCATCAGGTGTCACATTGTACAAACATTTTCCTGCAAAAACTCACAGAGCCAGTGAGGACAGAACTCCAACCCTCCCCGTCCACAGCGAGTCCTTGCCATGCAAAACAGAAGAGAAACGCTGGGTATGCCTACGACAGGGAAAGCCAACTGGAGGGCCCACAGAATTTGGATGCAGCTCCCAAAGCAGTTTTCCTTGGCCAGGAGGAGCTGGCTGGCTCCGAGGCCAACCATGTGGTGCTGCTCTTTGTGCTTGGGGCAGGGTGCACAGGGAGTTGTGTCTGCCTGATCTTCCCGGGCTCAGCTAACCTGCCCGAGCCGGTATAAAAATGACTTTCCAAATCCTATACAAGCTGTCTATCCTTGTCTCCATGCTTTTCTGCACACAGAGGAAAACTTATTTCACTCATGGTCTGAGCTGGCCAGAGCCCTGAGCTCAAGCTAATATCCTGCCTCTCAGCAGGCCACAGTAATTTGGGCATGTAGCACATTAGCTGCAGCTCCCTGGCTTCTGGCTCTCTTGGCCAGCAGCCAGAGTAAGCTCGTATCTGCCTACAAAAGCCCATGTAGACATCGCTCATGAGCCTGGTAGTCAGAAGACCTGTGACAGGAGTGGAAAAATACTGCTCCTGCACAGTGGGAAGCAGGAGTGCAGCTTGTGCTTTACTTACAATCTCTCAGTGTCTTTTCCAGGTGCTGGGGACCTTCCTGTCTGAGCACGGCTGCCCAGCCTGACCAGTCAGGCCTAAAACTCGGCGAGTGCTGCCTTTGCCAGTGTGTGCTGAACATGGAAATGCCCACACAGCAGCTCATGGAGAACCTGCCTACTTGAGATTTGATCACTCTCAAAACCATGCCTAATTTCTCGCATTAAGTCTCCTAATCTCCAGGCTATCATTCCTTTTTAAACTGCCCCATTGATTTAGTAGTCTCTTTAAAAGGAGCATTAAAATTATTTCCCCTCTGCAGCACTGCTCCGGTTCATTAATTACTTCACATTACCAACATAAAACTTGTAAAGCAAAAGAAAATTGCAGCTCTGACTTGCAACTGCTCTCCCAATTTCTGATCCCAGGTCTGAGCCCTGGCTTTGCTGGGCAGTTCCAGCCCCTGCCCTCAAGGCTGAGTGCCCAGACATGCTTGGAGCCTCTCACTGCTCCAGAAATCCTGACAGCACCACTTAGTGGATTGGGGCTCTCTGCACTTCACTCCTATGAAAGTTGCAACAGTTTGAGTGCGAATCAGCTTTTGGGGTCATTTTGGATTCTTCGTATACATTTTCTTTCTTTCCTCTTTTTCTCTGAGAGCAAGGAACCATGGGGGCCCTCTGGTCCCTCTCCTCAGACCTGCAGAATCACTCTCCTGTGTACACAACAGGCCAAAAAGATGCATTTTCTTTTTGAAATCTGCAGATAACACAGATTCAGCAATGGCTCTCCTTATCTGCCAAGCGTAATGAGCTGGGCAGAAGATAACAAACATCAGAACTGCATCCCCACTGATTGTACCTAACTGTCCGCAGGGGAGCGGGGTGACAACTCTCCCGAGTGACATTTCTGCCAGGTGACACCTCTCCCAAGTGACATCTCTGCCAGGCGACAGCCGTCCCAGCTGGCACCCTCGAGCTCTGGCTCCGAGGAGTCCGTGTGCCTCGCTGGGAGCAGCAGTGCTGGCAGCACCTGAGCCTTGACCCTGCAGCAGAGAGAACAGGGATGGGGATTGCAGCCCCCAGTGCCCAGCCTGCCTGGAGGAGCTGAGCCTTTGTTCCACATCCAGCCCACGCACCACGGGCAATGCTCCCCAGGCTGTGCTCCAGGGCTCACCCCTGCCTCCCACTTCAGCGCTTCACGGTCCCCAGCTCCCTCCCCTCTACACCTCACTCTCCAAGCCGGGAGCCTGCAGAATGAAGTTGTGTCGACTGACTATTCCTCAGCCTTAGCAGAAAGGGAACAGCAGAGCGATCATCTTCCCAGTGAGTCAGTGCTTGCTGGAGGATGCATGACTCACTAGTCCCCACACGGGCTGCCTCTCTCCTCCCCCATCGCTGTGCCTCACCTCCAGCCTCTCCTGTTCCAATCCCACCTTTACAAAAATCATCTTTATTCATTAGTCCTTCCTGCCGTTACCTTCTTTGCTGTGAGAAGCCTGGGGACAGGGAAAACTTAGCAGTACTCCTTAGAAGAAGGTGCTACTCGTTTTCAGCACTCAGGTCGAGGTCTGCTGGCCCCTCTGGACACACAAAGTCCCTGCCCCTCTGCACACACGAAGCTGTGCAGCCACAAACCTGGCTGCAAAGGGAACCCCATTAGAAACAGCAATTCCCTGCTCCCACACATTGTTCTGGGATGCAGGCGAGATCCCAGGGCTCTCCAGCTTCCCCTCCAGCCTGTTGTTATGATTTCTCAGGGGCATTTCTGTTAAGAACCCGCTCCACTAAGAAGTTATGAACCTGGATTAAGGAGAGGCAGTAACTGCTGATTGAACCAAGAGGAGAATCAATGAGCCAGTGTTAGAAATAAGGAACAGAGTGCTTTTCCCCCATCAGTTCCAGTGCAATGCTGTTCACTTCTTCCTTCCTGACTTTTACAGAGGCCTAGTTATTCTCATCTTATCCCACTGAGCTAATTTTCCTACCAGAAACAAAGTCCTGGCTGCTCAGGATCACAGCAGGAAGGAGTCAGGATTATATACCATGGAAAGGACATCAGCTGTAATGCGGAAATGGGGATGGGAGAAGCTGGTGACCTTTAAAAAGGGAAGAAAATTGAAGGTTCTCTTACCTTTCGGGACCTGCAGAAAATAACATGGAACTTCTGCAAATACGAGCTCGTGGAGTAGTGCTGGGTGCCAGATTTGCAGCACGAACACGCCAAGCATGGACTCCAACCCAAGCAGGGCTGCAGTGAAATCTTTTGCAGCAAATGTCGTGTACATCTGCTGGGTGGAGCGGGAAGAAGAGCCTTTACCCCTTTGTGGTGGGGTCCTTAATGGATGAGCTGAGCTGCAAAAAGGTCCAGGGAGAGTTCAAGCTCCTGCTCCTGCCTCCAGGTGTGACAGCCATGCAGACAGTGATGAAGGTGATAATTTGCTCAGCTGTGAAGGTGATCTCTCCACAGGGAGGGACTTGCCCTACCTCAGCCCACGCTGTGTTTTCCCAGGAAAAAAAGGCAGCTCAGCATCCTGTACTCTCTGGAACATAATATCTTTTGCTGATAATAATCACACGTTGTCATCGTGAAGGGCAAAACTTCATTAGCCAGCCAGGCCTGGTTTCTTTAGAAAATAATCAGAAAACAGCTAAAACCCAACAGCCCTAGCACATTTGTGTGACTATACAGTGAGCTTTTGTGACAGTCTGAGCTAGATGGTTCATGCCAGTCCCAGCTCCTACCACAACACCCAACAGGGCAGACCCTGCTGGTGGGGGACCCACAAGAGGACAAAAGCCACAAAATCAACTCATCCAACCCCAAAACTGGGCAGTGGTTGCAAAGGGAGGGCATGGGGTGGATAGAGTGATTCAGAGAAAATTCTTCAGCTTTTTAAAAACCTCCCTGCCCAATGGAAATGCCAAAAGAGTAGCAATTCTGCTTGCTTCTGTCTTGCAGTGAAATCTTTTGCCTGGAGCAGATCGGGATTAGCTCGTTACAGGGCAGCATGTATGACACATCCTGGCCACAGCCTGAGTGAGCAGAGGCTGCTCTCCTCGGGGCAATCCCTGCCTCTCCCTCAATCTTGTACAGCTTCACACACACATGGAATAAGGCTTGGTATAAATAACAGCTCTGTCTCCCCTCCTGCTCTCAAATGCAAGCAATTTAAATCAGAAGCCTTTCTTACAGGGAAGAGCAGAAAGCCAGTGTTTTGAAGCCACTTTCTTCTCACTTGTTAACATTAAGCCCAGCCTTCTGCTCATAAATAATGCATATAGCTCTTTTTCCTCAATTACACAGTAGTGTCAGATTCCACACTCTGCCTTCCCAGAGTTACTTTCTGTCTCTTCTGGAGACAGCAAGGCCCACTTGGATGTCTGCAAGAGCCACAGACTCATTAGACTTGACGAGGATCCTTTCCATCCACCAGTAAAAAGATCCACAACACCTTTGTCCTGAAGTTTCGGTAATTATCCCTTGCTGGACTGAAGTGCTGGGGAGAAGTGTTTACAGTAAACAGGTTTTGCCTTCTCCCAGAATTCGTGGTGCAGAGTCTAAGTGCACTCCAGGATGCCAAGATGAGCTGGGCAAGAGGGTCACTGCACAGCTCATGGGCTGGAGTGCATGGAGAGGAGAGAGGAATTAATGCTCCCGTGGGCCGAGCAGGGAGGCAGAAAAATCATGGGGAATTCAGTTTGTCAGGTGTGTCAAAAATGTGAAAACAAAAGAAAACAACCCCTCTTCTTCTCCTGCCCACCATCTTTTTTGATTAATTTAAACTTGCTGAGATGAGAAGCCAAGATTTCTGCTTTGCTATCAACAGCTTGCTCTCTATAGATACTGACTCATTACTGAGAGGCTGCCTGTCTTTATGCCTTAAACTAGGCAGCCAGAAAATGTTACACTGAAGTATTGCATGTTATAGATTGACAACATTTAAAACCTAGATGGCCAAGCTACTGATATAATTTCCATACTCATTAACCATGACATCTCCAGTTCTCCCCCACAGCATTCTGTCAGATTTAGCCAGACCCAAAACCTGTCTTAGCTGCCAGAAATCATTTCTTTACTCCTCCACGGATTGGCATCGTCTGAATGTGCTCTTCCCCCTCGGAGCAGAAGTTTACAGAAATCCTTTTCCCGTTTCCCAGCTGTGCATCCTGCCTGCCCTGCACACACACACACACACACACACACACACACACACACACACGCTCTGTGAGCTGTCCACAGCCATGCCCTGTCTCTCTGGCGAGCTGCCTGCTCACAAGCTGCTCCAACAATTGCCCTTGAGCAGGAGCCAATGCCAAGTCCCCTCTCAGGAGTTCACACTCCGTGCGAGCTCTAACGCGATCCTGCCGGACGGCTTCACCCGCACGCTGGCATCGACCTCTTAGGGACCCCAGGTTTGCTGATGGCAACAAGCTCCTGAGGATTTTGCAGGCTAATATTTGCCAGGTTGTATCGTCACAGCCGTCTCACAGACCGGCAATCTGTCAATAGCAGGGTCGGGCTTACAAATGCTGTGTGACACAGGAGCGCAGAGCTCTCGGAGCTCTTGGTATGAGAGGCTGCTTCACACACGAAGTGACACTGGAGAGCAAGCACAGCCACAGGGACACAAGGTGGGTGCTGGGCTGGCCAGGAAACCTTATGTGGGCATTTTGAAAGGGAAGAAGTTTAACTGGTGGGCGTTAAAAGGGTGAGAGGCCGCGTTTCCAAATAACTTCTCTTACAAGGAGAGTAACTTTAGCCAGTAACAAATCCTGCCTGCGAGCGGGAAGAGCACCCCAGGCTGCTGCTGCTGCTGCACACAACCAGGGCAAATGCCAGCGTGTCTGAGGGCAGGTCACCCTCGGTGCTTCACAGCTCAAGTACCATCGGTGTAAAAATTCCATAAAGACTGAGGAAGAAAAGAGAGAAAGAAAAACACCTCTGTGCTACCAGGCTGGGGCATTCACCTGCAAAAGGACACGACCGAACGCTGGCCCCCGGCACCACAAGCATTCGATTAATGCCACCAAATGCCACAGCATCAACGGGAAAAACATGTTCTCACCCACCTTGTATCTGTGGGGAGAACAAATCACGTCAGCCCGGAGCCCAGAGCTCACACGTGCCCGGGGTGAAGGCCGGGCTGTGCTGCCTCACAAGGCATGTTCCTGCCCAGGGCAGCCGTGTGCTCCTGGCACCTCTCACGTACCACTGATAACTGCTGGCTGTCCCCTCACGGGCTCATCCCGGGTCAAATTACTTCTGCCAGAGCCAATGTGCTCTGCTCATGTCCGGCAGGAAACAGGGGAAAGATGCTTTGCTCTGCATTCGAAAGCTGGAAGAATGAAAATACATGTTCGGCTTAAAAATCTCGCTTAAAATATGGAACTGGTCCAAATGCTTCAGATTGGAGCAGCTCGGAGGAACAAAGAGAAGTCTTTCCAACAGACTCGGAACCCAATCAGGAACAATGGGGCTCAGATTTAAAACACAACCCAGAACTGAGTTCTTGCAGTTCCTGGAAAATATGAGCGCTGGACTGATGCATTTTTTCATTCATTATTATTATCTCCCATAGACATTCATCCTGATTAACATCTTTATTGTCCACATAGAGCAAGTTTCCTCTCAAACAGAAATGAATGTTCCAGTAAATTTCCTTAGACAAAAACACAGAAATTAAACAAAAAAAAAAAAGGACCCCTTCATAACTCTTTAAAAACCATACACTTCATGATGTGATTCAAAGTGCTCTTTGTTTCAGTAAGTATAAATACTGAATTTTACAAAGAAAAAAAAGCAAAAGTGAGAGGAACAAAACCCTTGTGTCATACACGGGTTAGGTAACGATTGCAGTGTTAGTTCCAGACTGATTACACCAAGAGGCAAATACTAGGTAAAGTCAGGGCTGTTGTTTTGCCTCAAGGACAACAGATCTTTGTCCTGAACCCTGCAGTCAATACCTATAAATATTCTGAGTGTTGTCATAAAATTTTGAAAAAGCTCTCTATCAGGGACACAAATATAAGACCTTCTGCTTTAGAATTATAGCAGAGTTCAGTTAGAAGCTACAAGTCACTCCTTAGAAGCGTAAGAATAATTTTGCATGCAATTCAGCTGATGTAAAAGATCTTTTTGTCTGCATCAGTCTTAAATCCTTTTAGCTGAACTCATTAGCAATGGGGACAGGGAGGAGTGGTGTTATCTCAAAGCCCTCTGCAAGGGAAGTTAGACCTTCTCTCAGAGAGGGAGCAATGCCACAGAGGTGTCAGGGCAAGGGCTCTGGACACCTCTGAGCCCTCCCTGCCTCATCTTCAAAGGAGCTTCTATAAATCAGCCCTCCTGCAAAAATGCTGTGTGACCTCTGGCGAGAGAAGCAGTATAAAGCCACACGAACATTTCCTTTTATTATCGGTAAATACTCTTGAATTGGTTGGAATTGTTCCTGCCACTGATATCGCTGATCTCTGAAGAGATAAACACGAGCTGATTGATGACTTGTCTGCAAGATCTATTTCAACCACCCCCAGGCAGGATATTTTCCATGCGGGTAATAATAAATCTTACTATTGAATGTCATCAAATGAAAGAAAATTACTGTAAAAATAGGCACAGTTATGTATTTCTTATTATATAATATTAAGGAAGATTTTTCAAAGATTTGAGGAGCTTTCATTTACATGCCTGATTTTTTCGAATGNTAAAGCTTTGTACAGCTAGCCAATGTAAAGAGAGTCTCTCTCCTCAGAATAGTCTGTTGTGTAGTCAGGTCTGGAAGGTGAGATTTTCATCATGGTTGAGACTGAATAAGAACAATGAAGTCCTTTCTCAACAGATACCAAGGCTGCCTTTTCCTAGCACTTTTTATGTGGTATTTTCAGGTATCACTTGCACTATTTTGTTCATTTTATTTGCAAAGGAAGCAAATGGCATCCTTTCTGTCAGTTAATAAAAAAGGTTTGAGGGGAGAACTGTCACTCACTCTTATTACTCCAAATTATTTTCTAAAAATGATTGTAGAGTTCCAGCAAAAAGTTCTCCCTTCATTATGAGGGCAGCATTGAAAATGGTCCTGCCACATTATTTGTGCCAAGAAATAAAGATCTAAGATCTAAGCAACTTTCTAGGACCTGTTACACACAATAAAGCCAATGCTTTGGTGGCTGTGCTGCAGAGGAAAGAAAATGTGCAAATCCAAACCTCACATTCAAGATGCAAGCATAAGAAAAAGCCGTGGAAACAAGATTACAGGTGATCTACTTACCAAATGTTACATTCCACCATCGTATTATCTGCACAGTGTCAAAAAAACCCCAACTCTTTGACCCCAAAGGGACTATCCCAGACAGAGAAAATGTGGAGATACGAGAAAGGGGCTGGAGACAAGAATTAATCTGAGGCAACATTTTCCTGCTCTCTCTGCCCTCAGTCTATGGAGGCCAGGGAAAATTTGGGCTACAGAGCCTGGGGAGAAAAGTGACAGTGAAAGAAGCAACCTGAGGGAGAAGCAACAGCTTGGTAGATTTGTCCTGTGTGATCTCTCCTCTGTGCAAAATCGACCGCTCCATTCTGGGAGCAATTTGTGCAGAGCAAAGATGGTGAGGAGGAAAAGAGAAGAATTAAGAGAGATAGGAGAGCTGTGCAGCTTGAAGGGAATGCATCAGCTCCTTGGGGATCAGAGAAGCTGTTGGCCAGCAAGGTAAGTGGATGGTTCCGTAAAAACTGGGGAAAGTCAGGCAGGAGTTCAAAGGCAGAGGAAGGACAGTCTGGTACTGTCAAAATCCACCACAACCATGGACCTCATGAGTGGAACAGCAACACATTGCACAGACATTAATTTGAGGGTGTAGAGCCCAATTAATGAAACCAGAGAGCCTGGCAGAAGCATCTTGGTCTAGATATTCCTATTCTAGACAAGGAAAGCTAAGGAAAACTTTGGACCTGCCCAATCAAAACCTACCCTGGCTCTGAGTGTCCAGGCAAACCCAGCAGCATTTGTCCTTCATCCGCCCTGAATAAAGCAAGCTGTGAGGTGATCTCTGCTTCGAGCTCAGGGCTGGGAGACAGAGACACTTCTTAGAAGCCTTCAGCTCGTGATCTATAAAAAGGAAAGAAATAAAAGACTTTGGTTTATTAGTTTGTTACTCTCCAATCCCAACCATTACAGGACAGGCACTATGTTTATGATGGATTCGTTTAGAGAACATTTTCTCCCTGCTCACATAACTGTGCTTCAGACTGAAGCCAAAGCTGTATGGGGAGGGAGGATAAAAGCTGCAGACATTTTTCAGGACCATATACAATCCAGTAGTTCAAAAGTGCACTCAAGGAGATGAGCGAGCCATGAGGAGTTGGCTTGACCTGTAGGAAACTACCTCAAATTTTTCATTGTACCACAAAGTTCTCCTGCAGCTTTGACAAGCCCCCCCATTGCATGGTACAACTGTGAGAAGAGGACAGGAAATTCATAAAGATTCACACAATCTGCCATTTACTCTTCCAACAAGCAGTTTCTGTGTTCTTGGAAAGGTTTATTTTAAACTCAGCCTGAATAAAATTATTCCCTGACCATCTCTGAGCAGCTCTCCAGCATCTCTGACAAACACCAGGTTTCCAGGTACCACTGTTGCCATTTCACCTGCAGTTCACAGAGCATTGACCTCATCTCTAATACACATGTACAGTCAAAATCACTGTGCCCACAGGGACCAATTTATTTTTCCATCACCTGTAGCTCCCTTCAGTTTATGCAGGAAGAAGCTGGCAGCCTCTAACAAGGAGTGTTATGAATAGCGTGGTAACGCCTTTCTTCATCCCTGTTAAATTTCTCATTCCATCTTGTGAAGTCAAATCCTGGTTTCTGCAAAGTCCCTAAAACAACCTACATCGATTATAATTGGCTCTGCAGTTGGACTGCATGTACTTTATCTCCAATTTTGCAGATTCATTGCCTACTACTGCTGTCTCCCTACATTTAGATAGTTATCCCACTGCCCTAGAGGTTGTTCTGGCAGCTGGAGCTTGTGACAGTCCTGATACATGAGAGGTCCCTTCAGTAGAAAAGTTACCTTTCAGTCCTGTCTGACCAGGAATTATGGCTTTTCTCTTGTCCCTGTAGATGTATCACCCCCTCTTCCCCATTAGGAGCTGAGGACTCAGTCAACTGCCAAACTGCATAGAAAAATCCTGGTGCACAGAAGATCCAGCACCTCTGGGTGGTTTGAGATTTGCATTCCTTGTTAGAGAAGCCAGTAAAAGCAAGCCAAAATATCAACTTATTACTTCAGTCAGACCATTTGCATACAATTTGAAAGCACGATAATTCTGAATCCATGACCGAATCCTTATGTTGCTGATGCGTAAGGAATAATATGACAGGATAAAATCTAAAGAAAAATGAAGCTTCACATCAACAGGCAAAGCTAATTCCACAAAGATGGATCAACTCATGGCCTCTGAGGACTTCAGCATTCAGGCACCTTTGTGAACCCTATGACAAATTTGTTCTGTTTCCTCCAAGTAAAATCAAAGCCAAGCAAGGTTCTCTGGCATGAACACTTCTCACATTTCTGCTGCTTCTGTCTGTAATGAGCAACGTCCACGGCTCGCTGGGCTCAGGACAGATGCTGCTGCCCAGCCCTGGACCCTTGATACTTGTCCATGAGTAACTGGGGTCACTTCACAGGTGGAACAAACCCACTGTGGACCAGGACACTCTTCACATCACCGTGCCCTGTTGAAAGCCCAACTCTCCAAAGTTCCACGGGTTTGTTCCCGTGTATTTTATCCTCTCGGTCACAAATGTATCACAACAGTGCTTCACACAGGTCTCCCGCCGCTAATGCATCCCCTGCCGGGGTTATCTGAGTGCTCTTGGTACAAACCCTCTGATAAGCAGCACATCCAGCGCTATCAGCGCCGCGTTATGAAAGGAATGTCGCGGCAAAGCGCTGCCGAGTCACAAGACAAAAACCACCCCGGTATTTACAGCAGGGTAGGAAATACCACATTAAAATAAAAGCATGACAAGGGGAGAACGCACACGTTGGGGTGGAAAGAAATCCAAACCACCCCTAAGCTCCTGGTGCCTTTGTCATCAGTCAGTGCATTACAGAGAAGATTTGTTTGGAGTGAAAGGCTTTTTGTGAAGCTTTATCTTGGCCTCTAGCAGACAGAACTGACAACCCTGAAGTGGCAAAAACCACTTGCCAAGTGCCACATTCAGCGAACAAAGGAACCCAACACCATGCATGGAACAGCAAACTATCAGCTCCCAGGGGGAAGTGTCATTTTCACATCCAGTTTGCTACACCAGAGTGGGAGAGAAGCTCCAACTGTTTTGAATTCATGTGTCAAGTCAATCACAGGAACAGATAATATTGGAGTTATATAAAATTTCGGAAGGAACCCCCACCCACCACCTGTAACACTCACTCGCCACTGTCAGAACAGTTCTGTAACTGAAGACAGCACCAAAGAGAAGTTGTCCTTACGGCTTTCTGCACAGCAGATGATGGGATCATTACAATTTATTCTGCATATGAACTGAGAAAGAGAATAAGTGTTTATTTTTATTCCCACCAGAACAGTATCTAAAAGTTTCCACTGGACTCTGACTGTAAGTGCTACTTGCTTGATTTTAGTTTAAAAGTTTTGCATCTTAACACAAAAAGAGGGAGGGAGGGAAGGAAGGAAGGAAGGAGGGAAGGAGGGAAGGAGGGAAGGAGGGAAGGAGGGAAGGAAGGAAGGAAGGAAGGAAGGAAGGAAGGAAGGAAGGAAGGAAGGAAGGAAGGAAGGAAGGAACTGTCCTACAGATAACTTCAGCCTGTTTTGATGCAAGGCTTTGCTGTCGCCCGAGAGAAACAAACCAGATCTGTTTCTGTTTCCTCCTTGTGCCTTAACCAAGACCCTCCAAACGGAGAGATTTCTGTTCTCCTGCAGAGGCAGTGCTGGTGTCAGAGCTGGGAACTGAGAAGCCAAAAGCCACGTCCAGAGGAGAGCAGCCCCAGTCCCTCCACACCAGAGCTGGGGATGGTCTCAGACACTCTGCTGGGCACTGCAATGCAATGAGCTCATTCCTGCCCACAACTAATCCGGCCAAACTGCATTAACAAGAGCTTGGACGTGCACTGAGGAGCTGAGCCTCACCAACTTTTCTCCCACAGAGGATTAGGAGCTTGCATAGGGTAATTTCTGAGCCCAGGCAGAAGAGCTTTGTGTGAACAGTACCTAAAAGCCTTCTTGATGCCATGTGCAGAATCTTAGGCTCCCTGGTGGCTGCAAGTCTCACCCCTCGACCTTCTGTAGAGCCCTCCCCTGCTTCTTTGTGCACACTCAGTGCCAAAGCCATGAACTCGAGTTTTACCCTCTGCTGTGTGACAGGACACCAAGGAGGGATCACACCTGCCCTGATTTCCCCATCCACCATTTCCCAAATTAAAGCTACGCCAGCCCTGTCCTCTTTCACGAGCACCGAGTGAGAGCAAAGGGAGAAAACCACAAGGGGAACAGATGCTGCAGTTTGAAGAACAAGAGAGAGAGAGAGAAAAAGATATCATTGCTCTCTGAAAGCATCCAGAAATGTTCCTATTCAATTCATTCAGGCCTACACAAGATCAGGGAGAGCACAGGACTACTGTGAGGAAAATCTAGGTCACATATGATCACAGCAGCACAGCTGCCATCATCTCAATGGCCATGTGAAGTGAGTGAGGACTGCAGCAAGGACCTCTGCTGAAGAGGGGTTTTTTTTTTGGGTTTTTTTTCAGTCCTGTTTTACAATTTCCCCTCATTAAGGTGTATTTTCCGGCAGGGCTGTGAGTACATTGGGTCTTCAATTGGGGTGAAGGATTTAGCTATAAATCCCAAAAATGATTCAGTCAGTGGAATTTCTGTAGGAGCATTTAAATAGTTTATAGGCTGCCAAGCAGGATTTTAACCTTCTAACAGTGACAGGAACAGTGTTACTTCCCTGTTCTTTTGAATGCCAACACATTTCTTAGTTCTCTTTGTTTCATATCTGTTGTGGATAGACATTGCTCCCATTTTCATTAAGGAAACAGGAATCTTATGCTGTTTTAATACACCTGTGAAAACTTCTTGAAATCCTCTCATTCAGTGCTCTCTTTTTGTTAAATACACAGGTCAAACCCTGTGGTCCCTTCTCCCCCTTCAAACAGAGAAGTTAAAATAAATGNAAAAAAAAAAAAAAAAAAAAAAGAAGAAAAAAAAAGAACTAGGACAGCACAGCCCCAAACCATTATCTTTTTTCTTTATATTTAAACAGACCCTCCAGCACTTTCTCTTCTCCCCTTTTCTACACCTGAATAAAGCCAGGCAGGATCTAAAGCCCAAATACTGAACACTCCTGCAATTCAGGAGATTACAGGGAAAGGACAAATGTTCCTGGGTGCCATGAAGTTAAGCCAAGCATCTTGGAGCAGCATTCATTAAGGAGCTGTGCCAAAAGTCCTGGCGCAGGCAGCTGGAGCAGGAGCAGCTGCGGCTGGGGAGCAGAGGAAGCGCTGCACAGCACAAGGCAGGAAAATAATGCACACAGGGAGCCTTTGGTGGAAGTGAGGATGTTACAGATAAAGCATTAATAAGGATTTGTTCCCCAAAACAAGCAGCCCAGACCGCAAAGCAACAGGAAGTCAAATCACCTCAGTGCAAAGGGACTGACTCACACCTATTGTCAGACCTGGCCATTTGTCTCTCAAGGTTTTCCAAGCCCGGCGATGCTGCAGCCCTTTCCAAGCCCTGGGATCAGCCCAACTGCTTCCAGCCTCAGGGAAAAGCAGCCACACTCGGGGCTTAGGGCAAGGACTCCTTTGAATCATGGCTGCTAATTATGTAATTCAGTATGTGTGAAAAAGACAGATATTTTAATGCATGGCAGTTCAAGAGCAAAGGCTCATCTCAGTATCTTAGGTAATATGTCCTTTACCAGGGACTAGAAGTAATATCTCTGCTATAATATTTAAGAAGTCTGACATTAAATCAATCCTAGCTGGAGATTGGGGGTGGGAGCTGACCCTGGCAGCGCAGCCCTTCTGCCCTGGGTCAGTCTCTCCCCGTGGAAGTTCAGGGGGAATTCCGGTGGTTCTTCAGATCCATCAGCCTCCCTGAGACCTGGGGGGACTGGATGAAACCTTAACCTGTTCCTGGCTGCCAGGCTCAGGTTTTGCAGGTAGCTGAGGAGCCCATGTTAGCTGGTTTGAATTCAAAATTCTAATCAGATGAACCAAGTAACTTTCAATCAAATTAAGAGAACAGTAGGGTTTGTTCTTAATCCACAACCATTTAATCTTCCGACTCATTAGTTGTGCATAGGCTCTATGAATATGTATATGTGGAAGGAAAAAAAAATGTCTTTGACCTTGATGGGAATGATAACACACATCTCAAGTAGGTGTGAGCTCACCTTCCATCACGCTCACTTTATTATGTAGATTCAACAATTCCTATTGCTCTGAATCAGGGTACCCAGAGTTACAGGCAATCCCAGAGCCAATTAGGGTTCTGATGAACCTGGAATGATTAGCACAGTATTTACAGCCAAGCTGCCTCCTACCAATTTGCATGCAAATAAAAATATATCTGTTTTAACAGGCCAGTCTAAGCAATATAACCAGGCTCCAACAACTGGGGTGAGGAAGAGATGAAGTGCATTCAAAGACAAAAGCTTCAGAATGGGATTTGGTTTAAGACCCTGAATATACTGTTTCAATACATCAGTGTCATTCCTGAAGTCCCTAATGAAAAACTATTCATACAATTTATTTTTTAAAATAATTTAAATCCACATATAAAAATACTTAGCCACACTATTTCTAGAATGAAGATCTCAGCTATCAGGAACATTTCCTCAGTTTAAGAAATTATTCTATACTGCTAAGAAAAATAAACTCATGGGCAAGTTCTCTGAGTTTCATCTGATTTTCTAGTTTATACTTTGTTTCTCTCTTTACTGAAATTAATGGGGGAGCTTCCTTGACTGCAGCAGGATTGTAAAAACTCTGTCTTCCTTAGGTCTGGTTTGCTCCTCTTGCATTCCATTACAAAGACTCCCAAAACTGACCTTGGCACTTGTCCACACTTCCTGCAATGAGAGTGGCAGAACTTGCACCGCAGTCAGTGGGAATTAGGCACAAGTACCCAATATATTTTGTGCATTACACCTGTAAAATATTTCAATATGAAACATTTATGAAGCACAGACACTGGCTTGGGCCAAAGACAGCCCTAGGGATCAGGGGCTAGGAAAGGATCTGACTCAAGTATCCAAGTAGGACTCTTGTGTAGCCCTTGCTGGAAGTCTCCCTCTGGAAGCTGTAACAAAGCTGGGGAGGGATCCGAGAAAAATCATCTCCTGTTCCCTTTCTTGCTTGCGTTTTCATTGTAGAGAAGACCAAGCTGTCCCATCAGAGCAGTCCAGAAGCAGGAAATGGGACAAACTAAAGAATACAGCAAGGGAAGGAACCCCAGTCAGACAAGAAGGAACCCAAGCAGGACCATGGCAGGAGACTGCAACCTCCTGTTACCTTCAACAGCTGTAAGGAAGAGAAACAAAATGTGCATCTCTACTGTGTGAATATCCCAGGAAAAATCCTGCTAAAAACGGGCAGTGCAAGGCAAAGAAGCCACTGCAGACTGACCGGCAGAATTAAACAAGCTATATTTACTTTAGTGTTCTTCTCCTGTTCAACCTTTCTGTTTCTATCTGTTTGCTGTCTCCATTGTTGTTTATTTTAAAAGCCCCCATGGACCAGAAGTTCCACACTTGTGACGGAGCCCCTGCAGAAGTGACTTCTTCCCTCAGCAACAAAGCAAACGCCAGCAGAGAACGGGGCTCCTGCTGCAGAGGCAGCGCTGCCCTTAAGTGAACCAGCATCTACACGTGCAAAGCCTTCCCTCCAAGTAGGGAAGACCTTTTAACTTGACTCTGCCCGTATCAAGGGGATTAAGGGTACCATTTAACTCAGCCCAGCTTCTCAGCTAACAGTATCCTTGCACGCACCTCCACTGCTCTTTGGCAGCTCCGCGCAAGTTCACTTGAGCCAGCTCTTAAGGCTTTTATCTTTAAAGCCAATGGAGATAAAAAGTTCAGGAGGCCACGGAGATGCAACCTAAAGCTGCCCCTCTGAAGTGGCAGGCTCCAGATGAGCGAGGGAGCAGCAGTAGCCGGTGCCTCAGTGCTTTCACCAAGGGATCCCTGGCCCTGCCACGTCCGCGGCAGGATTTGCCCGCCCAGCAGCATCCCAAAACCCCAGCTTCTGAGGAGAATCTGCTCACAAACATCATCTGTTTCCAAAGGATGGCTTGTGCTGGGGTGAAATGAAACAAGTCCAGTTGTTGCGTTTCTTTTTCCCTGTGGAGCAGGTTCAGGCCAAAGAAATTTAACCGCTACTCAGCTGTTTTCTGCTGACATCGCTTGCATTCCTCCCTCTTCTCAAATAACATTTGGAACTCCCTGCCAGATAGTGCAACTTGATATATGCCCTGATGATAGAGGGTGGAGGGGAGGAAAGTACATTGGCTAATATTTTTCCATTACAAATCTAAACGACCCAATCTACAGTTTAATCTGCAATAAAAACAGCAATTTCTGAAAGCTGGGTCACTGACTTGAGGCCAACACTCGTACCTGAAACCTTTATCCGCAGATGACTTTAAGAGGCTGTGATAAAATTGCCATCAGTGCTATTTCCAAGCTACAGCTTTTGAAGCCACCCACCCAATGGATTCTGAGCCCCAGACTCGTGGATCTGGAGACAAGATGTGACCCTACTCAGAGCTGGCAGCGGTCACGGTGCCAGCAGCCTCATTCAGCCCCGAGGAGATTTTTCCTTCCCAGGTACCTCAGAGATCCTTCAGTTGTTGAAAAGGATGGTTTGCCTTTCATGAACTCAAGTCTCGGTGGCTGCCACCAACGGAGGAAAAAGCCAGCATTTACCACACAAGGGTTTTCCTATACTAATGGCAGGAAATACCACAAATACCAGGATGAAATAAAAATCCACAGCCCCTCCAAATGCCACATGAATTAGCAAGGTAAGGGCTTAGAATTTCTGGTATTTAGATGTCAATGCTCCTCTATGTGTTTGGAAATTCGGGGGTTTATTACTGCCTTTTATCCACAAATATAAATTCGGCTATTTTTGTCTCCTGATCACAACAGCAGTGCTCTCAGTGCTAATATGTTTCAAAAATACGCAATGGGAATGATATGTCAGGAAAAGAAGAAAACACAGTTTTGGCTTTGCCTCTGCTGTGCAAGAGAGGAAAGACAAAGTCCTTTCCTTTCTGTGGGGACTGAACTATGCTGGGATATTTGGTCCATTTACTTTACCAACTCCCTGAGCTTCTCTCCCAGGGCTGGGAGAACAAAAATATGAGAAATTTTACTCCAACATCAGCTGGCCCGAGGACAAGGAGGACAGAACCCTCTGAGGGAAGGAAGTTCCCCAGGGGCTCACAACTAAGAAGTATTTCAGCTGTAAAAGCTTTGCTCTCCCCATCACCACAGCCATGGCTACTGGACATGCAGCTGGAGCTCAGCCCCTGTGAGCTGCACAGACCAGGACGGACAGACGGCCCCTTTCATTCCTCACAGCCCAGGATTAGTGACCATTTGTCTGGCTGTACGTCCTAGAGATGGAGTCTGAACCCTGGTGCAGACACCAAAAACATAAACGTCCTCAGGCTAAACAAAACCCTTAGACCACAGCAAGTTTCCACTTTTTCTATAACTTCAGCATTTATCACCTAATCTAAATGATACCACCACTAATCTGATTTATTCTGCGATCACCTCTCACTGGGTCCAGAGGCCAAATGCCACTGGAGCGTGACAGAATGTGCCAGCAATGAGTCCTGGGTCCACCCTGTCCCCTTACAGGCTCCTGAGGGCCCCAGCTCACACTGCCAGAGCCTGCTGGCCTAACCTGATACAGACATTGCTTCATTCCAAGCAGTCACTAAAACATCCCTTTGTAAGGGATTTCCAAAGTATATTTATCACGAGGTGTTCTCCAGTCCTTCACCCCTATGGGGACGTTCTTGGAACAGCCAAAATTCAGTTCTCTCTACGCCTCAGAGTCAGGAGCTAACTTAGTTGGCTTGGAGCTTGTACGAATAAATCAGCTTTTAGAGGGGATGAAAGAAAAATGTGACAGAATTTGGTCCTTCTCATTCAAAAGACCTTATCTAGCAGCAGAGGGTGCGAGGAGGGCAGATTCACCTTCAACATGATAATCTCCTGCTAGCTCTCCTTACAGCATTCCCAGCTCCTGCCCTTCACTGGATGCTGAGCACGAATGTAGGAATGAATCACTGCTGATCTTGGCAAAATACCAGTCTCCCTCCCTTTGCTCCAGCTTGGAATAATCCCAATTTTCCAAATGGCTTCAGTGAATCCAGGATTTAAGTTCAGCTATTAAAAAGTAGCGGGAACCCATAAATCACAGGCTTTATATCAGTGAGCTCTTTGATGCATTTAAAACAATTACTGGGGAATATATGATCTTCCTAAAAATAACTATTTATGTGAACACCAAGAGAGAAGCTACTGTCAAAACAGAATACATGGACAATCCCATCTCCACCCTCAACCCTGAAGGCAGGCACGAAGACTCTCTTCACTCTATTTTGCTGCTCACAGCTGTATTAGAATTGATAATATGCCGAAATGACACATGCTTATGATGATGTTAGAGCAGCATAAAAATTATGCAGTAAATTAATGTATGCAGCAGATTAATGTATGCAGTAAATTAATGTATGCCTGCTTTCAAGGCCAAGAGGGTGGAGATCACCAGTCCATAGGAGGTCATTTTTTTCACCCATAATATTGCTCACAGAATGGCTTGTAATTACAGACTTTCACACACCGGGCTTGTATCAATGGTGACATTTCCTTCCTGCCATGGATATGGACACAGGAGTGCTGGATCAGGCAGAAAGAGCTAATCTAGAAGCATCTCAAAGAAGAAAGCAGATTAATTCATTCTGCAGTCAACACCTTGCCAGAAATTTTTACCAGCAGAAATTTTCCAGCCTGCAACCCACAATACTGCTCTGCCATATGCAGTTTTCAGCTTCTGCTGCTGTTGTTTTCAGGTTTCCAGGAGTGCTACTGGTCTGTCACCAGAGCGTGACAGGGTCTGTGTAGCACACGGATGTGGTTCCCACAGCAGCAGAAATGGGAGTTGCCATCTCTGCTGCACATGTGGTGTCAAAACATGACTTGTATTAATGAGGTTTTGGAGCAGAGAACAGGCTTTTCTCACAGCTGCCCCACTGAAGAGGTTAGAGCACACCTACCACCTGACCCCAGTCAGGACAGGGCAGGAAACCACACACCAGAAGTACATCAGCTCCAGGTCACAGGAAGCACCTGTGGCACCAGATGCTGCTCCTGAATATCTGCAGTGGCAACAGGAACACGGAACCTCTCTGCTCTTACCAGCTCTTTTGCAAGAGCCTGGGCCAACACAGCTTCTGCCACTGAGGTGACCCCTGTCATTAAATCCACCCAACCTGCCCCTTGTCTCTGAAACCCACCCCACTGGTGGTGGTGTGTGATGCCACAGAGCTGCTCTGGTGACCCTACAGAGCACATCCATGCTTTCCTGTGGATCCTACAGGCTGCAAAGCCGTGCTGAAAGAAAAACCCTGCCTCATGGATGCTGGGACCACAGAGACACTCCAGCCTGCAAGGAAGGCTTTTCCCTCAATGGTTAGAGCTGGCTGGGACAGGAAGAGGGAGCTCTTCCACTGTCCCCTGCAGAAACCCAAACACAAGGACATTCCTGAGTTTTGTCCTCTCCTTCTCCATCTTTTGTCTTCGCTCTCACAGCCCCAGATCCCTTCATCTTCTTTTACTGCTACTTCCCCTTCCCCAACAAAGGGCACATGGCTGCCGAGCTGGCGGTTCTGTGGTCCTGCTGACATGAGGCTACCAGGGAACAGAGGCTCAGAGATAACCTGGTGGGGGGCATCCAGCTCCAACTGAACACAAAGCTGGGAGTAGGATTCGCTGTAGAGAGCACTGAAAATCTTTGGGTTTGGCTTCCTCATGCATCAAACTCTTGACTCTCTGCTCTGTGTGCACGAGATGAACGTTATTGGTACAACCCACTTAGGAAACCTCTGAAAAAGATTCAGCCACTGCAGCATGATGAGGGAAGATGTCTTGATTTAAGAACACAGACATTACTAGAAAGGGAGAAAAAAAAATAAAAGGGTCCCTTACTGTTCTGACATATCAAAAGGAGACTAATGAACCACCAGTTCATAGAACGACCCTGCTCTTCATTTCAGAGCCAGGCTGGCCTTTTGTGTTAAGGACACTGAATAACAAGAGCAAGAACAAACAGAAAGAACCCTTTCCCCCTGCCCAAAGTAAATCCTGAAATGAAATAATTTAAAAACTACACCCTTCTGCCCTACTTTAAGGTCCACATAAGAACAGATGAAAAGTTTTGTTCCATTGGCAAAACTGAATCAAGGCTTTTGATCCTCAAAGATCTCTTAATCGCTTTGCACATCGGTTCTTTTCATTATTTCAAACATACTTGAAGACAGACACTTTCCTCTCTCCCTTTTTTTTCCTTTTTTTTTTTTTTTTTTTTTTTTAGACTTCTGTGTTTGGGCCATTTCCCAGCCAACTCTGTCAGGATGGCAGACAGCTGTTTGTTCTTTACTCACTGTGAGTTTCAACATATACACACGTTGATCTGCATTAGCAAAGTCCAAAAAAGCAGAATCCTTGCCACCAAAAGTGTTCTAGCTCACAACATCCACCTCTTCGCCCTTCTGGTGCTTAAGAAAAGTTCCAAGGAAGATTATATGCTTCTGGTTAAAAAAAGAAAGTAGTTGTTGGTGGGATGATTGCTGGGTTTTTTAAAAGCTCCGCTCAGAATTGGAGTCTCCATCACATCAAACTGAACTTCAATCAAGGTTTTTCAACAATTTAATGTCTTAGCAATTCCAGGAAGTCAAATCCAGCAACAAATCACCAATTCTTAAAAAAACCAAAACCACAGGCATAGAATTTACATTAACCCAGGGCATCTTAACACCCCTGTGAGATAAGTCCAGATAACCAGAGGCAGAGTTTTCCAACAAATACATGTACAGCATCCTTTGGTTTTTTATTAAAATCTTAATCCTGGTCTTGCAGTCACGGCCCAGCTGAACGGGCAGAGACATTTCCTGAAGCGAAGACCATTCCCTGCTTGTGCAAGACTTTGCAACGAGCAGGCTCCCAAAAATTAGACAACAAATTATGGACAGGAGAGACGGGAGGCGGAGTGAGAGTTGGCCAGCTCACGAGCCATCAAGGGGGATGGATAACATCAAAAACAAACTCCACCTGGAAAGCTGCATGTAGGCAGCAGAGCAGAGCAAGTTTAATGCGTTTGGAGCCTGAGGCATTGTTTAGCAAGTGGGTGGATGCTTTTTGAGCCAACTTCATCTACCCAAATGGTGTCAGAGCCATTGTAAACTGCCTTGTTAAATTATGGTCACAAAGCAATCCAGAGCTGAGGAGGGCCAGCAACAAAAGGCTGCACAACACAAAACGGGCACATGCTACAGGAGGCAGGTAATGGCAGCACCTGCTCTGCAGGAAACCTTCCTCACCCTGCAGGCAACACAACTAGGGACAAGAGGACACTGTTTGCATCTCATCTGGGCTACCTCAGCCACACTCCTCCAGGTTTCCTTGTCACTAACAAGAGGAAAGAGTCTTTCTGCTGGGTGTCAACAGATCTGACTTGGACTTCTGCATGCAGCTGTCAAACAGAGCAGGCTCCCCCAGCCTCCTCTGCCTTGACTCCTCATTTTTTTCTTGCATTTGTCCCTTAAAGGCAGGGGAAGTCTGTAAATAAATACAGTACCTCGCCCCACAGTGCTTGTACTGATAGCTGAGCTTTCAGATTCAGCCACAGTAAAGCACCATTTAGACCCTGCTCATTTATTCCACTGCACCAGATGAGTCAGATGAAACACAGCTGAGACCACACCAGCCATCACTGCCCCACAAACCACTTCACTGGCCTCAAAGAGAGATGAAACCCCCAGATCCCTGCCTGACAAGTGTCCTGCCTGCAGCCCTGGGGGTGTCTGGAGCCCAGCTCCAGCCCACACGGACCTCACGGGCACTGGACATGTCCACACGGCCGGAGGACAAAGCAACCCCGGGGAGAGGAGCTTTCTCCTCACCAATTTTTAGGAGCAAACCACTGCCCAACATAACAAGCATGTTTTCCAGTGTTCACCAGAGCATAAAGCTTGACAAGAGAGGACTAAAAGGAAACCAGGAGCCACCTCCCGACCAGTTTTCCATAATGGGAATACCAGACATGGGTTGGCAGCTGGTGTGTGGCAAGAGAGAGCTGCTCATTAGGGCCTCCCTGAGGACAAGGCTCCCTCATCTTCACAGCCATGGCGTTTCTCACTGTAGGTGCCTGACATTTTGCAACACTTTCCTGCACCTCAGTCCCACATCAGTCACAAGTCACAGCCAAGTTCTGCACTTTGCATGGATTTCTAAATATTGTACCTACAGTGTCCTGCTGCTGGCAGGGTAATTTCCAGTTCTGCCCTTCCCAGTGCGTGTTGTAATATTAAACTTTATTTTACTTGGCAGCCAGAGCTCACTTTTTAAGCAGCTGTGAGCAAAAGACCCCTCAAGTGATGCAAATAAACATAGTTTTATTTTTAATTTGTAAATTAAAACAAACAACTTGTGTTCCAGGCCGTGCAATCCACATCTACCTCCATAAAACCCCACACAGAGTAAAGGAGACCTTCTGGCCTCTCCAGTGCTCTGAGAAGTGCCTGGTTTTACCCTTAATATTCCACACTGATAAGGACAGAAAACTTTTGATGCATCTCTGAGTCCTTTTTGCATAACCCCCTGAAATCTGAGGCCTGCTGTGCAGACTATGGTTTCCACTGAAATGAAAGTCCAAGTGAGCAGGAGATAGGAATTAAACCCAGAGCATAGGTTTGGCCTACAGAGAACGGAAACTGTAGAGTAGATCTGACTAGATTTTGTCCACGGTCTTACTCCTCCAGGTTTGTAAAGACCACATTTGAGAACTAACTCCCAGCAGCAGCAGCAGCAGCAGCAGCAGCAGCAGCAGCAGCAGCAGCAGCAGCAGCAAGCTGCTGTTTCCCCAGGAACAGCAAGTCTGAATGCCCAGTAAATTTTTATCCTCATTGCTGATGGCAGTGGTTTTATTTCTGACAAACTGAAACCACTGAAGCCCAGCACTAAAATGCAAGTTGGCCATACCTCACCCAGCGTGGCTCCCTGGAAACACAGGAGTGACAGAGAGACCGAGGCGGTGTCTGCAGGCCTGGCGTCAGCGCGCTGCCACGCCACACACAGCTCCAGGAGCAGCAGCAGCAGATGGAGGAGGATTGTTCAAATGGCAGAGCTGGGCCTTCCTTCGGAGACATACGGCTCTAGCAACAGAGGAAAACAACCAGTGGGGAGGTTTGAGGAGAGCAGTCCTGGAACACATGTGAGAAACAAATGCGAGGCTGAGCAGGGGCTCTGGAGCTCTTGTTGTTCCTGGCATGGCACTGCGTTGGATACACAGGGTCTTTTTCAAGTAGGACCAAGTTTAAATGAAACACCTGAAGAGTGACTATTTCAAACTACATCCTCAAGATAGAGGAGATAGCCAAAAGCCCGGTCCTGCAGTCTCTGGCACAGCACAGGTCTCTGCGATGAAGTAAAACCCAGAAGGTGAAGATGCACCAAGCATGCACAAAGCTTCCAACCTAGATGTGCCCACACATGCTGCTGTACTACAGAGAGGTGCCAAGAGCAGAGCTTTTCGAGTTAGAAAGGCACACAGGCAGGCAATGAAAGAACTTCAGATTTGTGCTAAGTTCCCTTAGCATATAAACTATATCTACTATAAATATACACACGATTTATTTATATGTAGTAAAGGCACAAGGGCTCAGGAGCACTTGGCTCAGCTTGAGTTTATGTCCCTCCCACAAGCTTTCTGCAAAGGTTTGGGAAACCTTCTGCTCCTGTCTTCCTCTGGGTTGGGTTGCCACATTTGTAAAATAAAAAAGTCAATCCTTCACCTGTCTCTGGTTCAGATCCACTTGCGTCAGCATTGGTATTGATGGAACAATTCAGATCACCAGTTTCTCTGTAAGCTAAATGCTGGTACCAATGCATGGTGAGGAGCTGCCATTCTGCTACTTTTCCTTGAGACTGATTTGGGTTACTGTGACTGGAGGAAAGAAGAGGAAAATCACAGTGCAAATCCATCAGCTCAGGATATCATGGTGTTCTGAAACCAATCAGTGCAACTGGGTGCGTCAAACAGCTTCGCTGTGAGTTTGGAGATATGAGGGCAGAGTTTTCATGAGTCCCTCCTGCGGATGCTGTAACTCAGAAGATTGTTTCCAGTACCTCTGCCCACCAGCTTTTCCCAATTCAGCCCATTGCTTGTGGGAGATTTGTGCAAGAAGCCAATCTGCTATTCTAATGCAACTCAAAGCCAACTCCTTTAGCGGACAAAATACAGTCAGAGCAAATTTCATATCTGCTTTCCCAAGGTCCCTTCTCTCAAACAAATAAACAACAAAAAAAAAAAGTTTATTTTTATAGAGCTTGGCTTAAAAAGCCAGACTTGGAAATGTACTGAGTGGAGCAATTCTCCAGCACCACCCAAAACTAGCCAGCAAAGGAAAGCTCGCCAAGGCTGTTAATTTGACGGCTGGGGGGGAAACGAAACCTATTGCTGCCATCTGCACAAAGGAAACAGAGGCAGAGCAAAAACCCTGCTGTGTGAGCAGAAAGAAAGGTTCAGCACAGCAGAGACAACACAAACCATATGAGACACTTGTTAAACCCCCTCCCTGCTTATTTTTCCACCACTAAAAGCTGCAGGACAATGATCAATCTATTCAAGAGAAGCTTCAAACAAGACCCCCAGGACCATCAGCGGTGCAGGTCTCTGTTTTCCTACAGATTCTGGCACATGAAGGCCCTGCTCCCTGGTAAATCTTTAAGACAACATGAATAGTTTGCATACTCTGAGCCCCACAGATGGTTTGGATCTAAAGACCTTGTGCAGACTGCAGTGGTCACGAAACCCATCCTCACAGCGAGAATTTGGGATGCACCACATTTTCACTGTTGCTTGTACTGTTGCTCAGTTTGTGAAACAGAACAAACATGCGAGCTTTTAAAAAATAAAGTCAGTTGGAAAGGAACTTGATCTAGTGTGAGCTCTTTGGTTCAGCTCATTTCACCCCAAAAGTAAGCGTGGCTTTCGTGTGGGCTATTTCCCAGGTGAAGAAACCCTGCTCTGGTGGGGGTTAATCTGCAATCACCTCTATCTGTGGCTCGGGCCCCTACAGCTGCACCAACATCTTGGGCTGGAAAGCTGGCAGGAATACCTTGGTAGTGCACCAGGAGGCTCTGGGAATTTCATTACATTTTCCACTCACCCAGCGTGTCTCCGGAAGGCCATCTACGGAAGAGAACAGAACCAGCGTGTTGCCGCCCAACCCTCTGGAGTTTCTCCTTTCACACCCACTGCCAAAGCACAAACACCCTCACCCCAGGCCAGATTCTGATCTGCTTTATACAGCAAAACCCAAAATCCACTAATATCAGCTACAGGCTCTTGCTGCAACATCTACTGACCAGCAATCCCAAGGGGGACAAGCCCTCCCTTCCTGCCTTGCAGCAGTGCTGAGCACTGATTCTCCATTGCTTCCAATTGAAGTTACAAGGAAAAAAAAAACCACTTCCCAGCACTATCCCTGGAGCAGAGGGACTGGCACCCCCCGTTCCAGGCCGGATAGAGGCTCCAGTACATGTTCAGGCTTGTTGCAGCCTGTCCCTCAAATGACACTTGCAGTAGCACTCGGGCACTTTTCACTTCAGCTTTGAAAGAAGCTGCAATTCGCAGAGCTGGCAGGGGCAAGGGGTGAAGAATTTATCGGCTCTGCAGTTCATTTTAGAGAGGGCACACACAAAATGCAGCTCAGCTGGATTCATTCATCTCCTCATCTGAGCAGATGTGAGGATATCCGGTGACCTTGCTGAAAACAGACTCACCTGGAGAGATTCAGAGATTTGTACTGAAACCAGAACTCTTCCAGAGAGAGAAAAGTTTGCACAATTCTCCTTGCAAGCAAAAAATCCTCCTGCAAATAACAGACCACCAGCAGGGTCTCACACACAGAGAAATCTCTGTATTCACAGGATACAGAGAATTTCCATGGGAGCCAGAAAGAGGAAGAAAAGGTGTAAGACTCAGGAGCCCTGACTCCATGCCTGGTAAAGACCCTTCCCTCCTTACAGGAGGATGTATGTCACTTTTTCAGTATGCTCACAAGACCTGGGGGACACCCAAGCAGACATCCTGCCCCGGGCGCCAAAATGTCACTGGGCAGACTAATGAGGGGTTTGGAGTAAGAGTGTCTCCTCCAGATGTGTCCAGGAGAGACGTGGCACCCCGTGCGCGAGCAGCCTCAGCGCTGTGCCCCGAGGTGACGGACAGCTGTGGCGTGAGCAAACCTCTCTCAGCAGGACTCTCTAACTCCAACTTAAAAACTGAGCTTCTGTTTCAAGTCAGATTTTCCCCTGATGTGCCTCATCCTGCCCAGAGACAAAAATAGAGGAAGTGAGAAAACAGACCTTTATTACCAACTGCAATCCCCACTGCCCAGCAACCAGCTCTGTGCTCCCTGTCAGCCTTGCATAAAGAGAAAATAATAAAACCAACAGCCCGCACTGCCCACAAAATAAAATATAGACAGCATGAGCCTTTATGCAGCTCAGTCACCACGTGTCTGCAAGCTGAGCAGAGGAGAGCTGCAGTCCTTGTCCTAGACGCTGTCTAACCTCTGCTCCGGCTCTGAACGTGCTTCAGGAGGTGACCACAACCGTGTCATTAGGTAAACTGGGCCTCCTGTCTGTCCTGCTGGATAGGATGACCCCTTTCCAGGATTCTTCATTATTTACCTACACATAGTAGACCATTTGTAATTTATTTTTTTCCCTGCTGGAAAGGAAAACAAAAGGCAGTGGATTCAGTGGTGAGGATAATGCAATAGCTCCATCAGGATTAGGCTGCCAGGCTGTGTGCAGTTGTGGTGGGGAACATGAGGAGGGCTGCAGGCTGCTCCTGGCATCGCCGACCATAATTACCCCTAACCAGATCATGGTTACGCCCTGTTCCCTGCAACACTTGGGATTTCCAGATTGAAACACATCTCAGGCAGATACAGAGCCCGTTTCTGTCCTTCCTAATGTCCACAGCAAGGCTTAAGGGTCCCTAGTCCCCACAGGACTGCTTATGCAAACCTGGTATTTAACAAATGATTTGGATGAGCTAAAGTAAACAAGCAATGGAGACACCATGGAAAACAAAGGAGCAGTTTTAGCTGAAGGAGTAAGTTATGCCTTCACAGTATTTTATGAGGAACACATTAGCCCTGAAGGAAAAGTGTGATAAATCTCAAGTCAGTATATAACAGATATGAGAACAGCTCCCCAGACCACCAGACACACCCACCTTCTCCCCATCCATGGCCTTTAAAGAGAAAGGGCAAAACGTCTTTAACTGTCTCCCATCTCCTCTTTGCCCCTGCCCTGCAACAGCCCAGGGCAGCAGTGCAGTCTCCAGCACTCAGTGCCCTGCATGCGGCCCTTGGGCACACAGAGCAGCACTGCTGGCTCTCAGCACATCCCTGGGGACAGAGCAGCACCTCCCTGCTGGGCACTGCCTGTGACACTGGAGCCCCGGAGTCTGGGCTCTGGGGAGCACGTTCAACCTCTGGCATATAACCCTGCCATCCGATCTGCCCGTTCCCGTGGGCCACCCCTCCCCGCCTCCAAGGCTCCCTACCCTGGGCACCAGCTAACCCACCTGCTCGGAGCTGTTAGCTGCTCAAGTGTGCTCCTTTAACATGGAATTTATCTGCAGTTTCTGGGATGCTGGCACTGCCTGCCTGCCTAGGATGGGCAGGGTCAGTGAGATGAGAGCCTACTGGAGCTGCTGCAAAAACAGGCCACAGTCCAGTCAAGCATTAACCCCCAGGACTGCTCCCAAACCCGGCAGCAACAGCCCAGCCAGGAATTTGAAAGGCAGCGAGATGTTCCCACAAACAGGCCAGCCCTTTGGCAGATGGGGGCAGGAGGGCCAGGGCGGCACACAAACACGAGCTCTCATAAGGCCATAAAGAGCTTCTGTTTCCCCACACACTGCAGCAGCGGCGAGGCGGAGGCAGGGAAAGCAGCAGTCCCGGGCCACGTGGCAGGTCAAACCACCGCCCAGTTTGTTGGCATCCTCCAAAGTTTAAATACGCTTTGAGCCAGCAGTGAATCATCCCTGGCAGGTAAGAATGATATTAATTTATGACATGCCAAGTGCAAGCAGATCTTTTGGTGTCAGTCCAATGGTTTTAGCCTTATTAACACACGGCGATGGCTCAGGTTGCAGCTGCGCACATTAAACTCTGGCAAGTGGCATTTTAAACAATGACAAACTTCAGAACAATCACTCCACATATGGAGCCAGGCCAGGCAAAACTAAAGGGTGACAGAATAAAGGTCAAGGGGGGGAACCTGTTTGTCTGGGAGAGGAACAGGTGGCCCGCTTGGGCTGCTGCAGGGTCTTTGAACTGTCTGAAGGACACAGCCAGGGATCATTTTAACCCATTAAGCTGCTTAAACCTTCCCATACACTGGTTTGAACCCCGAGAAAGCATTAAATCTTAAAGAGCTTAGTAATACATCTTTAGGAAAGCTCTCCCCTGTGCTTATGCATGCAGAGTGCACATGCTGCACTGTGGACAGGCACATCCTTCCCGTGACAGCAGGACTCCTCTGGCAGCTGAGCCAGATCCCAGCAGCTAAAACACAGAAAGCTTTAAAGTAAAGCCCTGCACCAGAGCAGAATGTCACACTGAGACACAGACAACAAGGGGAACACGTCCCCATCACCACCGTGCCACCCAGCAGGCCCGAGGACACTGTCAGAGAGAAAAACATCTCCTTACCAGCTCCTCCCTCAGCAGCTTCATACGGGACACGGAGCAAACTGCGGCTGCCGAGACCTTGGGTTGTGCCCATGGAACTCAAATCACATCCAGCAAGGAGGGCTGTGACAGACGGTGACTTCTGAGGGCAGCTTCTTACCTTAACACCCAGGCAGAGCAAAGTCAGTCCAAACCATTCCTGTCAGCTGTGTTTGCACCAGAAAGTAGGATGATGGAGACATGAAAGACATTTTCATGGCAGGAAACGTAAATATTCCATGCCATGTTTCAAAGCTGTATTTCTCAATTTGAAAAAACATCAAAATAGTTTTTTTTTTTAAAGTGTCAAAAGCCAGATGTTTCAGAATAAAACAGCAGAATAAGACCTGACATGTAACAATGTTTTCCAATGCAGTGCTTCCAAACCAGCTGTTTTCACAATTTTTCATTTGCCCCCTCTCCACCCAGTCTTATCCTTGCAAACAGAATTTTTTATTTTTCCAACCAGGTACTTCCCAAAAGAAAGAATTTTGAGCAATAAATCAGATCTTGTTAAATAAATACAAGGATTTAGCTACACACAAGATCTGATCCAAAACAGAACAGGGTGTAAATTTACAAAGAAATAGTTCTCTCAGATTTAAATACCAGGTGTGAGGATATATTTATTCCCAAATGAAATTAAAGGAATTAAATTCTTTCATAACAAGGCACTTTTATTCTGGAAGAGGAGCATCCACATATGAAATTAATCAAGAATAGCTCAAGCCACACTAAGGTCTCAGGCTACTGACTGTAAATGAAAACAGTAAATTCATTCTGCCTCTTGCAGTTTCTTGCTACATAACACACCAGATCCCCCTGGATAAATGTTCCTGTAAGTAAAAGACCAGTCCCAGCATGTCTGCGAACACCTCATGATAATACTTCAATGAGATGGACTGGAATCAATATTTTTCATCTTGGCAGCTCGGGGCCAGTGAGCAGGAGCTGGGCAGGGCAGGCAGCCAGCGCGACACCGGCGCGGCAGGGAGGGCAGCTGGCACAGCACTGACCTGGAAAGACATTTTGAGCTAGTAGGTATCAGTTCCTGCACCATCTGAGCCTCCTGGAGGGAGGAGGGAAAAAGGAGATAATTAAAGAGAGGTTTTCAGTTCGAACCTTCTCCCAAGTATCTTTATAGGGATCAGACAGAAGTTTGGCTACAGTTTAGACAGAGCTACTGGAGAAATTCGAACCCCCATGTTTCATAATGGAGGCTTAAGAGCCAGGATTAGATACTGCTAGATCTAAAAACCTGATACAAAGTACTGATTTAATATACATTAATTCATGAATTCAAGTTAGCTATCCCTCAGTTCATCTGCAGCCAGAACAGAACAGGTATTTCTGATCCAGGTTATTGTGCAGCAATGTGACTAGGTGGTGTCTCTGATGGAGCACAAGCTTGTGTCACTGTGCAGGTAACAAACTGCTTTAATAATGGTCATAACAGGACCAGAGCAAGAGTCTGTTCTCCAACCAGAGAGCAGAACAACGTTTCCTGGTCAGGAGTAAAGACTGAAGGAGGAAACAATGGCTGTTATTTACAACCACAGAGCCAGAGAAACAGAAGAGGCATTACACTGTGAAGAGTAATGAGCGTGTCACAAGTATAAAATCAATCTTAATTCTACAAAGATGTAAGATACAACTAAACTCCCTATCGAGCAGTTATTCCATTTTTATAGAAACAAAGATATAGAACAGTAAGGTGTGAATACAGAGAATAATTAATCTTGGTACTTTCAGACACGGGGATCTCTAACTGCCTGGACAACCCACTGGTTTTCATTCTAGCACTTACCTGGAATTCATATAGGAGACCTTGCCAGCCCTACTCCAAGCCAGGCTTTCTAAAGAAAGTTAAAGCTGTTTTTCTTGGTAATTCTTCTCTTCATGTATCATCTCCATTGATTCAGCTTTTGCAAAATGAAATTGGAGAGCCAACAGAGACATAGAAAACAGAAAGGTGGCCAAATTCAAGCCCATGCTCAGACTGCTTCAGAACTTCAGTGCCAGCAAAGCAATCAGTTATCACAAACTGACCCAACAGCATTCAGCTTGATTCTTCTAATTGCTTTAACAATAAAAGTCAGTGGTTAGAACTCTGTAGTAAAAAGGAAATCTACTAAGATCGAAATAATAGCTACAAGTGCAGAATTTTAGGAGTTCAAAGCACAAGAAAACCAAAACCAGGCATATTTGATACAACTAGTTCATATTTACCCCACTGGTTATCTTCTTCAATTTAGTTTTTCATGAGATCCAGGCAACATAGTCAGCATCTTCAGACCATACCTGCATTTTATGATGAATTATGAGCTCATTTCTCATTCCTAAACAAAATGCTAGTGTTCCCAGTGGACCCTACGTATACCAAAATGCATGCTAACAACGCTTTTTTTTTTTCTTTCTTAATCAGATAGCCTGATTTGCTGTTACAATAGTGCACTTAGAGACCATTCACAGTGCTGATCAATAAACAAACACAGTATTGCATTTTTTATTACAAGAAAGCTCTCTCAACTGATCTTGAGGGAAAAAAACCCCAAAAGCTCTCCTAATAACTTTGTGAAGTTCACAGCAAATGACAGCAGAACACCTTGGGGTGTCCTGTGGCAGGGCCAGGATTTGGATGATCCTGACAGGTCCCTCCCAGCTCAGCATATTCTGTGATTTCATGGCCAGTCCTCATCACGTGGCTGGAGTCATATTTAGCACCAGGACAGGGCTCCATGAGTGGCAGCTTTCTCTGGCAGAAAGAGCCAGTCAATATTTACATTCCTCATGAACATACAAAAGAGCATCAGGATACTTGAGAAATTAGCCCTTGATTGCCACTTGGAAGGCATCATCAGAAAGTCAAATCACTTCAGCATCTCCAACAAGAGAAATGCTTCAGTTCTTGAGACTCGAGATCTCTCACAGATGTGTCAAGGTCTTTGCCTGGGAGCAGGAGATGTCTGAAGGGCATAATGGGTGCTGAAAGAGCCTGACGTGAGGGGTTTCTTCTTTAAAATGTGAAAAGATAAAAAAAGCGTATGGTCAACTCCTGCTTTCCTTCTTTGCTGAAGCAGCAGACAGAAATCTGATAGACCTGAGCCAGCTACAGAGAAATGCTTCGGGATTCTTCGGGTGTGATTCTTCGGTGCAGGACAGGGAGGGTTCTACTGTAATGTTAAATTGTTGCTGAAGCTGGGGGACACAGATGCAGCGGGTTCAACTCGGCTCTCAAGTTCCCAAAAATGTCACCACAGAGAACAGCCCTAAATCTTGGCTTAGAAGTCACAAAACATCCAGTGCCTTTCCAAGTGAGATCTCAGCTCCTCTCACTTCCTGCATACAATAGCATTATTCAGTCACTGAAGTTTCCACTTAGCTTGCATTTATGCCAAGTACTTTTAATTGCAAAGGAAAAGGATGTTCAGCTCTCCCATTTCTTTCTTTCTAATTCGTAAGGGACACATCAGTGGTTGGTAAAAGTTATAGGTTAAGGATTGTTCTCCTATTTATTAAGGGACTCACATCCTTCCTCCTGCTGCCAGAGGTTACCTCCGTTGGCAAGGGTAGGAAAAGTTACCTTGGCACTTGTAAAAGACAAAAAGGGCAGATCATTGTAAGCTAACTACCAAGCAGGCTTCAAAGAAGCCCAGACAGCACCTAAACCTGCAAGGTTTGCAACTGATCTGAGTCCCCTTGGCCACCACAGGTCTCACTGGGGAATGAATACTGAGTATTCACCCCCTACACTCACAGGAATCCAGACAGCATCCAGCTCAAAGAACTCATCACAACATGGAGAGCAGCAGCTTTGACTGAAGCAAAATGCTGCATAGCAAGGAGCGAAACAACTGGAAAAACAGATGCTTAATTTCTACTTATTTTTGGCAGCCTTGGTCCTGTGTTATCTGTTAAACGAGGAAAAAAAGCTGCTGAATGCAGCTTAGTAAGGAATCCATGAAGCACAGCCTCATCTATGGACTACCAGGGTGGCAATACAGCCCTACTGAAACTTAATTTTCCTTTTGATCACTCCGTGGAAGGGTCTGAAGTAACGGTTCCATATGGGTTTTGTTCCTATTATGCAAGATCTGATGAACTACATTGTCAGAGACAAAGGGATTAAATGAATTGAAGTGGTGTTTTTGGCTTGGGAGTGTTTTTAGTGTCTTCACCCCACCTCTTCAGCCTTGGGACAAGAGACTTATTAGCTAATTACCATGCAAATGAACTGAAATGTAAATGAAGTGCTACATTCTAACATAGCTTAATAGTCCCAGGAGCAAGAATTTAGTTAATTTTAATGAACAGTTATTCTATCCAAAAATATAGTTTATTAACAAGCACATACAACAATCACACCACTAACTTTAAATAAACCATCTAGCAAGCTCACCTTCACACTAAGTGACATTTGGTTAATACAGAGCAAGAAAGCAATGCACACATGTGCTTTCCACAGACACAGAATGAACCTCGGTTGCAAACCAAGTTCAAGTTATAATCCAAAAAAGGGCACAATAAAAGCAAAAGCAAAGAAGAAGACTTCACATGAACATTGCCATTTCTTTCCACCAGACCTTCGGTCTCTTACAAAATAGGTCTGTAGTACAAAAAAGTAATAAAAACTCTGGATCCAATTTATTCAGCCTCTTCCATCACAAGTTAACTATAACATTTTGCAACAACATGAGTAGTATTAAGAAGGAGGTAAGAGGCAAAGACAGTTCCATCTTGGAATTAGGGAAGCACAGCTGCAGACAGAGCAGCAGCCGTGGATTCTGGCGTCGTCCCCACTTTTGCAAGAAATACAAAGATGGTAACACACATTGTTCCCTCTCATCAATTAAAACTCGACCCATCATCCACTGACATCAGGGCAAAAGTTCTTCTGTTATCAGTGGTACTCTGGTGGGGCCAAAGTGGCCTTCAAAAGCCAGTTGTCCTCTCTAGTGACGGGTTTGTCACTCTCCAGTCTTCAGCTGGGCTGTGATGTCAGTAGAACCTGACACGCTGCTCCCACACGGGTGTTAGAACAGTCCTGAGCTCCCTTCAATGCCAGAAAAAGGGATTCAGCAGAATTCAACCATCTGCAGGAGCTGAAGCCAACTTGGCAATAAACGGCACCGCTCTGCTCAGAGCAACATCTCAACCTCACCACAATCAAGTCAATAGAAGGTTTGTAATGAACCGTGGTAAGAGCCCAGGAGAAGCATCAAAACAGAAAAATACACATTTCTTTCTATTAGACCTTGCTCTTTGCACAGGAAAGGGCATTTCTGATCCTCTGAGGGATGATGAGGAGGTTCCCAAGAACAGCGCTCCGAATGTAAAAGTGTCCACAGCAAAACCACTCAAAAGGATTTTTAAACAAAGCCAGAGATTCCTCTGTTTCCTTCGTGGCAGAACAAAAAATCTCTCTCTACATGAGGTTTGAGCTTTATGAACATGGCGCCTGTTATCACAACTGAAACAAAAATTATGCCTGCGATCCCTAATTATAATGCAAGTTAATCCTTACTTAGAAAAAATTTCTAGCAGTATCAATGGGTTAAAGACTTATTTTACCTCATTTCTCTCCTGCACATTTCTCTCTGAAATGCCCAGAGGAAAAAAACCAAGAACTTTCCCTGCTCCCACCCTAAGCAAAGAATTAAGATCCACTGTTTCGACAAAAAACCTTTTTAAATGGTCATTTTTTTCAACATCTGGGACACAGAAAAAAAAAATTACCTTAGTAGGAGCTAGCCTGACAAACCAGAGAAAGAAATAAAAAATTACCCAGAAATAAACCAATTAAAGAGAAGTCCAAGCATTGTGTCACCTTGAAAAACCAGTGATGCACAGTTCAATCAGCAACAAGCTCCCTCTCCCCTCTGCAATTTGCATAGCTGGCTCTCATGCTTGCTGGTTATGAAATACTCTTACTGCAGAACAACTTTAGAAAAATTTGGACAAGTGAGAATGGAGTTATTTTAATCTAGAAGAATATCACCAAAAGATACAGATGAATACAAACGCTGTTCATATTAAAAAAAAAAAACAACCCCAAAACATCAAACATAAATTTAAGCTGCATTCTCAGTCTATATACTGGCTTTCCCCTTCTTTGTTTTATAAAAATAGGGTATGACATTTCAGCTTCAATTGCATGTTAAAGTCATTTATTTATTGAACATTCCATTCTTGAAATATCATCTATTAAAGTGTTAGTTAAGATTCATCCTGCTTATAGAAGAGGCTAAATTTCTTCTGAACTGCACTTGGAGACAATAATAAAGAGACTGATACAGACTCAATAAGAAATAATTAGAAAATTGGAAGAAGAAAGAAAATAATAAATAATTATAATAATAAAATCAAGCTTTACTCTTCTTGACTCCTAATAAAACAAATGCTTTAGGTGATCACGACCAGATTTAACTCCAAAACAGTATTTACAGACTGAATTCAGATATAAACTGTGATTTCAAGTCTACAACTTGTTACGAAAAGAGGACAAAAACTTCCAAGAAAACATCTCTTCAAAGACAGAGGAAGCCACAGTAAAAATAACACTGAAAATTCCTGATCAGAGTCTTATATAAAAATTAACATCTGTAACACTACCATAGCTTTTATCACCTGCTTTCAAAAACGTGGATTCTGTCCTACACTCGCACATTTCTGACACAGACAGAATTGTACATGGGCAATCTACAGCTCAGCTCTGAGGTACTGAAGGAAAAGAAGAAAGCTGAAGGTGAGTTTTGCTGCCTCAGCAGTGCACCCTGTGGGGTGGCTGGGCCTGCTGGCATTCCAGCATGGACACAAACCTGGGAAACGACACAGACAGAAACCCAAAAGCACCAAGGCTGCTCGGACATGGCTCTTTCCCCTACTGCAAAGCAGATTTAATAAATGGGATTTATTTTAGAAAAGTTTCACAATTCTTAAGCAGTAGATGATACTTGCATTCCTGAAGGATTAAGTTCTACATTTCTTAATGCTAATTCAACTCTCTAAAACCAACCCAATAAAACCAGGAAAGATTTTTACAAGTAACATGCACAACCTAAAAATTCCACCCTCAAAACTGCCTTTTTGGTACTCTTTTAAGCTCTTAAGATACTCTATTTATTGAAGAGATGCCAGGAAGCCTGTAGAGGGAACAAATGCTTCTTTGGCAACAGGAAAACATTTTAATGCCTCCTGCCTTCAAAGTACGCACACCTCACCACAACATATGCTAATACACTACCAAATAAGTCTCTTTATCTTGCCATTTTTATAACAAACTGTTTCATTCATATCTATTTCAGCTTGTAACTACCTACTGCACAGAGCAGCACACTGTGCTAAATCAACAAGTGGTTTATACCTAAGAAATAGAAAGTTTAAAAAAACCCCAAATTATATTTAAAAAAATATTATATATCCAAAAACAAATCAAGAGGGGCTAATCATCTAGAAACTGTTTCAGTATAAAATCAAAATGTTTAGTCACGTAGGCATTTTGGGCCTTTTTTCAATCCTTTTATTCTTTATTTAAAAGGAACAAGATGTAACAAAAAAAGATTCCCACAAAGATGATGGTGAGTGGCGATTTGCACCAAATGTGCCATTAATGTATGAGAACAAATGTCCCAGCTCTTCTGTGCAGGTATCCACGTGTGCAAATATACCTGTGCATGGAGATACACACCTGCTCCTGGATTTTCAGCCTTCTCCAAGGCACACAATCCACTGACACACTTGGACAAATCAGCCAAATGCTGCATCTAGAAAAAGATCAAGACCAGCTCTTTGCAGATCTATAGCCTGCAACTGTAAAAATATAATAAATAAAAAGATTTACTATCATATTACTAGTTGGGTTTTTTCCAAGGGAAATTGATACTTCAAGTTGTCTTCTTCCTGAAGAACAAAAGGAGAACTATTTCTAAAAATAAAGCAATGAAAATAAAGAAAACACACCCTCACACATGCCAGAGCAAGAGCCCTTAGTGTAGGCACCAGTACCAGCCTTCACTGAAACAGGATCTTCGGTCTCCAGACATATCCTAGTTACTTCAATTAAATCACTGTGGTATTTAATGATATTAGAAAGATAGATCTGCTTTTAGCATGTGGATTTAAATACCACAGAGAACTGTCACAGACTTGGTATACAACTGGGATAACTCTGCTGGGCTAAACATTAAGAGGAGAGGGAGGAAAAATAAGGCTGAATTCTATGAAAAAGTCACTGGGATCCATCAAATGTTTCTGCAGGCTTACAGCAACACACCTGACTGCAGCTGTAGAGGGGAAGAGGACAGGGACAAACAAGTGAAAATGTGTTTGCCATAACTGAACTTTTTTTTTTTTTTCTCCTGTTAGAGGAATGCAACTGCCTGAAATGATGCAATGGGTCAACCTGAAATCAGGCACATTTGAAAAATACTGGAAATCCTGAAGTCAGAGCTCGTGAATGCGTTTGGTTTGTGTGCTGCCTCGGAGGAGAGAGAAGTTAATACTTTTAAAAGCTCGGTATTTACACTTCTGAAAAATTCCTGCAGTTCCTCCAGATTTGATAGGGCAGGATTTCAGTGCCTCAGAGTGTTCCTGACGGGGCACTTCTGCTGCTTTGGCACACGCACACACGGTACTCCAGTACCAGGGGGACACGGCATCGAGTGCGGCTCCGCTGGCAGCGCTCCTGAGGAGGTTGAAATGTTTATCAACTCAGTAGGTCAAAAGTCTGCAGACACTGGGTGGAGCAGCAGTATGCCACAAAACTAACAGTTGTCCTCCTAGGAGAAAAAAAAAAGAGAAGGGGAGGGGGGGGGGAACAGTTGTCAGTAAAGATTACAGCTCCTGGCACCATTCCACACAGACAATGTGCTGGTTTGGAAAATACGGGATTAGCCCATCTCCACAGCCCAGAAAAAGCACAGGTTCATTGGCTGTCTCTGAGTGCCTGACACCAAGGCAGGGAAACACTGCAGGGGTCCTCAAAACCTTCCTGGTTTCTTAATGCACTGGGTTTAGAGCAGCAGTGTGTGGTTTTTCTCTCTGAGCAGGGTGTGGCTGAGTGTCACAGCCAGCAGGTTTAGCAGCTGACAGGAAAATAGCTGGGCAGCCTCGGCCTCCCTCCTGTGTTTCTTAAATTACTGCATGAAATGACTGAAGGCCAGCGTCCTCCCTGGTTAGCAGAGTGAACAAGCAGATCTTCAGCAAGGATGAATGACAGGCAGTGCTGTCACCCCGTGCCACACAGGGCAGCAGGGATGGCACCGTGCAAGCGTGAGCCTCGCGCTGACCCTGCTCTGCCCAGCCTGGCAGGGACTCACATACCTGTCCTGAAAGGGCTCAGATCTCTTTCTCACTACCCCAGAAATCACACTTTACCCAGTGCTCGTGGCATCTGTGCTTTTTCAGGTATAGAAATCCCATCCAACACTTAGCTCTCCTCCCCTCTAAGAGGATACAGAATGTGATTTGGAAATCCAGGCAGGAGTTACTGGCATGGATGTGGCATGTGCTAATCAAATGCCCGGGATCCTTACCCTGCGTGGTTTCATGGTCACTTTAAGCTCTTTAGAACAGAAACCCCATCCTTCACATCTTTCTAAACCAGCTATCACACCTCCACAATTCCACATAATCTTACCATGTCAAGTGCACAAGCTACAGAGATAAGGATGACAGGCTGCCCTGTTTAGATCTCATTTTCTGTGGATTTGCATCAAATCACAGTCAGCTACTTAAGACTGGATTCATTAAAGGCATTTTGCAGAACAGAGCACATTCTTGTCTAAGGGAAGGAATGATAACTATTTTTGAAACAAGTGAAAACCATGCAGAAGTATGTATTTTTAATTATTTTAATTATTATATTTTAGAATCTTAATATAGCTTATGTTAATATAGTT
Organism: Regulus satrapa; assembly: GCA_013396955.1. Classification (NCBI taxonomy): domain Eukaryota; kingdom Metazoa; phylum Chordata; class Aves; order Passeriformes; family Regulidae; genus Regulus; species Regulus satrapa. Next base: position 131,892 of record VWZN01013655.1, on the reverse strand, counting down.
AATATATGTTCTTCCAAAACAGCTCTAAAGTATGTTTTTGTGGAGTCTTAACTTTAATAATTCCTAAATATTATCTACTGGTAATGTCTCTTATCTTGTAACTCTAACATCTACAATGAGCAATGCTTAGCAATTAATTACAAAGCAGTCCAAACTCTCACATTGTTGAATTATTTAGAGTAATAGATGGATTTAGTGACTAGCCAGTAGTTTTCCATAATTTTCTTGGAAAATGATACTGTTGAATGTTTGAAAGAAAATTTTTATAGCGTGATTGTAACATCTTATGACTAAGAATATTATGACAGTAATATGTAAGTAAATTATTTCACTCAACATGAAAATCCGCTGAATTTCGACATATGACTGAAGTGTAACAGAGTGGCAAATTGAAGTGTGCAATCTCTGCAATCAGGTCTTTCTAAGAAAGATGGCTTTTCCAAAATAGCATTTATGCAGCCCTCTGGCTGCTGCCCAGATTTGGCATACCTAAGTTGTTTCATTTCATAAAGCTGAATTGCTTACAAATCAGATGCTTCTCATGTTACAAACTCACAGCAAAACAGGCTGTGGTAGAGTTGTGTAAAACAGGTACCACCAACCTGAATCACCCACTAAGCCTCTTCTCTTTTGTTAAAGGTGTTCCTACAGAAAAGCAGTTTGTTGTTTTTATGGAAGATAACTATCAAATCAATGGATTTCAGCAGGCTAGGAACCAAGTGGTATTCCTGCATAATATAGACACCAACAAGTAATCACAAAAACATTCATTTTTAGAGCACCTTTCTTTTCTGCCCACCACTTTTAAGTATATGCTTTTTAATTAATGGCATGACTTGAATTCTCTAACAAGAGCCTAACATCACCTTTGCTTGTTGAACTCCAAGTGACTTAGCTTTAAACCTCTTCTATTACTTTTCAAACAGTACAAGCTGAAATTTCTCAGATGATGCCTTTCCATTGCAGAAAGTGTATTCACTGATATTATGGCTCAGGGAGGGCTACAGTATCCATCCAGACTAATAAGGATTAAGAAAGGAGTCACTGCAGAGCAATCAGGACTCACCTTAAAGGTATTGATATTTTTATCTACATGAAGGCAACACTTCCTGAACCATATCCCCATTTTGAGTCCCTTCTGTGACTGTACTGTCCTCTAGGTCAGCAAGTCTGTGTGGGCTTGAATCCTGCAGACCCTTTCACAGCCATAAAACTGAAACATCATTAAAAACATGGATGGCTACAAAATGTAAGTTCCTCTGCAGAATACTTCCACAGCATACCTCAGGTTAATTAGCGTGGAAATTAAAACAAAGAGTATTTTACTGCAGAACCTTGTAATTAAGCTCCAGCTTTAGAGCTTTTTTGCATCTTTGATCCCGCAGCACTTTTTGTTTGGTGGTGGCAATCTGAAGTCAGGGTTGAGGCCACCAGGGCAATTACTGGTGTAAGGTACCACTTCCTTCCCAGGGCACAGAAGTGCTGCACTACCACAAACAGCTCAATCCCATGCTATCCCAACCCCTTCCTGTCTTACACCAGGCTGAGATAAGCATATCTGAAGACCCTTTTAGCAGTCTAACAGCAGTATTTTGGTTGACTCATGAATAAAATATTTGTCAACTTATATACAGGCAATCACAGGCCAGGGACTTTGGATCTGAAATGTTAGGTTAAAAAAAAAATCCTCAATTAAATGCTTTGTTCCTTCCATAAGGTGTTTTTCTTCCTAAACGAAACCCCAGTGTAATTTCCTGTATAATTACCCTTGATGCAATCCTGCCATTGGAGTTTCCCTCAAGGGAAAGAGCTTTGGGTAGACAATGGTAAACATGGGCTGGCTGCAGCGGTGGCAGTGTCCCAAGGGACAGTGCAGCAATTCCAAGAGGCTTTTGGGTAGTGAGATTGGAGTCAGAAAGTTTAAATCTAGAGAAAAAAAGAAACAAAAAAAATATTTATAATAAAATGATTGCATGATAAAGTCAAACACAAGCATGATCCATGAATAATTCAGAAAACAGCTGCCTCACATTCTTAAGGTTTTGTCAAAACAACAGTGAGGTAATACAAATTACCACAATTAAAGTGAGGTACATAGTGCTTTCCATGTCTAAATTCAAGAAAGTTGAAGATAAACGTACAAGTTTAGCATCTGTGGGCCTAAGTTTAACTCAGCTCAAATACCCAGGTGAAAATATTATAGCTTGAGCAAATACTAGAAAGGATTAAAAGATCATGACGGATTTTTAGACACAAAGATGATCTAGACTGATGTTTAGTAACTAATAACAATACAACAGTATGCAAAGGACAGCAGTAGTATTTTATTAAAATACTTCAGCAACCAATCCAGCAGGATAGCTAACCTCACTACAAAGCCCAAACTCCACCATCAGCAAAAAGGGATTGGCAGTATTTGGAATGACTTGAAATTCAATCCAGCCCAGCATAATTCTCACAGGTCCAACCAATGAGACCACTCTAAAAAGATCAATACATTCCTCATCTGTTAAGTGTTCCCCCACAGCCTACAAGATGCCATCATTTTCACCAAAAGGGACTGCAGGGTCATTTCCTGGGAAAGAGCCATCACTTTCCCAGGCCTGGTCCAAACCACACCGTGTTTTATAAATTAAACCCCACATCCTAATCTCCATCTAGAAACTGAGAAACAGCCAAGGCAGGTGAGTGAGCTTAGGTGCTGAGTAATCAAGACAAGATGCAGCACCTGATAAATCAGTTTTATAGAATCACACTGGTTTCAGCTTTCACAGGCTGCAAGGTTGAACCCCAGACACCACACACCACGACAGCCCCAAGGAGGAGACGAGCAGGACATTGCATCAGAAAGAAAAGGTCACACTCTGCAGCCAAGCAAAGATTGAGGAAAAGTAGTCCAGTCACTTCTGCCACTTCTCCAGCAGCCACCGAGTATTTAACAGCTCTCTCGAAACTGCAAATTTAGGCAGTGACAGATGAAATCTGCTAGTTTAATCGTATGTGCCACCTGCTTCCCCAGCACAGCATTATGGTACACCTGGGTGACACAGACACTGCTCCTGCTCCCTAAAACTGGGGTGCTGTGGGAACGGCCACAGTCTGTAGCAAGGTCACTCGGAATAGCACGTGGTAGCTCTGGGTGTGTATATAAATATATGCAGATATAAAAATCCATCTTTCTCAGGTTCTGCATCTTGGCTGAAAAGAGGTGTAATCCTCACAGCCTTGTATAAAACCATTGACAAACCAGTCCTTAAACTGATTTTGCAATATCACCTTCCCATTCCCAAACCAAACTTCACTGGCATCTTCAGGAACCGCATCCACACGGTTGGATTCCAGAAATGATTGTGCAAGTCACAAGTGGGTGAGGAAAGGCAGACCTCCTTGGACACTTTTCCTGGCCAAGCAGTGAGGATTTACTGCAGGGGCCAAGGAAGAAGAGACCCTTTCCATAACCCCTCTAATCTTCCCACGGAACGCTCCACTCTTCCGCTTTCTCCTTTGACCTTTAAAGCTGAGAATTCCCAAGATAGCATAAACAGTGGGGAGTCACAACACATCCAGATCTGAGAGGATCTGCAGGTTATCATCAGATATTGCTAACTCATGTGATTGCATGATGCAGAACCAGATGAGCCAAGGGCCACTTTAGAGCAGAGAGCCTGAATTGGGGCAGAACTAAAGCAGCTCAGCTGTCACGCTGTGCTGAAATGGCCGAGGGCTGCTCGCATTTCTTCTGCCTTATGTATAACAAGTCTGCCAGTTTAGGAGTGTGCTGCCTGGCAAGGAGTTGCATTGTTGGCTGATGCATCTGATCTTGCCTCAGGAACTGTATTTCTCATCTCCTATTTCCATTAAAGAGTTTCTCCTGCAAAAAAAAAAGCGTCCTTCCTTCATACAGGCTTCAAGTAAGAAATCGTTTATAAGCACTACTTGACCTCAGAAATAGTCTTTGGAACTCTGTTTTTTGATATTGGACATTTTTGTTCTAATGCAGCATTTCAAACATAATTTGATTAAATAAACCTTTTAAAATAAAAATCCTTGCCCAAGCCTTTGAAGAACTGTTAGAAATGTTCCTATCACTGCCAGAAAACGCTTTCACTCTTTCTGTAATCTGAAGAGAGCAGAAATTTCATACCTTTCAAAAACCTGTAGTAGGCGTTATAGAGGGTCCTCATGGCCAGTTCTTGCAAAGGCAGCACATGATCTGTTTCTGTCCCTATAGATTTCACCTCTGCTGGCAGGAACACAGTTAACTGGCCTGATGAAAAAGAGAGCAGTTTCACCTCTGAAACTTGAATTGGAGAACCACAACTAGAAGGACACAAGACATTTAGAAAGTGGTTAGAAAAAAAACCAATAAAAGTTAACTTTATGGGGAAACCCAGATGACCAACCCAGAGCCTGATACTGTTCTCTGTTCAGCACCCCTCCAGGATTCCTTGCAGAGAGCAGTGCACGGTGGTGATGACCTTTAAAGGTCCCTTCCCAAACTATTCTATGATGCTATGTTTCTACAGATTCCCACCTTCTGTGATGTGCTAGACATGGGACATTTGGAGGAATTACTCATCAAATAACATAAAGAAATGAGAACACAATCCCAAGGGGGTGAACCACGTATGCTACGTGCCCATTACTTTGCCCATGTGACAAATCTCTTTCAGCCTCTTGTCAGTAAATACTTTCCTGAGGGGAGCAGTTTCATACCCAACAGCTGTCTTGGAGCTGGAAACCATCATGGATTTCTCAACCGTAACACGTGAGGCAAACTCCAGCCCCAAAAAAAGGTCTTTTAAGTGCTACTGGGTGATTCTGTACTACACCTTTCCCCATCCACAGAGTTCCCTTGGAAGGCATGGGTGGGAAGATGAAGGAAAAATATAAACAACAGCCATGCTGTAGTGGGAAGATATCCTAATAAGTCTATTAGCCTCGCCCTTCCCAAATCATATATGGAAAGGGAAGGCTATTTGGATCCAAGGAGAGAAACTCAGCTTGTAGTAAAAATAATAACTCTTTACGTGATCCCTGTTGCAAGCGATCATACCAGAGAGACACGCATAGGAAAATTCTACTAAGAGGTTGGGGAAGTCAACAGGGGAATTGGAATTGTTTATGACAACTGAAATTTGAAGCCAAGAGCAACTTGTTAGGGCCAGTCCTAACAAATGGAACAGAAACACAAATTTGTCAGCCTTCCCAGATATTAAACCTAAAACGGAGGTAACCATTCTCAACCTTATCAGATGTGAAAGAAATCTCATAGTGCTCCTCTGACAACAAAGTTTCTCATCTCCTCTGATTAAAGGAGAAACAGCCCAAAGAAACAACCAAAAAAAAAAGAGCAGCATCAAACAGCAAGCAAGTCAATAAGCCTCTTGCTAAATATTTAATACTTTCCCACAACCCATTAGTGAGGTTAAAACCTAAGTGGGAATTCAGAGATCCAGCATTCCAACGATCCATTCCCAATGAGTTAGTTACGACAATAAATAAATCCATCATGTTGTATTTTCAAGCTGAGTAACACCTTACCAACCTCACTAAGGAACAAACCCATGAACTCACTACAGCCTCTGCAGTTCAGAGCTGGGACACTTGGTCTATTTTATGTAAAGGGTGAGGCTATTAATGCCACACACAAAATCCATGGAGGTTAAAAACTGGAATAAAGGATGGTCTAAACAGCTGGGGGAAAACAGGAGCTGCAAAAGAAGTCTGGTGGATAAATAAGTATGGGGGAAAAAAAAAGCAGAGACCACCTATTGGCTGCCTTCAACAAGACTGACAGATCCCTAACTGGGGACTATGAAATGCAATCTGCAAAAAAATAAGATCAAAATTTATTTTGAGCGCTGAGATCATCACCTCTCATATAAAAGACTTTTTTCAGTCAGTCTGACTGCAGGATGCCCAGACAGAGATTCAATACTTACACAAGGCAATTTATATTCTATTTTCAGAAATCAAGCTTTATGTCAGTAACAGCAGCTTGTCAGATTTTATTCACCAGTGGAGGGCCAGACAGAGCACTGAAGCCTGGATCTTCAACTCTTGCCTGACCCATGAAAACCTTAGCCTGGCTACTAATGCTTTCTTGGAAAGAACACAGAAATTCTTCACATGACCATTATTACACAATTTTAAAGTCTCTCAGCACATTATCAAATAAAGCCTTTGGTTTCTTAACAATATGTATGTGCTCTTCCCATACTGAAATTTTTTCTTAAAAATAATCTGCAATGGTTCAAGACAGTTTCCCAACAAAGACAAGGATCTGTTTGATGCACAAATACAAACATTATTTTTCTTACTAGACATCATCACTTTTTACTATTCGTTATAAAGGAAGAAAATCACTTTTCATTCCACAGAGGCATTACAAGAATCAATTTCATTGCAACACTTGCAATTCCTTTAGTCTCTTCTATACTTGACTTTTAAGACCAGATTCTATAATTCTGTACTAGGTTTATAATAGCAGAGATACTAGCAGGTGGTCTCACCAGCACTGTACATGTAAGAACAGCAAAAAGAACTGGTAGGATCTTCACAAAGGTCAGTGCAAAGATAAAATTATTTTAACTGAGTATAAGATGAAAACTTATAACTTAAAAAAAAAAGAAAAGAAAAGAAAAAAAAATACATGGTTGTTGTATAAAACCACCTGAAACAGGCAGGACAGTTGGACCCTCTCCTGCATTATCACTACTGGTTTCGGTCACAATCAATACAGTTCTGTTAAATTTAAGGTCAATTTAATGTCTGCCTAACAATTTACAATCAGCTCTGAAAGAAAAAAGGCTAGAATTTATCTTTCCTGAAAAACAAAATTAGTAAAAGCTTGCGAGTCACACAGTTCAGCAGAACTGTAATCCAACTGCAAGTATTTAAATATCACCAACCAGCTGACACGGGAATATTAGAAAAACCTTAAAATGCCAAGACTCAGCATCTCCCATATTGCAGCAGAGTGCAGGCTGTAGAGAGGGAATTTATATTTAATGCGAGATCTGCTGAGAGTGAGCATACCAGAAATTTATAATTAGATGGTAATGGGGACAATCCTCTTCTGATCAGTTTTACACCAGTAAGGCTCCATTCATCAGGGGTGCTGATCCCAATTTATGCCAGTGTCAGGGCAGAAAGAATTAAGCCAGTGTCCTACACAGACCACGTTTTTTCTTGCATTCTAACCACAAACATGAGACAGCCCAGGATATTTTTAAAATCCCCATGTAAAAATAAACCTGTCAATCCATAACTCCTAAAAAAAGTCACTTTAGTTAGTAGGTACCAAGACCTACAAGAAGCTGATACTGGAATGTAAAATGAGTGAAGGAGCTGCACATGACTTTTCGAGCTGTGACCCACAACTTACAGAAATGTGAGCACTTAGAAACAAAGAGGTGCTGCAATATATTAAAAATTACTTTGTTCATTCTTTAGTTCTGGAAACTGTGAAGCCTACACTTTTGGCCAACTTTTAAATTCAGCTCTAGGCCTTACATTATTATTACTACAAATTCTTTCAGAGTAACTTCACTGTTATGCCTTAATACTAAAATAGTCAAAAGTCAGCAATTAACACAGAAGATTTATTACAAAAATAAAACAGAGCTGGGAGCTGCAGTAATCCCCTCCAAGTAACATCAGCTCTGAATCAATCACGGACACACAAAAAACAACTAGATGTATCATACAGGAGAAGTTTTACAAGGACAGGGACACAAGACATCTGAATTAATTCATACCTACCCACTGCAACCAATGACTTTATTATACAGATAAGATGGGAGGCCTTTCAGGTGAATATTGTTATCCACATAAACATACTGGAGCTCTCGAGAACGACCTAAATCTGGGTTTAGAAAAGAAGAAAAGTCAAGAGGAGAAAGGACGACATAGCGACAATTATAAGCAAAGCAATTCTCTTTAATTATAAATAAGCTAATCAGACTCAATGTAAGCAAACATAAATTAGTACTTCTCAGTTGTAAAATTTCAGCCAATGGTTTTATTATGGATGAGCTGAAAAGCTGTTTAGAAGCAAGCATTTCAAATTACTAAAACAAAACAAAGCCCCCTTTCAGAAGCCCTGAAAATCCCATTATAAATAATTAAATTTTAACATTGACAAACTCTGAAGTCAGTTTGAAGAAGCAAAGGGACAATTGATTTCAAATCCTCAGTGCATACTTGAAGTTCATAAGGTCAAACCTGCTTTCATTAAGTGGCCTCCTGGCAGTGAAATCACAGCTTCTCTATCTTTGGGAAAGTGGGCAAGACAGACACAAGAATGTGCTCTGTCCCCCTCTCTCTTCTCCACGGAGGAACCCTTGCTGGGATTCATCAGCCTTAACCAAATACAAGTGCAGTCATTCAGAAAGGAGCCTGTGTGATGCAGTGAGTTACAGAGCCCCAGAAATAACAAAGCATTCAACTGCAGAATGGTAGACATCAAAAGCTGTGGCTGCAATAAATGATCAATACTTCTGGAGGTGTGCTGCTTGCATTATTGCTCTTAAAATATTCATGGCCGGTAGTCAAAAGAAGCAAGTACAGCATGATTAAGTAATGCCTTTGTGGACTAGAAATCTATTAAGATTTCTCTAGATAGAAACATATCAGTATGGAACTATTTTATTTTGCTTAGAAAATTAAAATCAAAAGGGAAAATTCAGGTTTCTTGGAAGAATTCTCAGAAATGAGAATTTTGTTTATTAGCAAGGTCTAGTAAGTGGTAAAACTGTCTGCTGTTAGAAGAAATGAAAAACATACTAATGAGAGACATTTCAAAATACATCAAACTGAACTAAACAGAAAGGTCTGGGAGAGTTTTGGACCAGCAGGGAAGGTGACGTGTAGGATCAGCTGGGCAGCCCAGCTCATCTGTCACTGCCCTGCCCTTCCAGACACTGGGAAGGAAAAGGTTTCTGTGTTTAGTGCAAAGCACAAACCAGAACAGGGCCTGAGAGCCTCTGCCCGGGATGGGAGAGCTGTGACCCAGACAAACTGCAGCTTGAAAAACACAAATGATCTGTGTGCCTCCCAACTGGTTAAACTTTCATGAGGACCTTAGAGAGACTAAGATAAACAAGCATTTGGCTGCATCAGCCACAGCAAGACAATACTAATACTGGCTAATTCTGACTTCCCATCTTTATCAGTTACCTTGGCTGGCAGAAATAGAAGGGTAACTGCAGAAATAGGCGCAGCTTCTGTCCCCTTTGTAATAATGACCAAGAAGAGAATAAAAATTAAAACCATTTCAATGGTATTGCTATTCAGAAGTTCTATTTGGAATACTGATCGCTTCTCATTCCCTACTACAATAGGTAATACAAACCCTTCTTTATTACTGAATAGTTTTATTGTACACAAGAGCTCTAAATCCCACTTAGTGCAGATCATTTGAGTGATCTCTCCCCAAACGTGTGTCCATCTTAAAAGATACTGAAGGTCTTCAGCTCTCATCCCCTTGAATGGCAGCTGGGAGCACCAGAAACATGAAAAGTTCGTGCTGAGGAGTGACAAATCATCAAATCTTTGATAGAAAGAACAAGTGATGATACCAACAGAAAAGGAAGAGATTCCTTTTCTAAAATGAAAAGTGTTAACAGAGAAAAAAATAGTTTAGGGGCTATTTTTTTTCCCCTTTAACACAGGCCCTTGCTTTGCAACAGAGTGTGGAGGTTTCAGGGACCATAATCTGGGCTTTGTTCAAAGCAGAGTCACTGGACATCAAGGGACACATTCAACCACCACGTGCTGCTCTGACCCTGTCCCAGAGACATTCCAGCTCCCAGAAGTATCTGCTGCATCCATCAAGTGTCCCGCCCCAGGACGGGAGCACAAATCCCTCTGCTGACTGACGGGCACTGCTGGAGATGCTGCTGAGCATCACCTCAACGAGATGATTTATTATTTGGGTTCAGCACCGCAGGGCTGAAAATAGTTTAGCATCAAGTTCTGGGATATTTTTAGATGAAACAAAACCCCATTGTTATCCTACAATGAATAAAAAGACTGCAGCACGGAGGCAATGTAAGCCCATAAAATATTGCAAGGCTGGTGAGGAATCAGCCAATACAATTGAAAGCAGGTAGCAGGTGGAGGGGACACGGGACGCTCAGAGAACGTTCCCTCGTGTGGCAGAAGCCACAGACTAAAAACAGCAGAAAACTATGGGTTGCTGGGGTAGCTTGAATGTGCTACTGTTTAACTTATTAATTTAGAGAATGGCAGAAAAATTTTTAAAAGAGGCTCATCTTGCTGGTTTCTACACAGATGTATGCAAATGGGCTGAAAATCAGGCAAGTCAAAAAAAGCCCTAAAGCTGTTCTTTTCATATGCACTGAGAGGGGGGAGTGAGGCTGCATCTCATCTCTTCCCTCTGTCTTTATCTTATGCTATGTTTAGATTCTAAGTTCTGAGTTGACTGCATTTCCTAGGTAATTAAAGCAAATTTTTGGATGTTAGACAAAATATCTCAGTAGGAAAAATTCAATTCCCAAAGCCAAATAGCCTGTAACTATAAATGTTCCTTTGATAGAGTTTCTTTGCATTAAATAACCAAGCATCTTCTAGACTCCAAAAGATTTTTTTCCCAGTTTCAAACATTATCCATAAAGTTTAAATTTAAATAAATCATCACTTTGAAAGGCTCTTTGTATCCCAACCACATTAATTTTTATGTCTTATATCAGCCAACAAATATTGTTAAAGTTCCCTAAAAACCATGCTTCTGAAGAACTCTGTGCAATAAGGAAGCTGCCCATCTCTGAAAAGGCTAAAGCTACAAAGAAGGTTTTCATGTGGCTTTTGCAAGCACTGTACTGTGTCTAAAACATTTCCACTTTCCTCCTTCCAGCCTCCCAGATCAAAGACCTCTCTCCCAGAAATGACCAAATGCCATGAGTCCTGAACAAACCCCAATTCTAATTTTTTTCTTTTTCTCCCTCTTTTTTTTTCCTTTTTTTTTTTTTTTAACCTCAGGGCCCTGGCATATGCATTCCACATGGCTGAAGATGGAACAAAAGCTCTTGTGTGGCTGCACTGATGCTCTTTTAACCATACTGTGAGGGCAAGGACACAAAAGCAGCATATACTGAGGTAGAATAAGACCTTTGTTTACTGTGCACTGATAATTGCTAGACCCGTTTTCTAAAGAAAAAGTGCACATAAACCCTCAAATAAAGTGATATAATACCGAATATTTGCTGTCATAACATCCCCTATACTGCCAGTACACTTGAGAATTTATGGCCTTTTAAAACTGTATTTGTACTTTATCAAACAAGTGATTTTTATTTTTGCAGTGTCATCAGATTCACATTTCTGCTTGCAGTGGAATTTGTTTTCAGGCACACTGGAGCATTTGCTAATGCTAAAAATTTAAAGTTAATTTTCTGTTAAAAGGTAATTTATGTTGGAAGTAGATTGATATACAATGACTGGAAGATTTCTATGACCATTTACTAAGGGAGCATGAAGTTACCATGACATTAATACAGCTGTTCAGGATGCAGCTTCCAGTTCGACTTCTATATCTAATTTTTGGAGCTGTTCTTAAAAATTACTTTATTAGGAAAGCCCAAAGGCTGCAATCCATTGTGTCTCATTTCTTTCAGTATAAACTGAAATACTCCCGGCTGAAAAAAATAATAGATTTTTATAAAACACTGGCATCTCCAAGATTTAGGTGTATTCTGCAAAACAAATTATTACTTAACTATTGTTGACCCATCTCCTTGTTTACGGATCAGTTCTGAAGGCCAGGGAGTGGGATCAGGTGTTTTTACTGTATTTTAAAACTGATTAACAGTGTCACACTGTTTTTTCCTAAAATACATGTGGCTGCAAACTTAAAAGAAAGTACAGGGCAAAGAACCCTGTCTAGCAGGGCTGGAATAAACCTTGCACCCATCAATCCAGGAGCAGGAAAATGCAGATTCCCACTACACTTAACAAGAGGTTCTGCTGTGGTTGACACAGTAGATGTCACCCACCATGTGAAATAAATGAAGTAAATAACGCTTTAAAAACCATTAAGCAATTTGTTTAAAACTTGTTTCTTTTAACATGGACACATCTAATAAAAAAAGAAAGAACTTCAACCATTCTGTCAGGAGATGAATAAATTCTCTGCTTTTCAACACAGCTCCCTAATTGCAAAATTTGTTTTGACAATATTTGCCTGACTATCACTTGAAAGTATTTCTGCGGTATTTTTCGCCGTTATTTAGCATCCTAGCTCAGTCATTAACTGGTAAAGTGAAGTTGGATGTAGGAATATACACAAAAGCCCCACCAGCCAACATGTATGTGCAGCAAGCAGAAGTAATGCTACAATTATGCCATAACTTCAGCAATACTCCAAGAAAAATATTTTCCCAAGCAACAGAAGATAGATTTAATCTTTTTGCTTTTCAATGCACTCTCTCTTCTACTTTATTTCATCACATCTTGACCACTCTGAAGCCTTCTGATTCTTCAGAGGAAGGATTAAACATTTACATTTATACTGTGCTGCTTTTCCTCTGAACTCTAGGATTTATGATTCAGTTTCATATCCACAGATAGCAAATTATCTCCAAATGTTCACCAGTGAGTCACTATTAAGAACTACTGAACAAGGTCAATTGACAGTCTTTGATGTTTCCCGTTATTTTAAAAAGTTCCTTTTGAATGTTTTGAATTTGAGTCTAAAAATAAAGAAAAAAGAAGGTGTGTCATTATATTAGAGATTTATTTCCTCCTTTTGAACTTAAAACACTTTGGCAGATCTATGGCTCATCCAGGTCACGGCTCGCTCACAGATAAGCTACCAGTGCAAAAGTAGCAAAAACTTTTATCCTTTTAAAATTTCACATCTCTTCTTACTGAATTTTCGCAAAATTAAAATTGTTTAACTTCCTCTCTCATGGGAGTTAAAAATATTTGCCAAAATAAGGGAAGGCAATTTGCTTGTTTTAGTACTGTGGAATCTGGATGATGCATCCTGGAACTCGTTTTCTCATTTATATAATGACATATGCTGGGACATAACTGCAACACTTTGTCTGGAGACATTATTTGCACTTACTTTCCAGTAATATAAACCAAGGTGATAAAAAATTCAGAAAGATCAGGAAGTTCTTTAAAAACTGAACTACCAGTACCGAAAAGATTAAGTTAAACCTATACGGTGTAATTAATTTAGAAATTATGATCTCATTTTTAGCCATCTCAATTTCCAGCTTCTTTCCAATGTGATTATCATAACTTAATCTGCACCTAATTAACACCAAACTCTGTATTCTAGAAAAAACTATTAATGGTTATTCAGATGGCAGGGCAGCTCTGCACGTGTGTCTGGATCTCAGCTGAGATTCCCCCGTGGCAGGGCTGAAAAGTGACAGGTTCAGAGAAGAGGATTTGCTTTTCCCAGAGGGAACAGTGACTGCCCCCAGCAAACCCCCACACACTGACTGCACCTCCTACTGCTGACCTGCTTCCACTCTTCCAAACTTTCAAAGGCTTGAGCAAAAGGCACATCGATTCCTCCCTGGGCTGCTAGTGTGGAAATTTTGATGGATGCTTGTACACAGCACAAACTAAACCTGCACCGGATTATGCGGTTCTGACGCTGCTAATGCTGAACAGTCATTTATTTGGAGTTACTGGGGCTCCACAACAAGTTTTAAACCCTAGTTGAAGAATCTTAGCTAAATCATCAGATCCAGCAAACAGAAACAGATCATTACCCAAAGTGGTGGAACTCAGATTACACACTACTATATTTAAGCACACACATTTCAACTTTTTCCCCTCAGTTAGCTAAAAATAAAGCAAATTTGATAGCTGCCTTATTGCTTTTTAAAAAAAAAAAAACCCATGAAACTTTAACCTGCATTTTTTTTATTAACCTATTTTCCAACAATGTGATCCCTGTGACAACTCCATAAACAAGAGTCTGCGGGGACCACCAAAGAAACTCGCTGGGCGGGCTTTGTTATTTTAATTTCTGGGGGCGGGCAGTTGGCTCTGCCGCGCCCCACGGCCCGGGTGGGGATCACTCACCCAGGGGCAGGAAGGCCAGGCGGTTTCCAGCCATGGAGAGCTCGTTGAGGCTGGGCAGCTGGCACAGGTGGCGGGGCACGGACCACAGGTGGTTCCTGTCTGCAGTCAGGTACTGCAGCGAGAGGCACATGTGCAGCCGCTCGGGTAACGTCATCAGGCGGTTCGTGGAGATGTCCAGAGTCTGCAGCTCCCGCAGGTCTCCAACCTCTGCGTGACAGGCAGAGGAGAATTAGAGCTCCTTTCACAAAAAAAAAAAAGCAACAAAAACCTTCCCCCCCTCCTCGGATTAATGAGAATCAGAGCTCATGGGCGGTGCTGCTGCTTTGCTGTAAGAGTGTTCTATCAGCCCGTGTTGAGAACTGACACTGATCATCTCCATCATCTTCACGTATCGAAAAGATGTGGAATATGGAGATGGTGGAGATGATCAGTATCAGTAACCTTTCTCAGTACACGTCCAAGTATGAGATCTTCCACAGAGCGTTCCTGAATGGTGACAATGACTACTGTCAAAACATCAAGCATTTTTCTAGCCCTAAAACAGAATGAGGGGAAAAAACCCCGAAGATCCCAACCAAAATGCAAACAAAAACACGTGACAAAGCTTGCTGATATTGAGGGTGTTTTGCACAACCCCAAACTCAGGAAAATTAGAACGATTTTTTTGTTTTAAATATTAAGGATGCACTGAGTGATTACTTAAGATTCTCTTGCAACAAGAGTTACAAACACATGCATAGCACTTCTTGCTTAGTGACAGCCTTTCACCCAGCATGCTAGGGAAAAACAGCTCTGTCTTCTTGATACAGTTCAGAAGGGCTAGTTTAAATTAGAAAATAAATGTCTTAATAATCTGCAAGTGACACATAACAAAGAAGATATTTCACTAAGTTCTAATCTACAGTCGCAATAATTACAGCGTCTAAAAGATTTGTTTTTTCATTTCAAGAATTTAAAAGTAGATTCTGTGTTTCACATAGTATTGTATAATTTTTTAAAGTAGGTAACAAATGAAATTCTTAAAAGTGTATAAGACATGATCATACAAGCAGCCTCACTTGTGCAACAGTGTTTTTCCTTGTGTCTGTGAAACAGGATGCAGGACTGACTGACATACATTCAAAATATGTTAAGCAGCTCTGCAGGTTTACCTCATTGTTTATTTAGTTATTCTTTCACAGTTACTCTAAAAACTGGATAATTCTATATATTATTTCCCTCCAACAGGAGGAAACCATAACATTTCCCCTAAACACAGGGAACAGTTTTGCTTTGTTTTTAAATACTTCACAGCAATGGAACCAACTCGGTGCCCCTAAAACTTGCTGCAGTTCTCAGCATCTTGCAAACCCAAATGTACTTTGCTCTCAGCTGAATGGAAGCACTTCTTGCATCTGAGAGCTGCTAAAACGAGATTCACTAGAATTTTCTACACTGAAAACACCAGACAATCGACACAATCCACAATCTGTACAATTTACAGCTCTATCACCCAGATTTTTTACAAAGATATAAATAGGGTAACACTGTTTAAGTTAAAGTTAAACAGAACCTGTTGTGCCCTTAAGCTCTCTGCAGCAGGAGATAGAAAATTCACTCTTCCCTGAGCTCTGAGGTTGCACTTTGTATACCACACACAAAGTAGGAAACAAAACACTGGGTTAACCCAAGTTGTCTTCTGCACAATGGGAAAAAGAAGTTCACCTTGGGAGAAACTGCTATAAATGTTACTTTCAAGACTGGGAACGTGCAAAGCGAAGAAAGGGAAGTTGTAATTCAGTATTAGAAATTTTCACACAAGTAATCATTAAATAAAGTTCATGTGCGTGTTTAGAGAGAGTTTCTGCCCGCTGCAAACAATCCCAGCATCAACTACAATAAAGACTGAGAACACAGTTTATGCATCCTTTTAGAAATATTACTGACAGAAGCAGCTGCTATACACAGATGATCACATTCTTCAAACCTCTAAGCTTTGATGTCAACAGAAATAAGATTTACTTGAAAAGGCTTGTTTTTTTTTTTTTTACTATAGGATTGCAAATAAATGACAAAGGCAAAATAATCACTACTAAATAGCACAAGACTACTGTGCAAAAAAGAACTGCAGCAGATCTCATTTCAAAAAGAGTTTTATATTCATCACAAAGCCATATGCTTGAAAACAGTGACAGGAAAAGAGCCACCTACATTCAGCCAAACCACTGACCACATGCAGTCAATAATAGGCCCAGCTATTTTCATGCACTAACCTTTTTCTCTGCCACTAAAAACAGTTCTCTAGTTCAGTTTAGGTCCAAAATCTCATAAATGTTACGGTTGGCAAAGCTGGCAGAGTTTCAAAGGCATTGCTAGAATGATATGTTTCAAATCTAAGAGGAAATAAAAGTATTCTCACTTTATCCTTCATCCAAAAAACACATACCCAAAACTTCATCCTCTCTACCTTAATCTCCCAATGCATACCAGATGTAAACATCCCCTTTCAACATCGAGTGCCACATGTTGCACAAACACCCACCGACCCACGATGAAGTTTCAGACTGAGCCAAACAACAAAGTGCCATCATATTAAGGACATAACCCTCCTGTTAAAGACATCACCCCCAGACTCCCCAGCACAGTGCTCAAAGCTGGGTTTGAACAACATGCTCAGACACTTACTAATGGCACTAAATTGGTTTTCATCTCATTAAAGCGAAGGGAAACAATTAAGAGGAATAACGCAAATATAAACAGTCCATTAATAAGTTTTTCAAGCTTTTAGTTACTAAATACCATTATCCTTGCTTTTAAAGTCTTGCAGCATAAATACTGCAGGAAGCCTTGGCTAACAAACACAGTGAAAGACTTGCAAATCTCTCTCTTGCTGTCAGCTCATCAAGCACTAGGACATACTGGAGATGAACTTTGGAAATTTACAGCAGATCCAGAAAAGAAAATGGCTCTTCCCAAACAAGAAGAGCTGACAAAGGGACTTCCAGAGATTTCCCCCAGCACCCCCAAGGGTAAAAAAGAGACAAGCATTATACATCACCATTAGACCACATTGAGGAGTTCCAATTACATTTAAATGAAATTCAGAAAAGTATAATTTAAAATTTATATTAGCTCTAGGATGAACACTATCAAAATCAAGGCGGCAGAGCACTGAGATCAGAAAACAACCCAAACTCCTGGGTACTCCGCTACCCCCCAGCTCAGGAGGACCCAGATCTGTGGAGACAGGCAGAAGCCAAACGCGACGCTGCCGTGCTGGTTGGCGGGCTCGGGCGTTCCATCCGTGTCCATCTGCAGGGATTGCTGCCAGCACATGGAGCTGGGCAATCCCATCTGGCCCCAATGTGCTCACAGCGCGCACGGAGGGGCTGCCAGACCGGGAATCCAACACTCCCTGAGCCCGTGGAAACTCCGTGCCCCCCTCCAGCCCACCGGGGGCCGTGCAGTGCCGCAGAGCCACACGGAGCAGCGCAGCCTGTGCTCCAAAGCTGCCAGCCCTGGGGAAGTCATTTCATCCTTTTCTCCCCTGATAAAATGCAGATTCAGAAATGATCACTCAGCTCCTAAAAGCAGCCTTTGCAGCCGTTGTAAGAGCTCGCCCAACTACTCGGAAAAATGGAAAAGTGAACTGTCCCTCTTGTGTGTTGGGGTTTAGATCTGTCCCCCGACATGATGAAAAAAGAAACATCAGCATACCTTTAATATTCTTCTTTCAAAAAAGTGAAACGTGGAAAGGATTTCAGAGAACGTCCAAAATTATTGACCTTCTAACAAAATGGACTGTGTTTGTGTAAATGTAACTAGCATCAAGGAAAAAAAAAGTCTATTTCTGATTCAGATGCTTTAAATGCCATTTTAAAAAATTAATTCCCATGGTTTTATGTGAAGGAAACAAAAAAAAAAACCAAACCAAACCAACCACCCATCTGGAAATAAGCAGCCTATACAACATTGAGTAATTGCCAAAGGCAATTCAAACTTCCTTAATCTTTCTGGGGGTACAGGCCTCACCAGCTGCCTGACCCAAAAATAACCAACAGTTTTTCTTCATATTTCAAGAGTAATCCCACCTTTCCCTGATGGGCCATAAACCAAAATTTCATCCAAAGATATATGAAACACATACACAGTTGGATTTGAGTATATGGGAGGGAAGGGTTTACTTTAAATCTAAGTCCTTATATCCCAGTAAAGTTAAAAAGGGGGACAGGAAAGGGCTACAGACCTACCTGCATGAGAATGCACCTCAAAGCAGGATATTAAGGGAAAGTAGAGAACCTACAAGGAATGGAAAAAGGGACTGATCAGCAAAGAGAGCTGGCACTTAGAGGTCAGGCTGCAGAGGTTAAATGCAAACTGCCAGGGGGCCAGGAAAATGAGAACTCACAAACAAACAAATGGTTTCTCAACAAGAAATTAAGAGCAAGAAATGAAGAACTGATGTCAACAAGGAGTAGAAATCGGGAGGGCAAACCAAATATTAAATTAGCTTTTGGCATCATTTTTTCCTGTAAGAATAATGCTGTGTATGAGGACAGAGACAGAATACCTCATGGGAACAAGGACAAAGCACTGCAAATTACTACATCCATTACTAAAATGAAATGAGGCTGCTTAAAAAAATTCCATCCCAGAATACTGAAAAAAAAAAGGGTTATATATCAAAATTGCAGATTCAGACACGAGGATTCTCAATGAATAGGACATTTTCTGCATAGCAGCCTAGGGTTGGAGAAGAAATGTAGAACCTGTGTTCAAAAAAGCCCTGTTAATGTGAGCTCAGTGCTCCTCAGCATCTCATAACAACTGTTCTCAGGGGAAAGAGCACCCAAGAGTAACCAGTGACTGCAGCATAAATAGAAAGCAAATTGGAAATGCAGCCTGGATCTTCTCAAATGTAAATCATGTCATACTGGTTTATCTTTCTTTGGTAAAATTCCTTGGTTAATGGTAACACATGAGGATCACACCTCATGGTAAATTACTGGGATGGAGAAAATATTACCAGTGGTGCTGTTCCTTAAGGGTCTACTTTGTTGAGACTTCACATTTTGCACCTGGGTTAAAAAATAGTATTGGGTTTCAGGCTGCTGTCAGTCCAAGTATTTAAAGTAGCAGTAATGTGGTAGAGAACCAGATTACCATACAGGAGGAAAAGCAAGAACTTCTAGACTTAAGGGACAGAAATGGAATGAAAAAGAACAGAAAATCATAATAAAAAAGACTAGAAAATCATGATAAGAAGGTGCTGCAAGTCAGGGCTCTGCTTGAAACCATGCAGGGAGAGACTGGCTGTACTTGCTCCCTCCCAAAGGGCAACAGGGCAAATGTAGAGCCAGCATTTTGTTAGAAAAGGGAAGTTGGTTACTATTCCTTTGTACTGCAGGCAGTACTGATGGTCTCGCTATTCTCACCGAAACCTTTAACACCCTGCTACCCAAAAGCTCCAACAGGAGGTGATGGATCCTCTCTGTTCCGAGGCTGCAGCTCAGGATTATTAACACATTTCTGCTCTTCACCACGGAGGGATGTTACCCACCTGGTGGTACCAGAGGGACAACGGCTTACGAACAGTTCCAAAATCGAGCCTCCCTATCCCAGGCTCTAAAATGAATGGTGGCTCCTCCAGAAAAGGAACAGAAGATGCTGAAAGTGCCTACCCAACTTCACCCTTGAAATAATGTTTTAATCAACTTCCACGAACCTGAGAACAAGATGCATTTCCTTATTAGATCTGTAAAACCACACACCAGTGAGGAAAAGTGTTTGAAGCTTTCCATACTTAACAGAACTTACTACCTGTCCCACTAGAAAAAAAAAATCCAAGTCTATACCTGCCATGAATTTGAAGTGGATACTATTATCAACTGAAAACTGTAACAGACAGGAAGTGTAAGTTGAAATTGCTGAGAGCTTGCTGGAGAAGATCTCCTTTAGATCAGCTCTGGGATGTCTCAGGAGGACTGAAATAGACTTTAAGATGGTTAAAACAAATTAAACAGCCTATTATATATTACATTACATTTACTGTCCTACCACACAGCTCACATTTCATAGCCTATAAAAATTAAATTTTCTAGCACAAATTGACACTTAAGGTAGACCTGTGCCATCTTCAAACAAGGAAGTTTAATCGTAACTGAAATTGGTATCATTATATTTAAGGACAATGAAAGGGGCAGGC
Organism: Regulus satrapa; assembly: GCA_013396955.1. Classification (NCBI taxonomy): domain Eukaryota; kingdom Metazoa; phylum Chordata; class Aves; order Passeriformes; family Regulidae; genus Regulus; species Regulus satrapa. Next base: position 111,635 of record VWZN01013655.1, on the reverse strand, counting down.
AAATTGAATCCCATTTGCATTTTGATACTGCTGCATGCAGCTCTTTTTCTGTATTGTTGGTGAGAGAGCTTGAGAAGTGTGACATTTCTCAAGTCTAACAGACCTGAAGAAAATATATTTTCCTTATATTTTTCCCATATATGCTAATATCTGCTTAGTTTTTCAAAGGAAGGGGGAAAAAAGGAGGTACTGGAAGAGATCTTGTGATGCTGCAGCAACTATTTTATGAACAAGTCACTTTTAAATAAGATGAGGTGCCCAATGAGTTCAAACCCATAAAAATCCTATGGAAGAAGAAAGCCTCTATCCCAGCTGATCAAACTTCAATCTATTAATTTCAAAGCAATACTTATGGCCGCATTTCACACCAATATTCTGGCTGCAAAGAACAGGGGAAAAGAGTTTTCTGAGGCGAGGCAGTCTTTGTGAATGAACACAGTCATGTAACACCCCTCAAAGCCGTTCCCAATTCTTGGTTTCACCTCCTTTAGCCATAAACTGCACTGACTCCTCTCCAAAACACTTAAGAAGCAGACAAAGCCCAAAACCAAGCGAAAAATACATACTTCTACTGAATGTACCAAAATAGAATCATTTTTCCCTCAACCTTGCTAAATGTCACATGCAAACTTAGTACCAATCCTTATTTATTTTGTGCCCTCGTTCACAAGCAAAGGTGAGAAGAGTGGCTCCATCAAGTCCAACTTTGCTAAACAGTAATTTTAGGTCAGCTAAAAATGGCTGAAAATAGACATCAGGTATGAGGGTCTCATTAAGTCAAATTCTTCTAAAGGTCAGTGGTTCCCCATCTTATACCACAATTAAACTTCAGTTAACTCAACTGGCAGCTGTGTGAATGCCATGGGCCCAGCACTCTGTGCTTCCCTCAGCACACACACAGAGCCCAGACCCACAGTGGTTATTAGCCTGTATTTCCTCCCAGTGCAGGTCTGGAATGACATTTTTGTCCACAATTTGATGGTTTCAATGAGAACAGTGAGGATAAACCAGATGATAAAAATACCAGAAATTATCATACACGAGAAAAGTGGAAAAGGTGGGAGGAAGGGCAAGAGGAACAGGGAGAGGAAAAAATTGTTTATGCACAAAGGTAACTCAAGGCCATGAAACGATCAGGTTTGCTGTTTTCTTGGTTTGGGGTTTTTTGTTTGTTTGGTTGGTTTGTTTTTACAGAAGACAACCTATCCTTTCATTTTGCTCTAGTGTGCTCTGCCTCTTTCACTGCCCCACAGCAAGGTACTGTTGCTACATAAACAAGTTAGAGATGTGAAATTAATGTATTCATATTATTCTACAGTTTTATTTAACGATATCTCCAATTTTGAATAGAGCAGCCAAAATGAAGTATAGAGAGTCAAAAAGGTACTTTATAAAATATATTGCATGAAAAATTCTACAAGCATTCTCCAGAAAAAGTCTCTTTTTTAAGGAGTTTTTCTGCTGTTGTCCTTCCGTTGAGGAGCAGCTGTTTTCCTTTTTCTGGGTGGCATGAACATAAACAAAAGTGACATGAATAAAGCATGAGACCTGTTATGTTTCTCTTGTTTTGTTTATGTCTGACTATCTTTACTGCTGCACATCATCCACCATTCACTGCGAACTAATATCAATACATGGAAAGGGGGGGGAAAAAGCCTTCCAGAAAAACTTTCTGCATCAAACACACAACTGATGAACTCGTGATGCCAGACAGCTGAAGATGGCTCCTTAAATACAACAAACCAGCACTGAAACCAAGGCAAACAAAGGAGCATCCTAAGGAGAGATTAAGGACAGCTCAGGAAGCCACAGAGACAGGGCTAGTCCTGGCTGTAAATTCTAGCACAGCTTTTTCCTTTCTTCTTCCAAGGAACAACTTGAGATAAAGACAACAGAATGGTCTCTCTGACAAACACAGATTAGTGGCTTCTAACCCATTACAGCACTGGTGCCTAAATAATCCACGCAAAAACCAATCTGTTGTGACTGTTGCTATCAACTGTTTCCAGCCAACTCCCAACAGACACATCATTCTTCTTCTTCAGCTTAGTTAGGGCTTTTTTAAAATTTCCTCTCCACTAAATGCATAACAAAAGAAATAGGTGCAGGTTCAATTGTCATCTTTCAGTGGGAAGTACTGTTGGATCAAGGTAAGTTATGGCTCACTCATTTGTATTATTGGGAGACACCACAGAACAACATTCCCTGAGGGTCACATTTGGCCTTCATAACAAAAAGATGCAACGACCAATTTGTGTGGGCTAAGGAAAAGAATCAAAGGGAGATCTTTCGCTCGGAGCCACGTTTACAGCACTGGAGTCACTATATTTGTTTTTTTAATGAATGCTACTGGATGGGACTGTCTTAACTCAAGTCCTATGAAAATAAGAGTCCTTCCAGGCCACTGGCAGTTACTCCAAATTGCAACAGTAATTACTGGGGAGGGACTGGCTAAACCTTACGGGAAATATTCCCACTATAATAGACATGAAAACTACAGATCCAGAGATCCTTTTCTAGCAGCAGCACCAGGAGATTCTCTTGCTCCTCCTCACTTTCCCGGCTGTCTCTGCCAAACTCGGCAGCCTGGAGAATTCACCAGGCAAGAGCTGCTATAGTGACTACTTGAGAAATGGTATGGATCAACTACTAACAGTTTTAAACTAAGATTATAAATAAAAAAGAAGACATCCTGACTTCAAGCAACACTAGCATTGTCCTGATTTTGTAAATGCTGAGAGCAACTGCAAGCCTTGTCTTAATCAGTGATAGTTTCTGCTCTTTGGTGTTTCAAATCAGCACAAAGCAGACAAGTAAGGCTTGCAACTACACTCCAAACCCCCCACTCAAGTAATTCTGAATTGCATTCCTTTACCTACACAAATAGTCTTAGCTCATAAAGCTCTCAAATGCTAAATAATGACCAGCTAGAGTACACTTGTACTTGCTTGGCATCAAAGCCTTGCATCTAGAATGACAATTTAATGCAGATTTGGACAATGCTAAGGTAAACAGAGGTCTTTATTTTAAATACCACTGCAATAACATTAAGTTAACTGAAATACAGGTATCAAACTCTGTGTGTGTGACATGAACCACGGGAAGGTTAATCTCACATCGTACCTCGAGTTCTACACATTCTCCTTACAGGCTTTTTCAATTTAGATTTAGTGTCAGTAAATGATGCATTTTATTTTGCCTCAATTCATTTAATAGAGCAGCTGAGTAAAAACAAGGATGTCAATAACAAGTAGTAATTTAACTCTCTCACAGTGGTATGCAGAAAACTGAATTATACTTGGTCAATAAGGTCAAAATGGAAATTGATCTATTGTAAAATTCTTCTATTGCACAGCGTGAACAGTTTGTGTTTGTTCCCTTTCAAAGACTGAATGACTTTGTTCTCCAAGCTTCCCTGAGCACTCGATCCCTACTAGTAAATTGCATTTGCTTAATGCACATGTAAAATCAACTACCTGTTAATATTGCTAATCACTGTACATGGGCTAGGGAGAGCCTAGGGAAAGAAAGGAAAAACCCCAAGGAAACCAAAGAGACAAAAGTACATTCATAGATAACTTTATAAAAAAAAGACTTTAGAGTTTAAGGGGAAAGCAAGTTAATGCTTAACACCCAGCCCTAGAAACTATAAAAAATAAGCTTCAAGTGCTATTTTTTTCCTGTCACAAATGTTAATTTAGTGCAACTATAAAAAAAAGAAAAAGAAATCTCCCAAATTTCAAATTAGTATGAGGTTTTACATGAAAAATTACTAGCAAATTAGTTTAGCTGGAATTAAAAGATAGAAGTTATTTTACAACAATGTCAGTAAAGGCAGCAAGCATGGACATAATCCCCCTGAAAAGCTGGTTTTGCTTGTATGGATTGCTTGAGCTTGCCTTTGGACCCTCCCAAAATAAAGTCAGTGCAGCAAAACAAAGTTAGAGCTCTTTGGCAGTCCAGCACACTGAAATCACTAATGCCTTTCTGAGGTCCACCTAGAAACTGCAGTTACCACCATTTCTTTTCTCACCCGTTTACAAACTGCTGAAAAATGGCAGAGAAGAAACACCTGCAGTTGGGTGTCTGCTGAAAGCCGAGGCTCTGTGCAAGCCTGACTGAACCCCACTGAACAGACTGCTGGTATTAAAGACGTTCTCCGACTACAGAAAGCCCAACACCGTCTGTACGGCAAACGCCTTCCTCAAAACACGTCCCGAGGTTTGGTCTCAGCCTTATCAATACCCAGCTGTCTTCACCCGTGTGAAAGACACCCTTAAAACTCCCTTGAAGTTCCGTTTTACTTTTGGGTAACGGCTCTAATGCAAAGACTTCTCCGAGTTTTTTAAAGAGCATCCGTTTTGAAGTTGTAAAAGTGAGAGGTGCATATAACTCACAAGTGTGTGAGCCAGGCAATCAGCAAAGGCTTATCTCTACAATCAGATTATCAGAAGAAATCAGTGAGGACGGATGAGTTGCAAACCAACTTTTTCTGCAGTCCCTTTCACTTAAGAAGCAGGTCTGAGATTAGGCACTATTCCATTATTGAGCTGAGGTTCATTTCTCCGAGAATGTCCTTAGCAACAAATGGTTTCTGTAAGAACAGTCAGAGGGAAAAGACTTGCTGGAAGTCCCCCGTGCTCTGTCTCTCCCTCTGTGCGATGGAAACAGGCCGATACTCGCTCTGCTCCACGCAGAGAACCCGCCCCGTGGAGCCCCGGGGCGCTGCTCAGAGCCCCGCTGCTGCCAGCCCTAACACGGAACAAACCCTGCTAGCCAATTCCAGAGCACAGCCTTTGCTGGGCTCTCGGCACAGGATGCACAATGTTGAGGGAAGAAGTTTCAAAAGGAGGGGAATGACACCTTTAATTCAAGTAACTTACTTGAATTTTCTTCTGATGTAGATTTTTTTTCTTACGTAAGAATAAAAGATCCTAAAGATTCCTTTTAGGGTTAGGTTGGACTTTTTCTAAAGCACAAAAGCAAACTAACCCCCCCCAATATCTTTAACACGCTTTATCATAACAAACACACCAGTGATTACATGAATTTTCAGCAGTCCTGATGACAGTTGCACAGCAAAGCAGCCAGACGAGCAACGAGCCATCACACTTTCTCATTTACCTCAAGATTATCTGATGCCACCAAGAATTTTGGGGGTGGGAGGGGATTTGCCAGAGCTATGAACAGAGTAATGATCTATAAGCTTTAGAGCCTACTCTGATAACCCATAAAATTAAAATAACTAGAAATGTCAGATTTTATAGTCTTTATGGATTTCTAGATATATTTATGCAACTAACACCTTCAAACACTCCAAGCAAGACTACACAGAATTACATCCCTGCAAAATTAAATTCCTGGTAGTCTGTTTTTGACATCTTAGATTGAACTCCACAGGAATAAGATTGACCAAAAGCAACCGAAGATCCTCTACTTCTTCCTCTCCTTTGCTATGCAGACAATAAACTCACATAAAACAAACACCACAAATGGATGAATGACTGAATTCTAACACAACTGTAGCCGCTTCCAGACTGATTTTTTCCTGTGGTATATAACTGTGTCACAACGAGTCCTCTCTATAAATTTCAAATCCAAGTTTTCAAACAATCAAAATGTAAAAAACAAATAATTCTATTTGACCTTCATTATTTAGGTCTGTGTGCCAGGTCTAATCAGTTCTCACGAGCACATTCCACTTCTTAAAAACAGACTGTAGAAATACATTTTTCAAACTAAAAGGAACACAACGCATTGTTTTGATGCTACAGCCTGAAGCCCTTTATCTGAGTTTTATCAAAGTATATTCTATCACTGATCAAAGCAGCAATGACAATTTAATGTTCTCTAAAGTTATATATTGCTGTATAAACTTCCCACTTTTGTCTCGTGGCCCCCGGCTCAGCATGACATTGGGGGGACATTCAAAGGTCAGGAGATTTTCTTTCCAGAGCCCTCACTTCCTAAATGGCAGCTCTATCCTGCCATGAGTGGGGAGAGGAATTCCACCAGGGCTCTGTTCCCATATACCCCAAAAACTTCAGGTTGTGGTTTCTTCTGCCAGATGTTTGAATGACAGCTTGGTATATTACAGTATCAACTATCTGTCTGTCTAGCAGCATTTCCACATCACCCTATTTCTCATTTTATTGTCATCTCAAGACTGTTTTTCACTCTAGTATTAAAATCAATATTTAATCTTAAATTTTTTCCAATGTATGCCTTTGCATATACCACATAACTAGCTTTTAAAAGCAACGTCTGGAAGTTACTTGGACATGCAAGTTTTTCTCTTTAAAAAAACCCCAAATCTGTATTTGAACAATTCACTGAGAAATCTCAAATTGAATTTACTAGAAAAATGTTATGCAATTTTATGTTTAATGAACTGTGTTGAAATGAGTTGCGCCTAAGACTCCTGATTTTATAAAGAGGCATAACAACATGCAACATAACTACCACGTTTCTACAGTCATATTAAGACCTCCAACATCTTCACAGAGGCTTAAGCTCCAGATGAATGGCTGTCAGAATTACTTAAAGCACTCTCAACATCTTCAAAATTCCTGCCTACCCCCACAAACAAGAGGAAAACCCCTGGAGAAACGAGGCTTACAGTCACTTGAGAAATCAAGGACTGCCGAGCAGAAGAAGGAGCCAGGATTTGAGAGGCAGCACCAAATCTGTGAACAATAGAGAATGCAGCTCACTCTGCTCCCAGCCTCTCAGGAATGCGAGAATCATCCAAGCACCCCCATCAGAAGCAGCTCCAAGTCCTTCATCTCCTATCTGAGAGACCTCGAGGGGAACAGCTACGGGGAAAGCCCATGGCCCAGAGCGCAGCAACAGAGACGTGTCCCTGCAAGGATGCTGATTTTCAGGAGCACTGCTCAGCCAGAAGCTCGGCAGCCTTGGGAGCACCACCGGCAATCATTCCTTTGGCTCTTCCTGCTCCATCCTGGTTTCACCCACACCTCACCGGGTTTCTTAGGAGCTCCTCTTCAAAGGAGGGAAGGAACGGAGAGGGGCTGGAGGGGATCGTTCTGTGAGTTTGGTGCATGGAAACCTTGCAGTAGGATCTCAAATGGAACAGAAGGGAACAAACGGCAGCATTGGCCCGTTCTCAGAATCCAGTTTCAAAATGAAAAACATGGGGATCTGGGATTTGGAATTGAGAATAAAATCAGAATTGAAAATAAAAAAATCAGGCAACAGCAAGACACGGGCAGCCTCACAGGGACACAGTGTTACCCTCTACAATCAGGTTTGTTCAACAAACTATTAATAAAGTCATTAGTGATCAGAAATCAGGTGGTGTCATCCCGAGATGTCTCTGTCCAGGTGATGGCACCGTAACTGTCACTGCAATCTGGCAGCCAGGAAGAACTGCCACATAAAAAGGGAACATTTACAGGTCAGTCTCTGCCCAGATCGTGCAAGGGAATTCCAACCAAACGAAGATGTCTGAGACGCTGATGTACAGCACCCAGCTCCCACACACTCCTGGATCTATTAACAAACAAACTCAGTAATTACATCAGCATACTGCTCATGTTGAAATACAGTCCAAACTCCAGCAGGCACAGATTTCAAGTTAAAGCATCACGAAAGCTAGAGCCCCCAAAAAAGTGTGACTGAGCCAAAGTCATAATCTTGCTAAAACGTGAAAGAAAGAAGAACAAATCAAAATCGATAAAGTTATGTTACAATTTTGAGTGACCTTTAAATGTTCTAAAACTAATATTAGAAAACCCAAAACACTTGGTCGTTACCTTGTGCTACAGTAGGATTTTAGGCTTCCAGTTACTGGCATGAAGCCTTCATGCCAGGTTCAGTTTCTGCCTGATCTTTCTTTCTGATATGGAATGACCACACAAGTTAAAACCTGTTTTATAAAACTGCAGGTATTTGAAAATATAATGCGCTGAACCATATCGCCATTTCTTTTTTTAACTAAGCCCATGCTCAGTACACGAGCCTAATTTCTAAATACTTTTCCAGTGATTGCTCTAAATTAGAATAGCAAATTTTAAGATGGAATTTTCTAGTCCAATAAGCCTGGTACACAAAGCAATATGTGAATCTGTAATTTAAATGTTACAATGAGAGACGCTGATGGCTTCCTCCAACTGGTTCCCATTAGTTTTCAGATTACTGAATTACAACACATACATACTCAGCACATGCATTTCTGAGGACCTGCTGTGCATCACCAGAACGAGGAATGCCAGGAATACCGCAGACCATTGTTGAAAGAGATACTTTTGTTGGATTTTTTTTGTTTCTTAACGTCATTTCTGCTACAGTTACAGGAAATATTTCAGTTCCAGTGCACCCAATAGAAGCCCATCTGGAAGAAGTGTTGGAACAAAAGCCTATATTGGAACAACATTTTTAACCATAAAATATAGGTTTGGAATTTTTCTGACTATGTTTATACTATTTTTGTTACCAGCATCCAGTGACATTATGAACCTTCCTTGGTACACTGAAAAATGTTGTAGGATAGTAACAAAGAGGCTTTTAAAAGCCCCTCAACAGGGGGGAAGTGGGAAAGAAAATACCACTAAGAAGGGGCAAGTAGACAAAGAGAGAACAGTGAGCAGCTCTATGCACAGATGACTCATTCTGACATTCTATACAGGTGAGGGTATACAGGAAAAACTTCAGTTAAGGAAAATTTCCAGGAATTTAGTGGAATTCTTTTCTTCTCTGTCTTCACTTCCCTCCCCATAAATTTCAAGCACTCAGAAGTACTAGTAGTCCTCCTGAGATTTTAACCCAAACCAAATGTTTGAGCAAGGCAGACTGTTATAAAATCTCAAGCAACCAACATCCTTTAATTAAATAGGTACCAGTGTTTTTGGACGTGCATGGAAGCTAAGGCAGGAGGAACAGCAGCTGTACAATACACTGCCCTGTGCTTCGGTCACCTCTAGGCAGTCTCAAAGCCCAACCTCAATCATTTCTCAACCACGCTGCCATTTTGTTCCCAACTCCTCCCTGCTGTAATTTCACAGGGGAAATTTTTCTTACAAAAATATTCAATCCTTATAGGCTGCCTGGATAGGGCTGGATTGGAGTTTATACAAAACCAAAATACTTAAAAACTTTTTCTCCTAGAAATCTAAGGAATGATTTAGAAATACTATCAGGTATTTTTATTGTGATTCTGGATTAATACAGCATAATTACCAAAGTCTTACTCATTCTGATATGAAAAACACAATACAGCAACAGGCTACTGTGGGTGAGTTTTGCACTGATATAGGAAAAAAAAGTAATAATTAGTTGTTGCTGTTGAACCTAAGAGGTAATGTAAAGCTTGGTATGCTGACACTCAGTTTTATACAGCAAAATGAGGCTAGAATTGAATTATTAAACAGAGCATCTATTTTACAGATCTGTGCAAAGAAAACCTTCTTTTTTAATAATTAGGCATCAACTCCTTCAAGGAAAACAACATATTATTATAATAATTACCATATTTTTACTTAGGAGGCCGTGCTCCTTTAAATAGTCACATACTTCCAGAGTGCAAAGCTCGTGTAACCTAATCTGTGTTTTCCTCAAATCCCCACAAGTCCATTTACTTAAAAACACCACGCTCCTGGATGGGTGCCTGGCGTACCAAACCTGGCCCGTCGTGCATATTTTTATCCGTGTTACTAAATTAGGAAAGCAGAGTGGACTAAGGTTATGCCAACTTGGAAAAAAAGAACAGGGTCTGCATCAGTTTGTGCCTTTGCTTTTAAACTCACAACCATTATAAAAAAAATTGAACTTTACTGAGTATCAAAGCAATCTGTCCTAACCAGAGACAGTAGTAAGAGCAGAAGGGAAATCTGGGGGGACCAGGTAAGAAGCCAAATTTATTCCCCTGATTTTGAAGCCTCTAAATCAAAATGTGGAACACAAGTTAAAAAAAAAAAAATAGTCAGGACCACATATTTTCATGCCAGGGTCTAGAGTAAGAATAGAATTACTGGCATGCTGTACCCATCAGTGGAAATCTACTGTGAAAAGAAGGGAGGGAAGAAGTCGTGTTTATGTGCCTTTAATTAAGATTTACTGAAATCCCTTACATTGAGCTCTGTTCAGAATTCTAAGTTGGGTATTCAAGAAGTCTTTACCAGTTAAATATCGGTATGAATAGTAAATACAGATATTGTACTTTACAGCAACATTTAAAAAGTGAGAGAAATGAGTATGCAGTTTTCATATCTGGAAGTTTCTCCTGCCCCCAATTAGTAAAGCAAATTCCAAAGCAAAGCAGACTTTGCAATAATCACTTAACATTCCAAGGGTTACCGGATAAACAGACAAAGCAGCAATCAACAATTACCGTTTGATTGATAATTTTAGTAACGATTGAACCCTCCTTGCCATTGCACTGAAGTTACCTATGCAAGAGAAAATTATCCAGTGTTTATCTGTGAGAGTTATGTATTTCAAAATTCATCTTCCTGAACTCTTCCAGCCTTCTGGAAGCACAAGTTGTTTCAGTTACAAAAACTCACTCATCCTACCGCTATTAATTTCCTATTAACTTAGAGGGTTATTCATTATGGAGAGATAATTATTAATTTCCTAATAATGGGTGGGAAGACTCAATCCTCCCTAACATTAAATATGATCAGCCTCAAAAAGGTGTGGTCTTAACAAATGGAATGGGAACACCCAAGTTCTATTTCTGGCTAACACTGACTCCTGCTGTGGCCTGGAGCAAATCACTTCTGTTAAAAACACTTTTTTTCCACTCTGTAAAATGAGGATAACACTCCCTTATCAGCTTCACAGGATCTTTCTCAAATGCTTTGAAGATAAAGTTTTATAAGCCTACAAATGTATTTTAATGAGTCTTCAACTGATTATATTTCTAAAACAATTTGCCTTAAAAAGGAAAAGGATTTGAACAGAACTGGAAGGAAGGGTCTCTGTGCTGTTAACCTCCCCTAACATTGCTGCAGTTTGCACTTTAAATACACCAAAGGCACACGAATTCATTTTCCTTCTGAGTCTGCCAAAGTGGCAACAAGTGGATGCAAGCTGCAGGAGCTTCCAGAGACAACCCAGAAATGTGGATTTGCAGTGGAAGGCACACAGAACGTTCCTCTGCTGGGGCAGGAACCTGCCCTGGCCTCAGACCTGCACCCCTCCAACACCTGCACGTCCCTTTAGCATTCAAACAAACAGCAATCCCACTTGGGACAACAAATTTTGCTGCTATTTGGTCCTTTCCCCCCCACCCCCTTGGTCAATGCACTCAGCTCTTGGTTTTTAAAGTTCCTGAACAACAAACAAAAAGGGAATCATGGTCTAGCCCATGTAAAGACAACTGCTGATTTTTTTCCCCTCTTCTTAAAGGGAATTTTGCCAAAAGATGGGCTGGGATCATAAACCATACCCTGTTCTTTAATTACTTAGCTTTTGCTCTTGACTTGGCAAAACATAAAGCTTTTCATTTCACTAAATCTATAATTAACTCCAGCATGTGCTGAGTAAACATAACCTCACATTTAATTAAATCTTAGAACAAGATGCTACAAAACTTGCTGTTTCTAAAGAGAAGTGTTTCTCAAGTAATGGGCAAAAAGAAAAAAAAAATAAAAATCCAATCCTTGTCAAATAAGAAACTTAACTTCAAATTTGAGTATAACCCACCCTCTTTTAAGTCATCTGTTCCCCAAACATGCATTCCAGCTATAAGACCAAAATGTAAACCTGAAGAGCCTCCACTCTACATCAAAAGATTCCAAGGCTAAAGTCAAACCAAATCTAAATGGGAACAGCAAAACAGAGAACCTTGACTTTGGGATGCCTCAAGAATAATTTTTATAATGCATCTCACTGGATTTCTTTTTTTTTTCAAATGACACAGTAACTCTTATACAAAGAGAAATGTTATTTCTCCAGAACAAAAGGAGCTGAGATATCATATGCTCTATAACCATCAGAAACAAAGGGGAACTTTCTAGTTAGTCATTTTTGAGTAAGAAGATTCAGAAAATTTCCTTCTGACAGTACATGCATATAGAACTAACTCTACAATTCTAAATTAAAATGAAGTAATTCACTGAATAAAAGGAGAACTCTCTGAAAAAATAAAGTTCAACTACTGTGAAAACACAATGTCATATCTAAGTCAAGCTCACACATGAACTAATGTAATAACATGAAATAAACATCTTTTATTTATGCTGACTTTTTCCAGTAACATCTTTGGTGTCACACATTTCCAAATGGCCCTTGAGAATTTAGCTTATTTAAGTGCTACATTTAAGTAGTAGAAAACTTCACAAAACTCAGCTTCAGTTCAAGAATTGTATTTACCAGAGCCAAATAAATGAACCAAGAAACTGTTAAAGACAGCAGCTACAAGATTTACAATTTGAAGAACAAAAAAATGTTGCGCATTTAAATGAAAACAAGTCCTCAAGAGAACTTTAGAACATTCAATCTCCTCTTACTTATCTGCAACTCTTTAATCAGCTCATCTCTGAAAGGCAGAACCTCTCAGGGATCCCGATTACCTCAGAACGTAGACGCTGAAGACTCTGCAATAGACAGAAGCTGGTCCACTTACTAATCTTATCCAAAGTATATTCAAAAATATGGCATTAAGAGAATTTCACAAAGCCTTTTCTTCCAGGCATTCTCTATGATATTTCTGTTCCAACACGCTCATTCTGGACAAAGGTTGCCCTTGAATTCCCACCCGGGTGAGCCCTGGGCAGTTCTCCCGAGAGCTGCAGGGAGCTGCGGGAGCCCCTCAGCAGAGCCCAGTCCCACCCGAGCCCCGAGGCCGAAGCTCAGCCTCTGATCCAAGGGTGGCACGGACTGGGGAGCGTCTGCTGAGCACACAGGAAGGACTGGCAGTGACACTGCCACACAGCGACATCCCCATCTCCAAGGGACTCTTTCCCTGCTTCACCTCCTGCCCATTTTCCTCCTCATCAGTCCTGTAGAGCCGGATTTCTTCAGGAAGTTAAAGCTAATGTCTCCACACTGGCTGTATGTATTTTTATCATTCTCCCCCACCTCCTCCCTTCAAACAGTTTTTAAAACCTCACTGATCATGACCAAACCTGAGAAAAGCAGAGTGGCTGTCATTATTAAATTCTCCCGTGTTTTATTGAAACAAGTACTTAGGAGAGTAAAACCTTGCCCCGTTCTAGTGAAGATAAACCGCAGCACAGGCTCAATCTTTATCAGAGTCTGAAGAATCTCTACAATCAGACTAGAGGCTTAAATCTAAATCTTAAATGCACACTACTTCAATTAGTTTAAAATTTGATTTCTATAAGGCAAATCTTAAATACTAAAAATGAACATTAAGAGCACAATTGTGGAACACACCCATTAAAAATGCATAATGAATCAACATATGCTATTAATTGCATTGTTTCTTCCAGCTCTTAATCACAATTAAGGAAGACACAACAAAGAATCATTCTTAAAAATTAAAATGCAATAGAACAGTGGGGGTGTTCAGACACATAATAGCAAACATTTACCATCCAACTGTTCTGCAGCTGCAAGGAAGATATTTTTTAGGAATTGATTTAGAGCGTTACCAAGAGTATCTTCCTAGATATCCATGGAATTTTGAAAAAACTGAGGGTACTTTTAACACCAGACTCTGGGAATGGAGACCCAAGAGGAATGCTAGGGCAACCCCTCTGAAGTAATTTCCATAAACGACTGTCAACTAAACCCAAAAGCTCTTTTTTAATGCAGAACTTTAAATTCTGCACAAGCTGCACAGGTGGAAGTGAAGTTACACCTTAAATGGTTCCTTATTATAAATGAAGAGCCATTTAGAGCTGTCTTGCCCTGGCAGTGCAGGTTCTGTACAGAAAGCAGTGAACACAGGGCAGAATGATGCACTGCAGCGAAATCACATCCCATCCTAGCTCAGCTGAACTCTGCCAGCTTTCCCAACAGAATGCTAGCTGACACTATAATGAAGATTCATGCTACCAGCATAATTAAGGATGAAACAATTCATCAGAATTTATTATTTTGCTCTCCTTTTTCAATTGTTGAACATAAGTGTTAGTTTGAAACTCTAAGATTCCTTTAATGAAATCTCTGAAGTCTTCACAATTTTACAGAGAACCTCTAAGAAAACACACTTGGAAGCCCTCCTTGGGAATTGTTCTGTTTAGGAAACAGTCAGTGCAACAGATTAACTGTCCAGGGGGTAAACGAAGCAGTGTGAGGGCAAGGCTAATCCAGCTTGGGCTGCTAACACTGGTGTGACATGCAGGCCCGGGGCAGGATGAGCAGCAGCACGAGGGACAGCAGCCCTCACACACAGAGCACACAGCACTGCCTCCTCCAGTGCAGGCAGCCCCAGCCATATTCCTAAACAAGCAAACAAACCTCAACGCGTTCAGGGACAACGCTCAGGAACCAAATTTTCTATGAACTTCAGGAGAAATTGAATGCAGCAAGTCTCAGCTGATACCAGTTCCTAATCAAATGTGGTAGACTCCAAATCAACTCTTCAGTAATGTAAATTATCCTTTTGAAAGTCTTTTTTGGAACCTTTTTAAGTTAATGTGTGAAGTTTTGCAGAAAATGTGTCACTTTCTCTTTGAACAAGTCTTTCTTTCATGGTACAGCACCATAAGGTAAATTATCTTTGAGGAACATAAAGCACACTCAAGTCACTCCTTTCTTTTGAATGTAGGACATCTGAAAATTGATGGAAATTTTATTGGCCCTGGGTCATAATGTTTAACAGGTTTATCTAATTTCATTCCAGAGCATTTACATAGTCATATACATTTTTTTTTCTTTCTAATCATAACCATCCTTTGACTTTTTTTAAGCAGTCTAGTAAAGTGCAAGGAAAGGACAGCGAGATTTCTGCACCCAAAACTTCAAGGAGCGTTTGCAGTACTTTTCTTGAGAATAAACAATGTGAACTTAAAACACACGAAAGGTCACACTGAGAAATTAGTTAAAATAAAGCCAAGAGCTAATCCTGCTGGATTAAGTCAGACCAGTTTTTTGAAATCACAGCCTTAAATTGTTATCATCTCTGCAGATCAGAAAATGCAAATACACCAGAGAAAAATTTTTAAAGTCTTTGAAAGTCACCATCATCTTATCTGAACAGATATAAGGGTGATGGAAGAATAATGATGTTATATCTGCTTATCAAACTATTTAGAAGACAAAAAAAAAAAATCATTCAAAATCTGCCTATGGCCAACTTTTTCTGACTTTGTGTCACATTTACTTTGAATAAATTTTGGGTTTTTATTATAAACTAGCAAGACAAACATTTGTTATCTACCGTCAGGATGAGATAGAACTGCCATAGGCAAAGCTACTAGACATGTGTCTTTTGAGAAAAGAAGAGATTGGGGCTGTTGGGCGAAAAGAAAGGAAGGAAGGACCGAAATCCTTTCTATTGTGAAAAACTGGAAGAAACATCATTTTATCATAATGACAGTTGTCATTGGCATTTTGTGTCTTCTCAAAGAAGTTCAATATTTTCTTGATACGATGGCAGATGCTGTTAAATAAATGCATTTTTCCCACTTCAGCAGCGTTTTTCCCTCCGCAAGCACACGGAGCACAGCTTTTCCCCTAACTGCAGAGCACACTGGGAGCAAACACGAGCAGCACTCCCTGCAAGCGCAGGGCGTAGCACTGAGGAAGGCAGGAGCAGGTGGCTGTGTCACTGCTGTCACCCCCGGGCTCTGCACTCACCTGCAGGTAAATATTTCAGCTGGTTGTTTGCCAGGCGAAGGTGCCGCAAGGACCTCAGGCGGCCGATCTCGGGACACACGATCTCCAGGGCGTTGTCACTCAGGTCCAGAAACTGCAGCTTAACCAGGGAGCCAATGGCTTGTGAGAGAACAGATTAAAACAGGAAGGTGACCCGGGAGTAAGGTGGAAATCTTCGCAGCACTGCGAGAGGAGGACGAGCCAGGGCAGCCAACAGCTGTGTCTGAGCACATCTCGAGGTGTTAAAGGCAGTCTCACAGCTCGGGGACATCGACTGTGGAAATGCTGCTCCAGCTAACAAACTGCTCTGCTGGCAGGGACACGGGGGTAACAAACACAGTGATGCACAGAATGCTCCCATCTCCACGTGCCCCTCAGACACTCCTGCCCTGAAACCACTTTCTCCCTTCTCTTCCTTTGACTCTACCCGATTTATATTCAGAAAGAGCATCAACGGAACACAAATTCCTCAAGTTGGGAGCGTAACTCTGCAATTAAGACAAAGAAGAGAAACCAGTACGAGTTCTTGCTCCTTTGGGTTTCAAATCTGTCATGGTCTGAACCAGCAGAGTGTTCAGAGTGGCAGCTGCCTGAGAGCAGCAGACACTCTGGATTCTTAGTTTCTACAGATGAGTGCCATTTAGCCTTTTCACTTTCTGCAATTAGAACTGGAGCAAGCGGCATTTAGGTGCGTTTGAGAATTCATTAAAATAATTTAACTTAGCATAAATAAGGATACTATCGACTAAAAGCTACAATGGTATAGTTTGGATGAAAATCTTTAATGTTTTATGGGAAAATAAAGAAAAAAATAGGCCTCTTCACAGAAGAAAAATGAATATTTTATGATTCCTGCCACTTATCGTGAGCTGGTAGATTACTTACCTTCAGGTACAACAACTATGTTATTTGAATGAAGGTACCTGGGGGGAGGAGAAAAAGCAGAGGACACCACCTGTTACCCTCAAGGACTTCTGCCACATCATCAGTTTGCAAAATTCCCAGTTTCAGACTGAAAGAGCCCCCTCAAAGCCATTCCTCCCTATGACCATAAAAGCTGTGGAAACTGGATAAAACTGGCACTGGACAGGTACTTAAGTTTCCCTTGGGTTATTAAATGATTAGCATAAAAATAGAAGAAAATTACATACAATTATGTAAAACAAACCATTCACAGTTACAATAATAATGGGCTTTAGTTTTGCAAGTCATATGGAGGAAAACAAAGAGGGAAAAGAATAAGCAGAGAGAATCACCAGAATAAATCGTATTTGATCACCAGGTTATTTGACACTAAATGCTGGCCAAGGAAAGAAAAAAAGTCCACACCCACACAAGTTATACAATTACAAACATTTTCCCCTGCACATAAACCCTCACACCTTTAGTGAAGAAATAAGCACATGATCTGTTCACTGAAAGTGGGTTTTTCAAACTTAAAAGTACATTTTTCAAAAGAATAAACCCAATCTTTCACATGGCTATTTATGCAGCTACAGAGGGTGGCCAGATCTCTCACTAAGAATATTCAGCACCCTCTGATGGAGCACTTCCAGTACTTCTGGTAACATCAACACTGATCTTAGATTTTACACATTTCAGATTTCAATCGTTATTGCTGCAAAAGAACAATTAGATCTTGTAGAAAATAACAGTAACAAAATTTTCCAATACTGATATCCAACTGTAAAGGAATATTGAGTACTCAGTGTTCAACTGCTTAGGCACACATGCAATTATTCTCATGGCACGTTTTTTCCTACTGTATTCCAAGAACATTTCCTAAAGTAGGAGCCTCTTTTCTCAGGGAGAACAAGGGAAAAGGGATATGAGCATTTCAACTGCATGGGGCACCTGAACCTTCTTTTTCTCTTTAAAAACTGTAGTTTGCTAAAAACTTAACATGCATAAAAATAGCATACATGCTTGTAGAAACACAGGATGAGAATTCTCCTACCCTTTCCAGCTGCAACTCCTGAAAGTATCTGTGAACTACTTCACTTAAACTAAAAAAACCTGTATTATGAGGAGCTGCACCTCACAACTCAGCATCAGGGGCATGACACACAAAGAAAACCACACAAGTGACATAACTAAGGATGTAACTTTTAGGAAAATAAAAACAATTTAGGTTTCTCAAAATTGAAACATTTATTTTATTCTTAAAATAAATCCTGATTTCCTGCTCTCTTCCCACAAAAAAAAAAAACAAAACAGCTCTTTATTCTCATCAGAAATTGACCTGTCCTATTAGAGCTACACAAACCCATTGCAGCTCTTTCTAGAATGCCAGAATCTGTGGGATAATGGTGGGACAACTGAGCTTGCTGAACACCAAATCATTAGGCTTGACTCCTATAAATCAGTGTTTGTAAGAAATTATTTTCAGCTGTAATTTAAACAGCTTTTCCTAAAAGCAGTATCAAATAACACAGAGGTTTCCAGTGGCCAATCACGGTATCGAATATAAAAATATTTATTGTGCTGCTTCAGAGCACAAGCACTCTCAGGGCACGATGAGATGGGGTTTGCCCTTCAGGGAGTCAGTGACCTGCAAAGCAGCTCAGCTCCACTGCGGGCACGGAGAGGGGGGGTCAAAGGGACACTCGGGGGTGACAAATCAGGGAGCCAGGGCACAGAGCCCTTGGTAAACACCTCCCGTGGGGAGCTGGCCACGGGCAAACACAGCCAGGGCTGCCTCAGTCACTCTGAAACTGAGACAAGGGGTTTAGAGAAGAGTGGGGGATCTCTTAAATCCCCTTCAACCCCCCACGGCCAATCCTACCGCAGAAGGGAATCACAACTTCATAAGAACAAAAGGGGAAGGAAGAAAACATTGTCTCAGGGGCTTAATTAAATTAATTGTCAAAAGAATCCAGTTCATGGGACATCCATTTTTTGGACAAGACTGGATCAACGGCTCTGCCTACAGCAATCAACATTTCAAAGTTACTACCCCTACGTGCTCATCCCTGCTCCCATTTGACAATCTGTGACTTGGTTCCAAAAACTGATTACTACAATCAGCAAGACTGAGATCATAAAGCCCCTGGGAGCTGGGGTGGGAATGAGCAGCTAGGGATGGGCTGGAGGCTGGAACCTGTTTCTCTGGCTCTGTCACAACCCTCTGACCACTGCACTGGGAGGTTCCAGGGGTTTAGCAGTGTGACAAGTCTACACAGAATTTATGGGGTATTTTTTTTCCCCCTTAGCAGTATAGACACTGGTATAAAGGTTCTTTTCATACAATAGACAAGAAATCTTTAAAAAATTAAAATTGGACTTAATAAGTAATAATTTGGCTTCAGAAAAAAGACCAACAACAAACAAATTAAGAAAACCCAACAAGAAAATTACCCCTTCTTGCCCTCCAAGAAAGCCCTCCACACTTAAGAGATAAATTATGTGCAAGTAATACATTCTAGATTATTTTAAGATGAGACGAATAAGCATAATAAAAATATATTAGAACTCCTACACAAACTCACAATTCCACGAGGTTTGGAAGCTTCTGTGCAAGGTTTTCTGGCTGAAAGAGAGTTAGAGATTTTTTAGGTTTTGAAACGAAAAACAGACACACAAACACAGTGTACCCAAGTAATTGTAATCACCATGCTACAGCATGTCAGCAGGAAAAATGGCAACAAGGAATGTCTGCACAATACCCTGGTTCCACACAGCCCCAAGTATCCATCAGGGCAATCTCAGACGTATCCTGGGTGAGCAATTCACTACTGAACAGAACTGCAGCCTAAAAGTGACATTATCATGTCCTCAGCAAAATGGGAGTCAGATTTCTGAGACTGAGAAGATGGATTACCTCATTTCCTTTTGAAAATATATTCAAATAAATGAGTTAGTTGAAGGCAAGAGATTGCTAAGAAGTTGCAGCCTTTACAGGCTTAAAGCAGAACAAGAACTACTCAAGATGTCTAACCAGAATGTATTTTATAATGCTGCTAAACTGGGAAATGACCTACAATCTTTGTGTAGCTTAATCAATTACCACCAAGCCAGAACTGCTGAATCCATCAAACTAGATTTTCATATTTACATACTAACGTGCATATCATTTTCCTAACTGCCAACTGATCCCTAGCTGCAATTCTCTTCCTTGGTGGCATTTATAATCATGAACACTTATCACAAAATTGGCTTCACACGTTTCAGATGCCGTGTTGGAAGCTGTACTCAAAATTATTCAAAGTTAAGACAGTTTTATTGCTTAAGAAACCTGCTTTAACATAGATTTGTTTTACTGAAACAAAAAAAAAAAAGGGTCACAATACTGATACATGCAGAAATGACTGCATTTTAAAGGCAGCTCGACCACATAATTAAATTCCCGTTAAAACTGGAAATTTTCCTGGGAATAAACAACACGCTGCATAATACCTTAACCAACTACATGACCTAAACCACATAACTTCGTGTTCAAAACTTGACGAGGGGAGGAGCACGCTGAGCTGAGAAAGGACCTGCCCCGCCCGGAGCGGGGTCGGGAGCCCAAGGTCGCTGTCCCGGGAGCGGCTCCCGGAGCTCCGGGTCACGAAATGTCGGGGGAGGCCAAGACCCCGCGGCGGTGACGTCACCGGGCGGGCGCTGTGGCGGTGCGCGGCTGCCCCCTGGCGGCAGCTCCGCCGCGGAGCCCTCACGGCCCCGCAGGAGCTTCGGCCGCCCAAAGGCGCTCAAAAAGCAAAAAAAAAAAGGCAAAAGTGTGGACAAAAATAAATTCAATGCCACCCCACAGCCTTTATTATAAAGGATGCTAACCTGAGCCGCAAACTGCTGTCGCTATTTCGCCTGCTGTTCTGTCAGAACAGGGCTCATCACGTATTTTGAGGTAGTAAATTAAGAACAATTATTCTTGATCTTGCTTCCGACAGGGCTAACAAGGCAAACATCTATTTCCTTTTAATAGATGGGGAAATTGGGTTCATGTTATCAGAGATGAACTGAGAAGTGGGAAGATTTGATGCTGGGATACAGGTGTGCTGGATGGCTCCTTGATCCATTCATTATGTCACAGCACTCCATCACTTCCATCTTGCCAGTGAAGACAAAAATGAAATTATTCTTAGCTAAGGTAAATTCTGTCAGCGTAACTATCCCAGACATTTCATAGGAGTCATCTGTCAAGGACAGGAGTCATTTGAGAAGAGTAAAGAACAAAAATCGATTCAGTCATTTATTTTCAGAATTCTGAAGGAATGAACTAGTGGGACGAAAGTATCACCTAATTTTAGAGATATAAGGTGCCGGTTCAGTTTTGATGGTTTTCAATAATGTTTCTGTAATTTAAAGTGTTTACTGATGAGCTATAGGTCATTAATGCATTAGAGAAGTATAAAGAAGACACATCTTCCTTCAATAATTTGTTTCCAGCCATTCTCAGATGAGATTTCCACTGCCCCAGTGTACCTGGCTTACTACGATGTGACTAAAATTGACAGCACAACTTGTCCTACCAGTAGTGGACATGGAAAACTCTCGTTACGAGATTCTGCTCTGTAGGAATATCTGCAATTTCTGTTTCCCCCCGTTCCTGCTGTTTTTCCCTCTCCATCAACCTCCCAACCTTTTCTCTCGGGGCACGCTCTCTGAAGGTCCCTCGCTGCTGCTCTCGAGGTTCTCTCCAGTTCACCCAGGCTGTTCACCAGTATGAAACTCTCTGCTCCAGCTTGTGCTTTAACAGTATCCAATAATGACTTCCTTCTGCTTTTAATGGAGATTGTGAAACTTTCCACGTTCCAAAAAGACATCTGCCTTTTTTTGTAACATGCTGCTGACTTGATCTATTTTGGTCCACTACAACTTCCAACATCTCTTCTGTGGAACAGATGCTCAGTGAATGACACCCAAATTTGTTTGCCTTGTTCCAACAATAGTGCTGAGCACTTGAATGAGATCCCAACAAGGCACATTATGAGCAAGTTATCCTGATTGCTGCGAATCTAATCATGCTCTGCTTCACGCTGTTTGAAAGCGATTTTGCCCAAGTATGACCCACATTTTAACTTTTGTTTCGGTTTCTTTATCCTGCTCTTAACACTTACAGACAAATCCCCCCCCCCCTTAGCGTTTAATCTTCTGAGCAGTGCAAAGTTTGTGAACTGCACTGCACTAAATCATCACTGAATTTCACAAAGTGTCAAGGCAGAGCTGTTTACAGCCTTTGGCTAATTTTACAGCAGTTTTGATTTGTAACCATGAATCCTATTCTCCTGTTAAATTATTGCACATTATTAAATTACTGCCCAAAACTAGAGTGCTAAAGTAATTCCCTACAGTGCATGTCAACTGAAGTGACTCACTCAAGATGAAGAAAAGGCATAAAATCTTTAGAAGCCTTCCAGCTTTTGGCCCTTAAAGTGGAGTACTGGACTTGTTGTAGGAAACCCTGAAAACTCTGCAGTTTTGGTGAATTTTAAGCAGTCATGCCCTACAGCTCCTCTACCATTGCTATTGACCTCTCGTAACATCGAAGAGTCCGCAAAAAAAAAACCCAACCAACAAATCCAAACCGATCCAGCAACCAAAAATGAAAACTTGGAGACCTGAGCCTACTGACAGCAGCAAGTTCTGACTCTATCCTGTAGAGTCTTACCAGCTCACAACATCTCTCGCAGTTATTTCACTGCCCCACACTGAATTTTCAGGGCACAGCATCCACTCAGGGATGAGAATTTCTTCAGTTCAGGGAAAAAAAACAACAAAACAAGAAGAAATCCCAAAAGAAAAATCCCACATGAACTGTGCCATTAGCTGACATATAACTGTGTTCTCCTATCAATAGCAGCCTGCAGGCACAAGTTTTTACTGGAAGCTTAACAGGAGGTTTGGAATTAGACCCTGCCTTTGAAATCAGGCACACGCCAAGGGAAAAGTCATCCAGCCTAGTGAAGAAAAGCAGAACAGACTTCAGGAGAAACTGACCACTTATGTGAGTGAAAAGTTTGGTTAAATAAAACCCTACAGAACAACAAGCCTGACAAGAAAAGCCCCAGAAGGTCTTGAAAGCTTGAAGAGGGCAACCATAAAAAGTAAATGCCACTTGCTATTCTCTACATTACCTATGCAAGTTCAAATACTCAGAGCTGCTGCCATCATTCAGGCTCAGATTATGTGTAATATTGTCTTGTTTTTTCCTCTTTCAAAACTCAGAATTCCTAAACACGCAGACGGTGAGCATTGCAATAAAGAACTGTCTTACCAATGTGGTCAGGGAATTCCTTTTCATGTAAAGTCTCTCCAAGTACTGCAGCCCCTCATCCTTCAGTAACTCCAGAGGGAAGTGATGGAGATTTCGGTAATTTAGGAACAAGTTCTTGTGCCGTTCCAGCTTTGCCTCAGAGATTGTTTTACACAGTTCTGATGCCATGACTAAGCACCACATCTACTGCATCGCATCTTCTGAGGGCAGAGCCATTTCTAGGAGACAAAATGAGGGAAAAAGCCCAGAATTACCAAGGTGCAGCCATGCCTTCTTCTGCAGGAAGAGTTCCTGATTATAGATTGGGTGAGAATTTAATCTAAACACGCTTGTTTCAGTTAATATACAAAGTCCCCAGAAGATCCACACCATAAGCTGTGTTAGATAGAAACAAGTCTTTGACTATTTTCTAGATTAAGCTGTAGTGCATTATAGGACCTGATAAAACAAAATCTTTGGGTGTATTTAATGCTTTTAGTTTCATACGTGTTTGATGGACCTTGCAGGTTGTTTTATCCAAACTGCCACCACAAGAAGAAAAAAAAAGCAACTTCTATTAACCATTACTGATGTCCCACATCTATCCTGCCCCACGTGTTAAAAAAAGAACCCAAGGAGAAGAAAAACACACAGATAATTGAGGATTTTAGTCTCACATGGCTAAAAACCACTATTATCTTTCAAGGCAGGAAGACAAAAGGCAATGAAAGTCTGAAGTGCTTTCCCATATAAAACTAGTGGAATAACTCACCAATTGGAAGAGATAATTGGCACAGATAGCCAGTAAAGCCATTTAAAAATAATACACTAATATAGGAGAAATATGAAACTTGCAGTGAGAACATTTTATGAAAGGTTAGATAAGGCAGCAGATTTTCAGCTTGCTCGACTAAAAATAAACCCGGAAAGAACAAAGTGTTAAGCTTTAACTGACAGTTTCAAAACCAGAAAACAAAAGCAGGAAGACAAATTAAAAATTAACTCGTATCTGCAACCTGACTTTATTCAACTTGTTTTTTCACATGTAACCAAAATTCAAGTCGTTATTACGCTGTCCAGATTTAGACAACAACAGCAACGCTGCATATTTTCAACTATCTCCTAAAAAACCACAATAAACCCCGACTGTTCACTAATTTATTGTTTTGCTACAGACTTGGTGTCTATAAATTAATTCCCATTAACAAGAGGCAAGGACTCAGAACTGCTTCCCGCCAATAACATTTTCTATTTTTGTTCAATCCTTCACTGGAGGTTTCTCATCGTAACAGATAACGGAATTGAAAGTCCTGAATCACAAATCCCATCTGATGACAGGCACGGAACACAAAACTCCAGCTGAAGATTGACAACCCAAACACGCACGGAAATCAAACTACATCATGAGTTTGAGCAGTTCCCTTGATTTGCAGGTAACAGCTCCCAGCAGTGATCAGCGTCCTTCTGCAGCAATAGACATTTCTGGGGTTTTTAAGAGGTTTTTAACTGTTTTTAGCTGTTTTAGGGAACACACACCGGCCCCTTGGCACTCCTAACATTAAAGCTCTCTTAGTCCCGAAGATCAAGGAAATGAAGCCATTACAATTCCCAATTCTACTTCTGTGATTAGCATTAAAATAATTCCTGGAAAAGCATCACCATTTTTAATGGGCATAATCTGAGTCTTTATTATTAACCTCTATAGCATAAGACAAGGTAAAGGAAAGCTCATCTTTCACTGGATTTTTAAAAATCATAAACTGAGAAATGACCCAACATATGCATAAATATCCAACAGCCTTCCAATTTATCCAGAGCTGATTTTCAGGCACTTGTGGGCTTCTGTCACAACTGCCCACGGAGCCATGGCCCACACGGACACACAGACAGCAACGCCACGGATACAAAGCCCAGTCACGACCTACTCTGGCTCTCATTTCCAAGGAGCCTCCTCCTACTCCCTTCCACCGCCAGCCAAACTTTTCCTCTCTCAAAAAGGATCTTTTTTTTTCCAAGGATTGAGGCGCAGCCACAACCATAGCTCTTTACGGGGAGCCGAAAAGGAGGATGAGGGCTGAGGAGGATGAGGGCACCCAGTGGCCATGGCCCTGTGAGGGGCCGGATCCTTCAGCGAGAAGGGGAAAAGAGGGGAAAGGGGTTGAACGGGGGGAGAGAGAGATGGGAAGGGGGAGGAAAGAAGAGGGAGAGAGCGGCACCGGCCAAGGGGGACACGGGGAAGAGAGGGAGAAACG